>OZ020294.1:112066-279444 GCA_963971205.1 Aethes cnicana
AATACGTCAGTGTCTCACATTCGATTTTCAAAAAGCATAGACTCAATAGAGCCGACATTAGTAGTACCTTCAGGAAGCCGGCGACAGCCGCGGCGCCGCACTTGTCGCGCGACATGCCGGCCATGACGCCGCCCGCCTTGATGTCGCAGCCGCCCGTGTCGTACGTCACGCCCTGACACACAAACACACACACTAATTCTCACATTGAAGCCTCAAATCAGCTGTTCTCAAAAGTAAGCGCCAATGGCAATGACTTTCAATTCATAAGACTGACTGACTGACTCATTCATAAGATATTGTGCGTTTAAAGTGTTCACACGCTTGGCAAGCTTCCACAAGCATACATGACGCAGCTATACGTTAGAGTGGGACGGCAATGGACAAGAATACGCAAAGCTCGACTCAGATGGCGCTGCAAACGCTTGACCCAAACACTGTAGCTGTCAAATTTTTAAAATTTCAAGTAGATTTGTTAAAATTGTTAAATATTGACCGCAATTTTAATTTCGGTTCAGTTATTTGTAATGAAAATGAAGACATCCCAATGCAATTATGCCTGCCCCAGATACATACCAAGTCTTTCGGAAATACGTGTCGTCCGTTCTCATTGCATCCTGGAACTGCACAGCGCGGCATTTTTTTATAATTTAAGTAAAACCAATAACAACAAATATTTCTCTATGTAATTGACAGATGGTTTGGGTCAAGCGATCGCAGCGCCCCTAGTGGCCAAATTATGCAGATTTCTTGTCCATTTCCGTCCCACTCTGAACGTATAGCTGCGTCCTGTATCTTGCTAAGTGTGTGAACGCACTATACACATTACTGATAAATTAGAACTCAAGTTTAAATGGCTTTAAAAACAAAGTCAACTTGCACAGAAAAAATAACCCAATTATACAAATAATTATGAAAATAAATAGCATGAAAATCTTTCTAATCATAAACTCAAGGTTAAAAAGAAAACAATTTTACGCAAATAAATCAAATATTAAAGTTATGTTTGTAAGAATACAGCTAACAAATGAGGTGCAATTACCTTCCCGACCAGCATAACCGTCTGTTCGTAGCTTTTAGGCTCATATTCCAAGAATATCACGCATCCTGTAAAACAAAACTTCTTCAATTAAATCAATTCAAATTAAAAAGAGTCGAGTTCATAAATATATACCCTATCTCAGGTTCGCAATTCGACAAATTTCTGGTTTCATCGGCTATCACTTCTGTAACCAAATAGCCCATTTCCACTTACATAAAATTATAGTACATTGTATAATTAGGGAGCAAAATGTTTAAGAAAACCGACACACAATTAAATGTTTACCCTTATGTCGGTCGACCTTGTTAGCGGCGCGGTTGACGGCCTCAAACAGCGGGTATTCCTTGGCGATGAAGGCCGGGTCGTCCTCCACGGTGACCTTGACCGCGGGCCCGAAGGCCCCTCGTACATAAGTGGCCACGTTCCGAGGCGTCATGCGCTCGGGATCGGCGCCTCCGATGTCGCGGGCCACGCCTCTGGAGACGTCAAACACTTGTTGCCCATCATCTTTTATTTATTCATTTGAGGCCGTTTCTATACTCAGTTCAGCCGTCACCGTCACTCGTGCAACGAGTGAAAGAGAAAGCGCTACGCACAGAACCCCCGATTTAATTAGTATTTAACGCGTTTTAATTTATATAAAAATACCGTCTAAAACATGGCATTTTAAGCTGTCTATTAATCTGTAATCTGTATATGTATGCACATTGTAACGAATTTAACGTGTAACGGACAATCGGTTGCGTCGCTAAAACACATAATATGGATAATTTTTCTGTTATATTTAGTTTTACACTGTTTGATATAATAAACTGGAGTAAAGTTGGATTAAAGGTCCGAGGTACATACAGGTAGGTTACTTTGGAATTAAATTGTATCGAGCAAAGTTTCGTGAAACGTGTAACGAAAGCTGTCAATGTAAGGATGGTATAAATAAATATAACATATGTTTTTTTCATATTTTTAACTTTTAACATTTCTTAGAAAAGTATGATCTTACATGAGCAATTTGACGATGCTGGGCCAGGGAACGGCCTTAAGGTTTCCCAATAGTGGCTTGCACGTTATTTAATTATTGCGATGGTAATTGTGTTTATATAAATAAATTAAAGAAAACTTTATTTTTTATTAGTAACACAGGAGTGACACAGGACCGGTCTGAGTGGCGCGCCTTGGGGGAGGCCTATGTCCAGATGATGATGATGCATATTAGTAAAAAAAAAAAATACAAAAGGCGAACTTAATGCCATAAAATATATTCTACTAGTTAAAGCCTTTGGCCAAAGCAGAAATTTTCGTGTCATTATCATTACATATCATCGATGAGGTCCGCCGTATGTTCTGTGACCAGCGGGTACAGTTATTTTTTTTTCATTATTTATCTTAATTTTGAGTAAATCGGGGAATTATCAAGAATAAAATAGAAAAAAAAAACATGTTTTATTGTTAAAAGGCCCAGGCATTTTTTTTGCTGATTTAAAGTCCATACGCCCAACAGGAGGGGAGATATCTTATATAAGTAGTCAATGATTTGTAAAAATCATTAAAAAAATCTCAGGAAATGTATTTTTAATTTTTTTTTCATCGCTAAAATATAATCAGTTTCAACCCTATTCGTTTGTGCACTTTATCCCGGGACACACTATATTATATTATATTTGTATCGTTGTCTAGCACCCATAGATATGCTGAGTTAAGACCATTTTGTGACAGGCCACTACACTTTATTTCTCCTGTATTGTAATCTGTTATTTCTTTTTAGGGTTCCGAAGTCCACAAGGAACCCTTATAGTTTCGCCATGTCCGTCCGTCCGTCTGTCCGCACTATTGCTCGGAGATGTTTAGTTCTAGAAAGCTGTAATTTGGCATGAATATATATATTAGTTACGCCGACAAAGTGGTACAATAAAATTTTGATATATATTTTTTTAGGTACCTACTCGTAATGTGGGGATGTATTTTTTTCTTGCGCACCCCATGATGTGGGGTGTCGTTGAATAGGTCTTAGAAAAACATTGTGTGTTTGCTAAAACCATTTTTTGATTAAACGATGCGTTTGTGAAATATTAAGCTTTAAAGTGCTATTTTTTGGTAGAGTCAAGTGTCCCCCCCCCCCCTTGCCAGCTAAATGGTGTTTTTTTCTTCTTCCATAGTACATGTAGCTTTGCTTAGTGTGAGGCTAGGTTAATAGGGATTACGACAGGGTGAAGAAATCGAAATTCTAATTAGTCCGTCAGTCAGGTAATAAAAAAAAAATAGACACGTATTTTTTGTTTTAACAAATTAACAAACAATGACTAAGTTAAAACGCATTAAAGTTACCTAACCGTGACGTCACGCGACATTTCAACTCAATATTCTCCGTATAAGTTTGATTACGTGAAAAAAGAAAAAATACGTGTCCGATACTTTTCAATAATCTTCCTGATAGACTAAGGAAAAAAAATGTCGTCATCCCTATTCGTGTGAAAATGTCCCAGGATATTTGTTTAGTCTTTACTTGTCTTTTTTTTAATTCGGTTTAGGGATCTATTCCCGGTTGCAACTGTACGAGGTGGTGAATACCTGGCCAGCTCCAAGGCGACGGCTTCGGTGAGCAGCTCCGAGATGGCCCCCGTGAGCCCCTCCGCGTACACCGCGAGGGACTTCAGCTTGTGCGCCTGCGCCGGGAACGACTCGCGGATCTGCAGCGGCTGCGAAAGGATAGTTATGCTGGTTGGGTTACGATGCAAAAGTAGTTGCAAAAACCTGAATCATCATCATCATCACTTCAACCGAAAGACGTCCACTGCTGGACATAGGCCTCCCCCAAGGCGCGCCACTCAGACCGGTCCTGTGCCACTCGCATCCACCTGAATAAATGTTGTAATTTTTTCATTATATTAACAGGTATGACAATCTCGACACTAAGGGCCTTATCACACTTGAGATTTGCGAGCGAGTTGAAAGCGTTTTTCAATACTAAACTCGTACGCGGCGAACTCGCGGCGTGTTCGCCTCCATACAAAACTCGCTCGCGAATCGCAAGTGTGATAACGCTCTAAGTGTTTATTTTTACAAATGAAATGAACTCAATGGTTATAGGTTTGTTCGGGCTGGTTTTCCGCATCTCGACGTCTTAAAGCGCCTATTTGAACTCAATGGTCATTGATATATTTGGTGTATAAAATAAATAAATAAATATCTTGGAACATTTCACACATATTGACCTAGCCCCAAACTAAGCAAAGCTTGTACCATAGGTGCTAGACAACGAAATAAATACTTATATAGAGTAATACATACATAAAATATAAATACTAACATCCATGACTCGAGTACAAACATTCGTGTTCATCACACAAAGTTTGCCCCGAGCGGGACTCGAACCCGCGACCATCGGAACAGAAGGCAGGGTCACTACCAACTGGACCAATCCGGCCGTCAAATAGTATACTGTAAGCTATTGTGTATTTAATTAAATTAATAAATATTTCTCAAAAAACTGAATCCAATGGTCGTTGAAATGACATTATGGTACAGATCGATTCACGGAAGATTCAATGAGTGAAAGCTTCATATGTGTGCGTCACAAATTGGTTACATGCAGGTTTTTTTCAAGTGGTTGGTATAGGAAAACGAGCGCACAGCCCACCTGATGGTAAGCGTGACTGCGGCCCATGGGCACCGAAATCCTATAATCCTATTAAGAAACCATAAGACCTCGAATACGTTGCCTACCCTGAGGCCTTAGATGGAATGCTTCGGTACCAGTAATTTCACCGGCTGCCTTAACCCCCTACCGGAACACAACAGTGCGAGCACTGCTATTTGGCGGCAGGTTAGCGGGGAAAGACGGTGGTAACACCCTGGATAGACCTAGCACCAGGCCCTACCACCATAATCAATAAGTAAGAACCGAGTGGCTGGTCCTGTTAGAGGTCTACTAGGGGTTAGGCGCCAGAACTATAGCTTGTCAAGTTCATGCCCGACCCTCGCTGGGGGTAAGACGGTCGGGGGGCAGCTACGCGCGTGTCTAGTCTCCCGGCGACCCTCACCATCCCCGCCAACGCGTCGCCCCCCAACGGCGACAGTTGGCGACCTATCTACAGGTTTACTTACTCCAGGGCCCCCAGGAGCGTGACCAGCGGGGCCCGGGGCCACAGCGTGCCCGGCGTCACAGCTAGCACCGGCCTCCCGGCGCCGCTCGCTCTACACCGGGGCCTGTAGACCTGTAGCAGTGTACATACCACGTAGAGCGCCTCCAGGCCCCCCAGGAGCGTGACCAGCGGGGCCCGGGGCCACAGCGTGCCCGGCGTCACAGCTAGCACCGGCCTCCCGGCGCCGCTCGCTCTACACCGGGGCCTATACACCTGTAGCAGTGTACATACCACGTAGAGCGCCTCCAGGCCCCCCAGGAGCGTGACCAGCGGGGCCCGGGGCCACAGCGTGCCCGGCGTCACAGCTAGCACCGGCCTCCCGGCGCCGCTCGCTCTACACCGGGGCCTATACACCTGTAGCAGTGTACATACCACGTAGAGCGCCTCCAGGCCCCCCAGGAGCGTGACCAGCGGGGCCCGGGGCCACAGCGTGCCCGGCGTCACAGCTAGCACCGGCCTCCTGGCTCCGGCCGCCGCCGCTCGCTCGATGCCCGCGCGGGCCGCCTCGTATAGAGACCTGAACACAAAAGTATACTCGCTTTTAGACGACATGCCGACTACAAACAGAATAATACCCAGATCATAGACACCTATTGACATAAATTACCACCTCTCATATAAAAGGGTCAATGTTTCAAATCCAGGCATTCTTCAATCTGAGTAGAGATCTTCTACTATCTAAAGTCCCGCGCCTTCACATTTCAAAGCGCTTCAATGTATTGAAAAAGCACCACCAACACTCTCAACACATGTGTGCGAGGTGAGACAGCCATCAACTATGCGTTGAGAGAGTTGGTGGTGCTTGTTAAAAAATAATAAAACAACTGAAGCGTTTTGAAATGTGAAGGCGCGGGACTTTAGATAGTAGAAGATCTCTAGACTCATGTGAAAAAAATTGGTTGTCTGTAAAGTCGGTTTACGGACGATAATTTTACGTGATAACGTCACGCTTAGGCCGATCGTTCCTCTCTATCGCTTGCTCCGCGCTCTCGCCTGCGTGCTCGGCTCAGGCGGAACGTTACTATTGCGTCATGTTTTTCGTGCGCGCAGCTGGCGTTCATCGATTTATAAGACGATATCACAACGAAAAATCCATTTGAATTTATCAATAAACTTTTCGGCGGGGGCCATCGGTACCATCGTGACGAACCCTGGACGTAGCTGCGAACTCCCAATCAGCACTGACCATAGCCCAAACCATTTCGTAATGAAAGGAGGACTGCATAAGCCAGGGGTCGGGAAACCGCAGCTCGTTGAAGGGTCAGATGCGACTCTTCAAGATTCCCTCAAAAACAATTTTTTAGTGCTACTACTACAGCCTATCTGCGTCCCACTGCTGGGTACAGGCCTCCTCTCATCACGAGAGGGTATGGGCTATAGTGCCCACGCGGGCCCAGTGCGGATTGGGGACTTCACACACATCTTTGAATTACTTCGCAGATGCGTGTAGGTTTCCTCACGATGTTTTCCTTCACCGAAAAGCTCAGTGGTAAATTCAAATTGAATTTCGCACATAAGTAAACTTAGAGCCGGCATCGAACCCCCGACCCTCGGCATGAGAGGCGGTTATTTATATTATATTATAATACATAGACTACATAATACTACAATGTCACGCCATTTATGTGTTAAGTTGGTAGTCTGTGGTCTCCGCGCTTGTCAAATACAGCATTCTTGTGAACAGACGTGTCGTGCATTATTTTCCCTAAATCATTGGGAAACCGCCTCCTATTCCCGTATATTTCGCAAACCTTATTTAACCACAAAGAACTGACCTGACGTCATCGTAGGGCGTGAGCGGTCCCGTGGGCGATAACACCAGCCTCCCGCCCGACACTCGCGGGCAGCTCAGTACGGCACAGTTCTAGAACAGAAGGTTTGGTTAGGACGGCATAATTTGGAACATACGACTGAGATTAGCGTGACGCAGTTCTAGAACAGACGGTATGGTTAGAGCGGCATAGTTTTGGTACATACGACTGAGGTTAGCGTGACGCAGTTCTAGAACAGAAGGTTTGGTTAGAGCGGCATAGTTTTGGTACATACGACTGAGGTTAGGGTGACGCAGTTTTAGAACGGGTGCCATCTATCTCGCATAATTCTTTTTGTCCGAAACTGTTTACGCATAACAGGCTTCGCATAATTTATTTACGCCGAATCTTGCCGAATTTATATTAAGCATAATTCTTAATTGGCCGAATGGGTGTTTACCCGAATATTGTGATGGCATAATGTTGGCATATTAGTAATTTTTCAGAATTTTGATAGGCCGAAATATTGTCCGTATTTATGTCCGAAACAACAATTAATGTAGGGATAGCCAAAGTTCACATAAAATTGCTAGTCCGAAAACTGAAAGTCCAAATGTATATAGTATAGCTAAGTATAAAATTTTGTATCATATAATTTGTTCAACATACTTATGATAGAGTTCTTCAGTTCACGGTGTGCGGTAACACCAAAGTTTGGAGCAAAACCGACTCGCATAGGTTAGGTTAGGTTATTTTTTATATAAGTAAACGACATTATCAGTTAGTAAAAATCCCCCCTCCCCTATTAAGATAATCATCGATGTTATACAGGATAATCATTTAATTAAATCGGCGAAAATAAAGGTATGCGAAAGTAGTTTTCGGCGTAACAAATTTCGGCGAAAGTAATTTTCTGCCTAAATAATATTCGGAATTCGAAAATTATGCGTGAATATCAATCGGCGTAAATAGATTATGCGTAATAGAATTCGACGAAAAATCGTTATGCGAGATTAGTTTCGGCGTAAGCACTATTATGCCTATACTGATTATGCAAAATCGAATTCTGCCAAAAAGAATTATGCGTAAACAAGGGGAACCTTTTAGAACAGATGGTTAGAGCGGCATAGTTTTGGAACATACGACTCTTGGAGCGTACGAAGTCGCGGGCAGAAGCTAGTGTTATAATATAAACGAAATTAATTTAGTTCAGGTCAGAATACTACATAGTACATACATAATAACTCTGAAAATAGTAAGCACAAAGCTACAATATTGTAGACTGAATCAATACGATGACAATAAGCTCTACAAATCAGAATAGATAACTGCCGGTGCTACTTCTATAGTTAGGTACGCCCATTGTGTAGCGTGTTATATTGTAACCTTATACAAATGTAAGGCCATTTCCATCAACGTTAAGTCGTCATTGCTTAATATAGCTTTGTACAGAGCAGCGAACGTGTAGGTAAATTATTGAAGTGATAGACGGAACACAACTTCTCTTCATCATCATCATCATCATCATTTCAACCGAAAGACGTCCACTGCTGGACATAGGCCTCCCCCAAGGCTCGCCACTCCGACCGGTCCTGTGCTACTTGCTTCCACCGGTTTCCCGCGACCTTCACGAGGTCGTCGCTCCATCTCGTTGGAGGCCTACCGACAGCTCGTCTCCCGGTTCGCGGGCGCCACTCGAGAACTTTCCGGCCCCATCGGCCATCAGTCTTGCGAGCAATGTGCCCCGCCCACTGCCACTTAAGGCTCGCAATTCTTCGGGCTATGTCGGTGACCCTAGTTCTACTGCGGATATCCTCATTTCTGATTCTATCACGCAGAGAAACCCCTAGCATAGCTCTCTCCATTGCCCTCTGAGTGACTTTGAGCCTTCTTATGAGGCCCATCGTAAGCGCCCACGTCTCGGAACCATAAGTCATCACTGGCAACACACACTGGTCGAAGACTTTCGACTTGAGACACTGCGGTAATTTGGACGAAAAGACACTGCGAAGCTTCCCGAACGCTGCCCAGCCGAGCTAACTTCTCTTAAAGCATCTTTAAATTACCTACATCACGAGACGGCGGCGGTTACGCGTATTCAAAAACGGATTCAAGGACATATGAATCTAACAGACCACAGACGCAAGCTGAATCCCAATTCTTTCGCTGATTATACATAATATTGTAGCTTTTATTTACAAGTCTCTCTAATGGGGACTATCGTTTCTTTGCTCACCAGTTGGCGCCACTGTTGACTAAGGTCCAGAGGTATAGCTGTCAAAGGCGACTTTATAAGATCGGCGCCGAAACAAAATTTAAAAATCTTGAATCTCATTCAGTTGATGAATTATAAATAACTATCATCGAGTAGCTATGCCGCAATGTTGTGCAGTTCCGTTTTGTTTGGATTTTTTCTTCAAAGCATTTACATTGATCGCCAAATAATCCATGTTTGCGATAATTTCACGAAGGAGATCACTTTTCATCAGGTAAATTAAAGAAATTATCATTTATGTCACGAAGCCCGCCAAAACCAGTGAAAAGTGAATGTTATTGGACCTCACGCGACACTAGCGCCTCTAGTGGCAAATTCACACGCGATAGCCCCCATTGAAGAGCTCCCTGGGTTACTCCCGACCCAATAGCTTAGGTAAGGGAACCAGAGGCCCTATAGACCGGGTTCCAGTCTCCGAGACTGGTATTTTGAAGCTTTTTTTGCAAATATCCTCGGGAGCGTTCAAGTATTACATAACGCAATTTTTGGGGATTTTTGACCCCCCTCCCCCTATGTAACGCGCCGTAACGTTTTTCTGTACTCCCCCACCCTTCTAGTAAAACGTTACGTACCAAGTGACCATTTTTACCTAAAAGTCACAATTATGTGGCGTTAAGTACCGGAAAATAAAAAAAACAATGTTACGTAACGCGTAGTTCAAAGTCCCGCCCCTGTAACGCATCGTACCATTTTACAAGACGCTCCGCCCCACCCAAATTCGTTACGTAATACTTGAACGCTCCCCTCGTACCTTTTCCAGCCCCCTGTCGACATGTATAGCTGCGTCTATGAAGTCCTCCAAGGCTTGCAGCGTGGGTACGCCTGGCGTCAGGACCACGACGACTGCGTCGTGGTCCGGGCTGTTGATCTCCCCCACCACCCCCACAGAAACTCCGTGTACATTGTGATCCCCGCCCATCCTGGAACTAGAAACAAGAGGTTAGATTTGATCGAAGTGGGAAGTGGAACCGCAAACAAGGAGTCACAGAATAGGGATGACGACAGGGTGAAGAAATCGAAATTCTAATTAGTCCGTCAGTCAGGTAATATAAATAAAAAAATATTAGATACGTATTTTTTGTTTTATCAAATTAACAAAGAATGACTAAGTTAAAACGCATTAAAGTTGGAGAGTGGGGGCTAACTACGTTACCGTTAGGTATAAATCGTACCTAACCGTGACGTCACGCGACATTTCAACTTAATATATCTCCGTATAAGTTTGATTACGTGAAAAAAGAAAAAATACGTGTCCAATACTTTTCAATAATCTTCCTGATAAGACTGAGGAAAAAAGTTGTCGTCATCCAACTATACAACCTTTGCATTGAATTTAATAGAGCTTTTACAATTTTAATTATATACATAGTATTTTTATTTAGATATAGTCTATATGGAAAATTTTCGTAAATGAGTATGTAAAGTAGTATTCTTCTTTTTACCGAGACGGCCGCTGCCCTGAGACAATACTGCAGAATTTCTTCCAGCAACCTTTTTTATGTTTAGTCCGCATTCTTTAATTAGAATATATATTTGATTATGAGTTTTTCTAGCTCACAATAGTCACAATCAACTTATATTAATACTTATAATATTAGTCTTTCTAGCTCACAATAGTCACAATCAACTTATATTAATACTTATAATATTAGTCTTTCTAGCTCACAATAGTCACAATCAACTTATATTAATACTTATAATATTAGTCTTTCTAGCTCACAATAGTCACAATCAACTTATATTTAATACTTATAATATTGGTCTTTCTAGCTCACAATAGTCACAATCAACTTATATTAATACTTATAATATTGGTCTTTCTAGCTCACAATAGTCACAATCAACTTATATTAATACTTATAATATTAGTCTTTCTAGCTCACAATAGTCACAATCAACACAGAGCACAAGTAAGCTATCTAAGATTCTGAAAAAGATTGTTTTACTAACTTGTATGCCCGTTGGATGTGGACTGTGGAGGAATTTACTCTCCAAGAATTTTAATACCTTAGTTATTGGAAGTCTAATGATTGTTTCAAGAATTTTAATACCTTAGGTCAATCATTAGGCTTCCAAGTCTAATGATTGTTTCATGTTGTATAAGCTAGCACGTCATGGGAATAAATTGCTTTAGGTCTAGACAAGCCTCATACACCGGTTTACTTGCCTATTGTAGCAGTTCACCTTTTCAGAATTCACTCTACCAGGAGGATTGGTCCTGGTCCAGGACCTTCAATACAGTGAGAAAAACAGGACTTACCCTTAATATATGATAATAATTACAATTTTACCATTGTCTCTTTATTTTAGAATTAGCTTCTGCGAATTCGCCCGCGTGGAATTCGGTTATCGCGTTCCCGCGGAAACTACGCGCTTTTCCGGGATAAAAAGTAGCCTATGTCCTTTCCCGGGACCCCAACTACCTCCATGCCAAATTTCATCTCAATCGGTCCAGCGGTTGAAACGTGAAGAGGTACTTAACAGACAGACAGACAGTTACTTTCGCATTTATAATATTAATATGGATACTTATGTAAAATAGTTTAGTAAAATATTAGTCTGATTCCTTTCACAAGAAAATCTGCTATTAGAATTAGGCATTGTGGTAATTAGAGTTATTTTTTACATGATAGATGCCTCAGTTTATGTGAAATAAACAAACATACAGTCATTGCTCTTAGATAATATAATTAGGTATAAACATAATTCTGTCTGGACGGAGATAATGGTCTTTATGTAGTGCTTATTGTTTCATTATCAGGCAGCCAGCGTCATAAAACCCAAATGACCCATTGTTTACTCAAACAGCTATTTTTGCAGATACAAATTGTATTGTATCAAAGATACTAATCATGTTTGTTTTAGTTATTTGTATTAAAGTGAAATCTGTACGGGAAGTGAGAGCAATTGATCTATAATAAACAGCAAATAGTATGTTTAATTTCGGTGACGGTGAACAACATCATTTTATAAAAATTGGGAAAAATTATTACCACTGCAATATAATTATTTCCTCTCACCTAATTTTACTTTAGTTTTATTCAATTGCAATAGCACCAGCATATTAACAATAACAAATTACATAAATTGAGAAATAATAGTATCTTATCTGAATGATAAAGTCGAGATAGACAGAAGGTACTGTTTTCAAGTACTATTTCTGGATAAAAATTCCAACTTACATGCACTGCGAAGTGTACACCAACCGGGGAATAACTGAGTAGCAGCGTGATGATTCAAGACCTTTTTTTGTATAAATACTTACTTAATAAACAGAACAATGATACAGCGAATAAATTTACAAATGTACCATTTGGTAATTTGGTAAGAATTCCAAGTATACCAGACTCTTTGAACACTTTTGGACTTTGGCTAAGATTCAATGTTTTGTTGATAATCGTAAATAATAGGTTAAGTTTAAAATACAAAGACAATTACTTACCAATTATAAATACCGCGTATGCAACAATGCAGAAGTTCAGTCAACTCAGCTGCTCGGCTCGGCAGCTGTCAATGTCAACCAACACGTCAAGTGCACAGATAATGCTATTTTGTCAACTTTACGCTTACTTTACGCCATTTTTAACACGTTTAAAGCGCCATCTGTCGGGAATAGTTAAAACTACTCTTATGCGCACCATAGCGCACCGATACGAGTCACGTCGATGAGATGGCGCTAGTAGTAGACAAACTTAAATATACTTAAGAAGGAAGGTCCTTATGCGAGGTTCATCCGAATAGCTACCACCGTCTTACCCGATAACCTGCTGCCAAATAGCAATACTCGCATTGTTGTGTAAGGAGGAAGGTTGGAGTAAGACAAACGGTGAAAATACTATACTAGTTTAGTAAGCATAATATAGTATAGAGGCAATTGATTGTGATCTAGCTAGTAGCTAGGTTTCATATCTGGAAAAAAACAATTTTAGTTATTTTCACCCAAGCTAAAGCTAGTACCTACCTAAGTGACTAACTTAGGTAGGTACTTTAAACTAAAACAAAATGGCTATTAAAGTGTACCTTACCTACCTAATAATTAATGACTCAGGCAAAAGTAATTACGTATTTAATCAATCCAAATAAACACGGATTTCAAGAAACAAAGGTGTAAATTGGTGGCATTACCCGCTGAATTCCGACAACCCATCTAATCTAACGTTATCCTGTAGATAAGATTGCGTCTGAATCACGTAGAAACATATAAACTGTAACGTAAATTATCTAGCGCATTCGCTGTGAAAATACTGTGAAAATGAGTTATCCTCCACCTGGGCCTCCGCATCCGCCGCCTTACTACGGCCACCACGGACCACCGCCACCGTGGGGCCCTCCCGGCTCACACCACCACCACGGGCCACCACAGCACCCACCGCACCATCATCCCCACCACGCTCCACCAATCTACCCACCTCCACACGACCACGGATACCCACCAGGACAATACCCCTACTTCGTCCCAGGAACCATGATGATCCCCGTACCAATCGCTCCGCCGCCAAACCAAGATTCGAACCAAGCGACGTACATAACCAACTACATTTATCACGGCGAGAACCAGAATCAGAATCAAGGTACACCAGCAATTGTGGACGAAGTTCACGTAGTGGAAAACTCTGGGGATTATGATTGGGTGCCTTCGACGTCCACGACAGCAAACCAGCTAACGGGGAGGGCGGTAGTTGGAGGGTACGAGGGTTGGGATGGAAGTCCTTTATGGGTTATCAGAGCATGGCACTGCGGAGACTTGATTCCGGGGAAGCTCTCTATCCGCCACAATGCTGCGACTGTCGTTTACGACGGGAAGGAAATTCCAGTGCAGAATATTGAGGTGCTTTGCTCGAAGCCTGAGAGTTTAAGATGGGTGCCAGCTTCTTCTGGGACCGTGCCTCCCGGAGCTATTCCTGGTGGCCGCACGTCTTCAGGCGAGGATTTGTACGTAGGACGAGCTCGCTACCAGCTCTCGGTAACACCTGGAAAGGTCCATCCGAGCCATAACTCCTGCTACATTGGATTCGCTGGGAACGAGGTCGCGCACAAAATGTATGATGTCCTCTGCAGATTGAGTTGATATTTAAAGTTTTTTGTGATTTAACTTGAAGGCTGAATTTCTGTAGTTATCTTATCTGTATGTGTGACGTCAGAGATAGTCTTAAGTACTTGTGAGCTGTGTTCTTGTTATTGATTAAAGCAGTAAAATGACAATATTTTCTTTATTTCACATCCTTAATAATTATTACGCGATGTTCACGGGATTCACCCCATCAGAGGGGACTCGGGCGTGAAATTAAAATTATAAAGTTGACGTAAGCCGCGGAAAGTGAACGGTTCGCGAAATTTTGAAGATTTAATTTAGGTCATCCACCTCGCTACCGCCAACCCACACGGAAATTCGTTTGGAGCATAATAATATTAGGGATAACATCAACAGTCAACAGGTTTCATGGTGATCCGCATCACCGCTATTTTACGTAGATGAAAAAAAGTGTGCGCCGCATTAATAAACGTTAGCATAAATAAATTAAAAAAAAACACCATACAAATTACATAAGAAATAAATTTCAATAATTTAGATTTTGTCTTTGAGTAAATGTTTAAGCGAGTATTTGATGATAGGTACTTAATAAAGGAATTTTCATTATCATTCAAACGATCTCATGGAATAGGCAATCTTTTATTTATTGCAACAGTAATTGCCTATATACCTTATTCGGAAATAGCGTTCCCGCGGGAACTATACGTTTTCCGGGATAAAAAGTACCCTATATGTTGACCAGTGTTATAAACTAAGTACTCCCATACTAAATTTTGTTGCAATCCGACCAGTAGCTTTCGAGATAAATCCGGACATACATACAACATACGTACAGACAATATTATTTTGTGTTCAGTATCGTTTATATATAGTCCCCTCGACTTGATAGTTTCTTTTAATTTTCAAATTTCAGACGCAACTTCTACAGGCTTATTATTAGTTTATAGATTATCACAATTTCAGTCGAAAGACGTCCGCTACTGGACATAGGCGCTCCGCACTCATACCGGTATTGTGACACTCGCATGCACCGTATTCAACGACCTTAGATCATCGCTCCGTCTTGTTGAACATACCTCATGACATAATTGAATCCAATTTTGTCCACTAGGCAGCGCTCTAATCGCGAACAATATAATTCACGGCTGTTTACCCCGGCATTACCATGAACTCCGCTAATACTCGCTCATTTCGTCACTTGGTCAAACGACCTCTTCAATTGACTCTTGTCCTTAGCCGGCCAGTACTTATACAAAACGTACAACCAAGATTCATCCTTACTAAGCATGAATACAGTTGTTTTCCTGTAGTAGGGTTTCTTTAAGGTGTTTAAAGATGTAGTTAACCCCTGGGAATGTAATGAGATCGCTTTGATAAAGTGCCTGGAGGTAACTTACCGGGCCCTTATTCGGCTTTTGGGAGGCTTTAGCTGTTTAGGGGCGCTTTTATGGAGCCTAAACCATATAAGTAAAACATTGCAACTCATCAAAAGTCATGTGGGGTGTTTGGGTGACGTGTCAGTGAGAATATACTCTTAAAGGAGTAACAGTAGGTTGAAGGGTAGGTATTTTCCGGTAGCCTAATCAAAAGAATAAGCAAGTCCAAATAGAAAACTTCATTTCTAGACATTATTTTTCCTTTAAAACGTCACGTTCACGTAATGTACGTACGTTAGTATCTAAATCTGATAACAATACTTATTTAGTAAACAGCAACATACTACTTATTACTTACTACTTATTTAGTAAGTACGCTACAAACACATTGATTGCAGTGGTCAACATTTTCCACGCCCGTCTCTCCCATTTCCAAACAAAACAGGCGCCCATCGGTGTCCCCCGGCGTTCCGCTGTTCAGTCGAGTCGAGTTCATTAATATGCGTACATTTTTGGCTGGACTTTATTAAAACGGTATACGGTGCAAAAGTATGCACATATTATCGAATCGACGGTACCGACCTAAACTTCCAAGTTACAAGGTACCATAGACATAAATAATACTTCGTATGGACCCGGCCTAACGTAGATACATGTCATGCTTCCCCACTTCATTGGTGTCCAATCCAAAGTTAAACTTATATCATGACACTAAAGCTGGGTCACATTTTTTCAACAACGAGACGAGTTTTTAGATACTGAGAAACAGTTTCGAAAAAAGTTTTTTTAAAAACGCTTATTGTCACGCCCGTTCGGTGACAGAACTTTGGTTTGGACACCGTGGAAGTGGGGACATATTACGTGTACGTTAGACCATGTCTATTTTATTTACGTCTATGCAAGGTACCCTTTCTCCAATAGCTCTAGGTAGGTGTATAGAAATCCTTGGATTTCAATTCGACTTTTGCTCCAAGAGCCCTGAATGCCAGATCTTCATCATTTTATAAAGGCTGAATGTTTCTCAGTATCGAAATACAGTTACTACTGACGTTTTTTTTTCAAGGTACCTTGCATGATGTTAGGCACATTCAATAAAGACCGGCAGTCTCCTGTGGAATCACCAGTGCGTGGCCGACCTTTACATTATCTGGACGAGCAAGCCCAAACCCAACAGCAACAGTAGCCCTAATCAAAGATTGCATTGTTTCGCTACAACTTTAAATCCATATTATCCATATTTAATATTATAAATGCGAAAGTAACTCTGTCTGTCTGTTACCTCTTCACGCTTCAATCGCTGGGCCGATTTGGATGAAATTTGGTATGGAGACAGTTAGATTCCCGGGAAAACGCGTAGTTCCCGCGGGAGCGCGATATCCGAATTCCACGCGGACGAAGTCGCGGACAGAAGCTAGTTAATTTTATAAAATGACGAAGGTTTGGCGCTCGCGGGCTTTTGGACTATTCGTAGTTAACTAAGTTCGGAATTATGCGACCGGTTGTCTTAATAATGGCGCATCGTAATCGGATTAGCCACAGTTTAGTTTGTTATGGGGGGGCGTAAATCTTAAATCGGGATTAATTTTGCAAAGATAACTTTACCTACCTACCATCAAAACTAGAGGTTTAGTGACTGACTCCCTTCCTGACCGATTTCGGTCACAGCGACTGTTTCAAATTTGGCCATGACTTGGATGCCGTTGTTGCATCCTTCGGTGCTCTAAAGTGACTCGCATAGCCGAACTTGCTGACAAATGTGCGAGTGCACTCGGGGCAGGTCAGCACCCCGTTGACGTATGCCTTGAGCTCATCTCTCTTTTTGTCGAGCTCTTCGAGACGCTTTTCTTCAAAAGCACTAACCTTCTCATGAACAGCACGTCTCCATTTAGGACGCTGTGCTGCTTCCGTCTCCCATCATCATCGAGATGCGACATTGAGCCCTCCCAGGCTCAATGTCGCATCTCTTCATATGTCTTTTCAGAACATCCTTGTATCTTAGGTACTGACTGGCCACCATGTTTTCGCTTACCGTACTGGAGTTCTGAAAAGAAGATACGCTTCGCCCCTCTAGACTCAGCCATCCGTGATACATGACCACACCAGCGTAGCTGCCGCCTCATCAGGTACACCTCAATGCCACTAACTTTAGCGCGCCTCAACACGTCAGTGTTTCTGATGCGATCAGACCAACTGATGTTCATAATGTGGCGAAGGCACTTGAGGTGCAGAGGTTTAGTAAGTAGGTATTAACTCATTGGCCGTAGGACGAGGTAAAGGGTCGGGGTTAATCCGGCTCGCACTTCTGAAATTATTTATGTGCTCAATTCATTTTTTTTTTTTTTCAGAAAAAGTACATATTTTTACAGATTAGTCTCGCCAAACTGCAATGCAGTTTGTTGGCGAAGACAGCACTCTTCATATTCTAATTTATATCTATTTATTTGATTTGAATGTACCATTGAGCTTTTGGGTGAAGGAAAAGATCGCAAAGAAACCCGCACGCATCTGCCAAGCAATTTAAGCTGTGTGAAGTCCCCATTCCGCGTTGAGACTATCGCCCAAACCCTCGCGTGATGAGACGAGGCCTGTGCCCAGCAGTGGGCCGTTAATAGGCTGTTGTGGTGGTGACTTTATGTAGGGTCCATCGGGATGGCTACCATCGCCATCTTGCCGCTAATCAGTCGCCGAACAGCAGTGCAAAGTCGAAATAAAAATGTTTCAATATTTCAGTGCTCGCACTGTTGTTTTTCGGCAGCAGAGAGGCATAGGACCTGTCCCCAAGTAAACTCTAAGCTAAGGTGTGTAACAGAACAGACTGCTTTGAGCTGTTTGTTACATCACAAATATTTTAGATTTCTTAAGTAATAGATAAAGTCTTCTTATTATTATTTGAATACTAGCTTCTCCCCGCAACTTCGCCTGCGTGGAATTTGGATATCGCGCTACCGCGGGAGCTGTGCGTTTTTCCGGGATGAAAGGAATCCTATGTCCTTTCTCAGGACTTCAACTATCTCCATTTCAAGTTTCATCCAGATTGTTTCAGTGGTTGAGGCGTGAAGAGGTAACAGACGGACGGAGTTACTTTCGCATTTAAAATATTAATATGGATTTGTAGTTTAGTTAACTTGAGTCGAGACTTCCACCACCTCCGCAGCAGACTTAGAGTGATTCGAGACTTCGCGCGCGTTTTGAATTGCCTTTCGGATGCGTGCAGGTTTCTTTATGATGTTTTCTTTCATCGAAGAGCGTGAAGGCCCTTCTGATGGCCCTCATAAAGTTGAAATTTGCACATAAATGGTACTTGAGGAGCAGATCGGAAAAGAGTCTATGATCTTCTGAATGTGAGGTAGAAGGACGAACTACTGGGATGCTACGACTTATTGATTTTGCTTACGTGGAGTTCGGATGTCGTGATCACGCGGAAACCTTACAATTTCCAAGGTTGAAATATAGTCTATGTTACTCTCGGGGTTCCAAGGTATATTTATACCAAGTTTCATTAAAATCTGTTCAGCCATTTCGGCGTAATTTAACAAGGCGAACGAAGCGAACGCGGCGAACGAAGCGAACGCAGCGAACGGAACGTTTTCTCTCAAATACGCGGATACTCTACATTTTCCAAGGATGAGCTATAGTCTATGTTACTCTCGGGGTTCCAAGGTATATTTATACCAAGTTTCATTAAAATCTGTACAGCCATTTCGGCGTAATTTAACAAGGCGAACGAAGCGAACGGAGCGAACGCGGCGAACGAGGCGAACGTGGCGAACGAAGCGAACGCGGCGAACGAAGCGAACGCAGCGAACGGAACGTTTTCTCTCAAATACGCGGATACTCTACATTTTCCAAGGATGAGCTATAGTCTATGTTTCTCCCAGGGTTCGGAGGTATATTTATACCTAGTTTCATTAAAATCTGTTCAGCCATTTCGGCGTAATTTAACAAGGCGAACGAAGCGAACGAGGCGAACGTGGCGAACGGAATTTAGTATAAATAGCGGTGGATTTTGATTGACAGGGGTTAGTTTTTACTTGGTCTTCGTATGGGAAGCATCTCCCTTGTATCGTTTTAGAGTGCAGTATTTCCTTATATTTTATTGTATTTCTGTGTATTAATGTGATTGTTTCAGATGGATTGATGGAGCAAGGGTTTAGCATTCAGTTCAGTTGGAACATGCGAACCATAGTAAATGTAAATGTCATAACACAATGGATTTTGCCTTTTGTTGTTGTTTTGCAATAGGGATGGCGTAGTCCGGGGCCTACAGTTGGAATGGAAACTGACTGTGACAACGAAGTTCCTCCTAAAACTCATCCGTTTGAGTTCCCCAAGATGTGGCTCTTTTGGGGCATGATTGTTATGAATGATAACCATGGGTTATTATGAATCGCAACTCATGAGATCTTCCACACACGGTGGAGTACTGGACAGTATGCGGGGTCTAGACAGTGATTCTCTCAACTGTACTTGCTTGCCGTGGTCCCTCTTTATCTATATATTTATTTATTCGCACAACATAAGTAGGGAATCCTGTGGCCCCTCTTCTCTCCCAACCCTCTCGGTTGCTGTGGGGGCCTAACGCCATTTCAGCGGCACAACACCGGGTGATAGTGTCAGGTTCTTTAGAGGTAACCCGAACCTCGCACCGAATAGCCTTATATCAGCTTAGAAACTTAACATTGCACTGAGTTAAGTTACATCACACATTACACGTTTAAAAGTAAATGTGAGGCGCAGCGTGGCCTCTAGCTTTGCAAACATTAGCCTAGGGTATCAGGGAACTATGTGTAGGATACGGAATCTTCATTAACTACTACAAATCTCCATTAACCTAATCTTCAAAGCATAAAAGGTAGTTTACCTTATGCAGCTTCTCAACTAGTGGAAAGATTTTTAACTGAGGATCAATAATATTAAATAGTAATCAAAGTTTTGGTTTATTATGATTTGTTTGTACGCAAAATAAGTACACGAATCTTCAAGTATATTTTTATCAATTGTTTGAGTCATACTGGGTCATATGTACCTTCTCAATCCCTGTCTTGGTCGCTCGAAATCAGACATATTGATCGACAGAGTCACTGGCTAATCATTTGTTATTTTATGCTAAAAACCTCAGTCATAATGTATCAGAACTAAGTGGAAAATCTATCCTTATAGAAAGACAAGTGTCTACTTACTTCAGTTAGAAAACTTGAAGCTAGAACTGAGATCAAATATATCTGCTGACCAATTTTGGCCTTTAACTAATTATTTTATATAAGCTCAAAATGGCTTTTAAATAAAGAATTTAGCTGGTCAGTCCCCATCCAAAACAAGGATTAATTTGGAGATGTAAATATAATGTCGTTAAACAAGAAAGCTTATGAAACTCTAGAAATCTAATTTAAGGACTGATTCCTTAATCCAAATGAATCAATGTTGTATCCGACCTCCTGGTAGGGGAATTAGGTAGGGAAACTGATAAAAATAAATTAAACAATAAACATTTCTTGCTTAATAACATTTAAAATAGATCATTCGCTAATCCATAAAATACCATTCCTATTCTCGTTAATAGTCCTTGAGTTATTTACGGTTCATAACATATGGTCCTATAAACTACTAGACGATTGCGATCACAAATTATTTGGCCAAAATAAATTGAATATATAAGAATTTAGGTTAATAAAGACCAAGAGCCGTTTGCAGAGTTTTATGTCGTTAGTTAAGAGAGAGATAGTTGGGTTTGTGAGGGGTGGGGTGTTACAATTTGGTGCCGTGACCAGGATATCATAACTATAACAAAAAATATATATTTAAGAATAATAATAAAATCTCGCGAGTTAGTTTATCTTGATGAATTGGCAGAAAATAAGCAAACAATAACTCTGTTCTTCATAACGGTTCTTTGGCTTTATTAGATTAGAGGTGGCTATTATTTAGTCACAATTTGCTGTCCGTGAAATGAGAGACGTGAGTTAGGAATGGTATGTTATGGATGCGATTTTTAATAAAAGAAAAATTAGTTTTTTTTTTCAAAAAAATAATTTAATTTTTAAAAAGTAAACAAAAAAAAAAGGTGTAACTTTATTTCTATTATGTGCAGAGGAAGCGCAGCAGTAGAGTTTACCTGTGAAAAGAAAACATAAATTTACGCGAGTTCATTTTTCTGAGGAAAGAGAAGAGATAGTGTTAGAAGTAAATCTAGAATAATGAGTAAGTCTCTAAGAGGACGTAAACGAAGCCTAGCGGGCAAATCAATTGAAGTAGGAGTGGAAACTGTTCGCCAGGGGAAGGAAATAAAATTATAAGTAATTTCTAAATGCTTCAGTAAATAATTTACAAAAAAGGAAAGAAAAACTACAAAAAAAATGGGGGTAATTACTTACGAAGGAGGTGTCTGAATTCGGATCGGGAGGAGGCTCAGAGGTTTTCCTGGTCGTTTGGTTTTGAGCTTGCATCTAAAGAGGGAAAGGAGTTTTTCCGTTGTTAGTTGGAAACAGTGTTAGATAGAGGATAAGAACGGTTTTTGTGTACGGGGTCGTATATGTTTGAGTTCGAACATGGTTGCATGATCGTCGAATATATGCAGCATAGGGCTTGCGACTCAGAGAAGTGTGTATATGTTATTGATGATGATATATTATGTTTGAAAGGTAATTTGTCAGCTTATCTGTCTATCTGTTTGTGGGAGCTGGCATTCAGAAGTACTGAGTCGATTTGGATATGATTTTGAGGGTATTTAGTTTTCATTCAAGACTGTATGTAGACTGTGTTTGGATGGAATCCGATGTCGGAGAGGAAAGTTGTAATTAATTGAGTTTTACACACGGAGTCACGGAGCTCAACTAGTCGAATTATATTAGCAGAACCCGGCAAGTGTGTACATTGTAAGAAAAGTTCTAAAAGGCAATAGAGGGCAATTAAAGATGTGTGGTAGACCTCAAATCAGCAATTTTGAGAATTCTTTTCTGTCTGTCTGTCTGTTTGTTGGAGTTGAATTCTGGAAGTATTGAGTCGATATGAGTGTAGTTTCCGTGGGTAGTTGGTGCGTTGTTAGGAGTTGTGTATGTGCTATGTTTGATTAATTTTCAAATAAAAGTTAACGTCATTTTTGTGTTCCACGCGAGCGGGGTCGAGGGACACAGCTAGATATCTATCAAATCAAATGGAGGAAAACTAAAAGTTGGGTTGAAATGTTGAGTGTAAGAGTTGTTTCAGTGAGAGATTTGTTACGGATGGGTAAGGGTTTGTTTATAATAAAAGGTGATAGGAGGGGGGACTTAAAAGTTTATTAACTTACTGCATCTCGTAGCCTCTTCTTCGATTAAAGCTTTAACAAATTTGTAATTTTTAGCTTTAGGACATTCTCAGAGATTTTCCATTTATAGTTTGCTTGCAGATTGTTCAGAACTTTCTTCCTACATTTTTCCTTGAATGATCTGCAGAGAAAATTGACATTTGTTGGATCCCAGAGGCATGGGTATCTTTTTATCTCATTTTCGACTTGAAGTCTAGAGGGCTCCATTTTGTTTTCTAAAGTGAGAATTGAGAATGCGTTGAGGAAACAACAGGGGTTGCTATGATACATCTATGACAAAGTTCAAACTATTCTGTTCTAATTTTCAAAAAAGGAAAAGAAATGAAATCGGAAAATTATAGTCTATTCCGCGGTAGATGGGTGCGAGGTTTGCATATAAGGTTGGACCTTAATTAGTTAGTATACAACTGTTGTTTCGGGGCTTTGCTTGGAAAATTTTGAGATTGTAAATATTAAACATGGTGATTGGTTCCAATAGGTAATTAAATATTTTACTAAATATATTTGTGATGTTTTAGGGATTTTAATAGTTTGATTATTTGGGGGTCGGTTTAAAATAAAATAGAAAGAAGAGAAAAACTACTGAAAAATTGAAGGAAGGGATTTCAAACCAAAAACTTATCTGAGTTCTAGGACGGGATAAAATTTAGACAAATTTTTGTCTAATTTTGTTTTATTTATTATTAAATTAAATGTCATTAAAAATTAAAAAAAAAAATCCTTATTTTTATATTAAGTTGCTGACTTGTATTGGGGATATAAAAAAGAGATTGAGGAGGGAAGTTAATGAAGAATGTGTTTTTTTATTATGACTTTATGAATACTGGAAGTAAGGGTACTTTGTTTGATGATTGTTAATTAATGGATGTTTAGTTAAAAGTGGACCCTTACAATTTAGCAGCTTTTATGAATAAGGAACTCGGGTAGTTGGCATTCGTTTCTTGTGAATTTACAGACAAATGAATTCCTTGTGAGGATGAGTTAGGTTAGGTCAGAAAGACAATATCAGTGTTTATACTGACCACAGGGAATTCAGTACTCTACTCGTTGTACAAATTTTTATATCGGCAACTATACATACTCCGAATGAGTAATGGTCTTTCTTTGAATAGAGTTTTGAGCTGGATATTTGGCCTAAGAATGGATATATTTGTAGCTATTTAAAGTTTTGGATTTCTATAAAGGAACTTGATGCTCGTCCATGTACTGCAATTGGAAAAAAAAAATTGCGTCGGAAGGGAATCGTTTTACGGTTAGCGTAAAGATCAGCCTAGCACAACTGATTTTTCCTTGATGGATTTTCAAATCCTTGTGAAAATTATATTTATTCAAGACCAAAATATTAAAAGCTTGAAATCAGAGTTCTAGTTGAGTTCATTAGTTATTTGGTATAAAAACACATTACACTACAAAAAAAAAAAAAAAAAAACAAAAAAAAAAAAAACAATCAAGGGAAAAATGCTAACTAGTTGTTGAAAAAAATATTTGTGATTTAGAAAGGTTTGAAATAATTTCCTTCAGTTAAATTTTACGTAAATTATTTGGGGTCGAGCTGTAACAGAACAGACTGCTTTGAGCTGTTTGTTACATCACAAATATTTTAGATTTCTTAAGTAATAGATAAAGTCTTCTTATTATTATTTGAATACTAGCTTCTCCCCGCAACTTCGCCTGCGTGGAATTTGGATATCGCGCTACCGCGGGAGCTGTGCGTTTTTCCGGGATGAAAGGAATCCTATGTCCTTTCTCAGGACTTCAACTATCTCCATTTCAAGTTTCATCCAGATTGTTTCAGTGGTTGAGGCGTGAAGAGGTAACAGACGGACGGAGTTACTTTCGCATTTAAAATATTAATATGGATTTGTAGTTTAGTTAACTTGAGTCGAGACTTCCACCACCTCCGCAGCAGACTTAGAGTGATTCGAGACTTCGCGCGCGTTTTGAATTGCCTTTCGGATGCGTGCAGGTTTCTTTATGATGTTTTCTTTCATCGAAGAGCGTGAAGGCCCTTCTGATGGCCCTCATAAAGTTGAAATTTGCACATAAATGGTACTTGAGGAGCAGATCGGAAAAGAGTCCATGATCTTCTGAATGTGAGGTAGAAGGACGAACTACTGGGATGCTACGACTTATTGATTTTGCTTACGTGGAGTTCGGATGTCGTGATCACGCGGAAACCTTACAATTTCCAAGGTTGAAATATAGTCTATGTTACTCTCGGGGTTCCAAGGTATATTTATACCAAGTTTCATTAAAATCTGTTCAGCCATTTCGGCGTAATTTAACAAGGCGAACGAAGCGAACGCGGCGAACGAAGCGAACGCAGCGAACGGAACGTTTTCTCTCAAATACGCGGATACTCTACATTTTCCAAGGATGAGCTATAGTCTATGTTACTCTCGGGGTTCCAAGGTATATTTATACCAAGTTTCATTAAAATCTGTACAGCCATTTCGGCGTAATTTAACAAGGCGAACGAAGCGAACGGAGCGAACGCGGCGAACGAGGCGAACGTGGCGAACGAAGCGAACGCGGCGAACGAAGCGAACGCAGCGAACGGAACGTTTTCTCTCAAATACGCGGATACTCTACATTTTCCAAGGATGAGCTATAGTCTATGTTTCTCCCAGGGTTCGGAGGTATATTTATACCTAGTTTCATTAAAATCTGTTCAGCCATTTCGGCGTAATTTAACAAGGCGAACGAAGCGAACGAGGCGAACGTGGCGAACGGAATTTAGTATAAATAGCGGTGGATTTTGATTGACAGGGGTTAGTTTTTACTTGGTCTTCGTATGGGAAGCATCTCCCTTGTATCGTTTTAGAGTGCAGTATTTCCTTATATTTTATTGTATTTCTGTGTATTAATGTGATTGTTTCAGATGGATTGATGGAGCAAGGGTTTAGCATTCAGTTCAGTTGGAACATGCGAACCATAGTAAATGTAAATGTCATAACAAAATGGATTTTGCCTTTTGTTGTTGTTTTGCAATAGGGATGGCGTAGTCCGGGGCCTACAGTTGGAATGGAAACTGACTGTGACAACGAAGTTCCTCCTAAAACTCATCCGTTTGAGTTCCCCAAGATGTGGCTCTTTTGGGGCATGATTGTTATGAATGATAACCATGGGTTATTATGAATCGCAACTCATGAGATCTTCCACACACGGTGGAGTACTGGACAATATGCGGGGTCTAGACAGTGATTCTCTCAACTGTACTTGCTTGCCGTGGTCCCTCTTTATCTATATATTTATTTATTCGCACAACATAAGTAGGGAATCCTGTGGCCCCTCTTCTCTCCCAACCCTCTCGGTTGCTGTGGGGGCCTAACGCCATTTCAGCGGCACAACACCGGGTGATAGTGTCAGGTTCTTTAGAGGTAACCCGAACCTCGCACCGAATAGCCTTATATCAGCTTAGAAACTTAACATTGCACTGAGTTAAGTTACATCACACATTACACGTTTAAAAGTAAATGTGAGGCGCAGCGTGGCCTCTAGCTTTGCAAACATTAGCCTAGGGTATCAGGGAACTATGTGTAGGATACGGAATCTTCATTAACTACTACAAATCTCCATTAACCTAATCTTCAAAGCATAAAAGGTAGTTTACCTTATGCAGCTTCTCAACTAGTGGAAAGATTTTTAACTGAGGATCAATAATATTAAATAGTAATCAAAGTTTTGGTTTATTATGATTTGTTTGTACGCAAAATAAGTACACGAATCTTCAAGTATATTTTTATCAATTGTTTGAGTCATACTGGGTCATATGTACCTTCTCAATCCCTGTCTTGGTCGCTCGAAATCAGACATATTGATCGACAGAGTCACTGGCTAATCATTTGTTATTTTATGCTAAAAACCTCAGTCATAATGTATCAGAACTAAGTGGAAAATCTATCCTTATAGAAAGACAAGTGTCTACTTACTTCAGTTAGAAAACTTGAAGCTAGAACTGAGATCAAATATATCTGCTGACCAATTTTGGCCTTTAACTAATTATTTTATATAAGCTCAAAATGGCTTTTAAATAAAGAATTTAGCTGGTCAGTCCCCATCCAAAACAAGGATTAATTTGGAGATGTAAATATAATGTCGTTAAACAAGAAAGCTTATGAAACTCTAGAAATCTAATTTAAGGACTGATTCCTTAATCCAAATGAATCAATGTTGTATCCGACCTCCTGGTAGGGGAATTAGGTAGGGAAACTGATAAAAATAAATTAAACAATAAACATTTCTTGCTTAATAACATTTAAAATAGATCATTCGCTAATCCATAAAATACCATTCCTATTCTCGTTAATAGTCCTTGAGTTATTTACGGTTCATAACATATGGTCCTATAAACTACTAGACGATTGCGATCACAAATTATTTGGCCAAAATAAATTGAATATATAAGAATTTAGGTTAATAAAGACCAAGAGCCGTTTGCAGAGTTTTATGTCGTTAGTTAAGAGAGAGATAGTTGGGTTTGTGAGGGGTGGGGTGTTACAGGTGGGAGCCGGGTTCGAACCCCCGACCTGCATGTAAAGCGGGGGCCGATAACCACCAGGCCACCACGTCTTTACTAGCCAATGCCTGTTCTTTAATTAAAACCAAGATTAAATAATCAAAATTCCAAGTATAAGCTGGTAGGCAAACTTCGGATTGAGTGGAGAAAATTCAAATTCAGTTGTACCTAACTTCTGTTTGATTTGTAACGAAGACGCCCTCGGATTCGTTAATCTTTTGCTTGCTTTGATGTTAAAGTTATGAATAAGCATATTACTTAACTTGCCTGGGCTGTAGAAAGTTTTCTTCTATATAATAATAAGTCTGTAGAAGAAGTCGCGTCTGAAACTTGAAAGTTAAAAGAAACTATCAGGTCGAGGGGACTATATGAACGATACTGAAAAATTTCGACTAATCGAAGCATTTTCCGAGTTTTACATTATCTACTATATAAAAATAAGTCGGGTTTTCCTTCCTGACGCTATAACTCCAGAACGCACGAACCGATTTCCACGGTTTTGCATTCGTTGGAAAGGTCTCGGGCTCCGTGAGGTTTAAGGCGGTACGAAGTCCGCGTGGTCAGCTAGTTTACTATATACACTATATTACATAGTTACGAAAGCGCTTCTTCGATGCTTCTTCGTCCCTCTGGACCTTACCATCAGGTGAGATCGTGGTCAAATGCTTGCTTATAAATTATAAAAACAACTCTATTTTTTACCGCGATATAAGGTTCGAGGAAATGAAGGAGAGGCTTTGATCTATTATAAGTAAGGATTCACAATCAGCCGGAGAAAAATGGCCCCGTCAAAACGGGTGCCCGAACAGCTTTTGCGAAGTGCGTTATAAAGAGGCGTTATTATCATATTGGAACGTAATTTTTATTGTCAGTTTGCTCCATATATTTTGACATATTCAGTTAGGCACTGTTCGTCCATATGTTATTACTTATTATAGGTCAAGGAGGAGAGGTAATTCACGTATTGCATTGTCTACCAGGGAGTGTAATCAAGAGTAATTAAGATCTCAATTCTGCGCGCGCGCCAGTGCTCGCCCAAGCCGCGGTCCGCTCCGTTTGTGACGGTCGATCAGTGGCTGCAAAATCTAATTGGTATATAAAATTCTCGTGTCACAGTGTTTGTAACCAAACTCCTCCGAAACGGCTCGACTGATTCTTATTTGGTGTGTATGTTCAGTAGGTCTGAGAATAGGACGTAAGCTATTTTTCATAGCCAAAAAAAATTTTCTAAGGCGGTACGAAGTCCGCGGGGTCAGCTAGGGTTATAAAAAAAACAGAGTGCAGTGAAGTGGTGAAGTGAGCGGTGGAAGCCTTGTAAGTGTTCTAAATAAAAAATTGGCTGTCTGTAAAGTCGGTTTATGGATGACACGCTTAGGCCGATCGTGCATCTCTATCGCTTGTTCCGCGTTCTCGCTTGCACAGTAACGTTACTAATTGTGTCATGTTTTTTTGTGCGCGCAGCCGGCGTTCATCGATTTACAAGACGTTATCACGTCAAAAACCTTTCACATACCAAAAAAATGTTAATTCATTTTAGAATTTGTATCCATTACAAACCAACAACTCTTCAATCGTTATAAACGTTAAATGTGAATGTATCTTATTCTATCACCCCCTCCCTACGTACTGAATCGATTTTCATGAATGAATGAATGAATTCTTTATTGCGCGGTAACTTGGGAAATTACTCGGTCATGAATGGACGAATGGGAATTATTCGGCCAAATAAACACATAACGGCTTTATTTTGTACGTGGTTTATTAAAAAAATGACTAGCTTTTGCCCGTGTCTTCGCCCGCGGGATCTAGGTATATGCATTTTTCCGGGATAAAAAGTATATGTAGGCATATGTCCTTCTTCCGGACTCGAACTATATTCATACCAAATTTCATCTATCAGTTCAATGGTTTAAGCGTGAAGAAGTAACAGACAGACATATATATTACAGTTACTTTCGCATTTATAATAATTAGTATGAATAGTGCCTTCAGAACTAGTAGAGCCCTCTGGAACTCATTATAAGTTCGTAAGTGTACCGAAGTCGGTTTGAGATCGCGACGGACGCTCGACATTATTTGTTAAAACCTTAAAACGTCTAACGGGCCGGTAGCGCATTGCCTTAACTAGCGATTTGTAATCAAACAGAAATCATTCGGTGGTTAAGGTCTTCGTTATTTAATAGTGTTAATGGTTGATATGAACAATCACTCTTCTAAAAAAAACGGCCAAGTGCGTGTCGGGCCACGCGCAAAGTATAGGGTTCCGAAGTTGACGATGCCCACAGTACCTTTGTAAGACTTATTAGCATCTAGCTAGCCTGTGGTATGACGTGCCCGCCCGACGCCCCTGCCGCTCGAGAAAAATCATCATCATAATTGGTCATCAAAGTTGGTCGACTATTACTCGTAAGTTTGTACAGCCTACTTAGCTGTGATAGTTTTCCTTTCAACTACGTTATATATGCCACAACCGTGATTTTTTCAGCCATCCAAATACCACCATTTAACTGGCAGGGGGGGGGGGGGGGGACACGTGATCCTAACAAAAAATAGCACTTTAAAGCTTATTATTTCACAAACGCATCACTTATTCAAAAAATGGTTGTAACAAACCCATATTTTAATAATATTTTTTAAGACATATTCAACGATATGCCGCACCATGGGGTACGCAAAAAAATTACATCCCCACTTTACGAGTAGGGGAGGTACCCTATAAAAAAAAAATCTAAATTTTATTGTACCACTTTGTCAGCGTAACTAATATGCATATTCATGCCAAATTACAGCTTTCTAGAACTAAGCATCTCCGAGCAATAGTGCGGACAGACGGACGGACGAACATGGCGAAACTATAAGGGTTCCTTGTGGACTTCGGAACCCTAAAAAGGCTTGCTTATCTGAATACTTATTATTATTACCTACTACCTTGTGTCTACGCCTTGTGTTTGAGGTTTATAGCGAAAAAAAAAGCGAGGAAAACTGCACGTATCAATGTAGAAGATCTGAAATCCCTATACCTAAATCCTTTGGAGATTCACGTATAATGCTTAGGAACCGTTTAAACTGACATTTCGGGAGAAAAGAAAGGTAGGAATTTGTGGGATTTTAAAAATTTAATTTAATAAGTACAACTTTATAATAAATCTTAAAATGACTTTTGTTTATTCAAATTCCTAAATAGGGATACGGGATCTCTCATACCTATCCCTAAATAACGATTCAATATTTAGCAAGATATTCTATCATTTAATCAGCTAAATATTCAGGGCAATTGGTCTCCTATAGTATATTAATTTAGGTTATGAATTAGGGATATGGAAAATCCTATATATATTATCCTTATATACGAACTCGAATAGGGCCCTTTACCTTTTTAAAAGTATCACTGCTCTAACAAAACAATCCCATTAAACAACATCGGTAGCTTCCACTTTAACTTAAATAGAACGTAAATTTCTTTCGAAGACTTTTTCTAATTTATTACCCTCATCTGAGAAGTTCTCGAGTTCTTTTTCTACTTGCGAAAACAAAAGAAATGGAACTGCACAGAAGTTAGCTTCCATATCCAGTTTGTACCAGTTTACTCTACTTTATATGCAGCTCGGTGAATGCCAAGTAGGGTTTTTGCGCTTTCTACTTAAAGTCTAGTTCTTTTATGTAACTTTGTTTCTTCTTTGAAACTGCGTGATCGTCCGCGTACCTCCTACTTGGAGTTTTACTAAAGGCTTCTTAGAAAACTTAGATTAATGATTTGCAATTAGATATGAGGGAAAATTACAAATTTAAGACATTTTACAAAGGAGACCAGACAACCACAACAGCATTCGTTCCACTGTCGGGAACAGGCTTCCTCTCACTAGGAGAGGGTTTGGGCTATAGTCCCCACGCGGGCACAGTGCGGGGACTTCACACAAGTCCTTTTATTACTTCGCAGATGCTTGTAAGTAGATCTTTTTACGATGTTTTCCTTCACCGATAAGCTCAGCGTTAAATATATGCGAGCGTGGTTTGAACCCCCGACGCTCTGCATGAGAAACGATGTAGTAAATCATAAGCAAATTATTATAATGAAAAATCTTTTGAAAAAAAAACTCGTTTGTTATAACCCTATGGTCACTCTCACAATAAAGTCGAATGTAACGAACATCTTAAGCCTAGCCTAAAATATACACACGTACATGTGTACGTACATATATCAGAAAAAAAATAACCCTCCTACAGGTGCAGTTGGGTAAAAATAACTGTTAATCACTTATCTAAGTAAGTCATCCACGTGAGTAAGTAAAGACATGAAGGCAGCCGGTGAAATTTCTGGGACAGAGGCATTCCATCTTAGGCATCAGGGTGGGTAGGCAACGCATTCGAAATCTAATGGCTTCTAATGGGGTATCATAGGATTTCGGTATTTATGGGCCGCAGTGACCACTTACCATCAGGTGGGCTGTGCGCTCGTTTGCCGATATACTATACCATTGATACCTATATATTTCACCAGTCTATAAATGGTCCATATCTATTCCACGATAGAATCCAAATAAAAACATGACATTGAATTTAAATGGGGTCAATGCTCGTGTACTTCTATCAAATTACAAGAACGTATTTTATTATGAAAATCTAAATTTCATTTTCTCGGTAAAAGGCTTCTCTCGTATTTTACGAGCGTAAATAGGCTCTGATATTTTTGATTGCATTTATTGGAGTTTACATTTCAGAAGTTCTAGTAATAAATTGCTATAATTTTCTTTTCAGGAGTTCAGTGCTCTAGAAAATAAAAATGACTGAGAAATCGTACACTTCTTTAGAAGATCAATACCAAACCGTAAATATAAGGAGAACCAAAGAAGATTTGACTTCAACAAACACTGTCGAAGAAATACTAAAGAAGATTGTCCCGGCGAAGAGTTTTCTATATAGAAACCAAGAGAAGAAGAATGAAAGAATATTTAGCTCGTACCTCTCTATGGATACTGGCACACCAAAGAAATCGAGAAGATTCTTCAAGATGAGCTATGAATATCCAATTTTTGGTAGCAAAACTACTAAAACAGAAAATCATAACGATAGGGGATACTATTCAGTTAAAACCAGCAGTAGATACTACATACAAAAAACTTTCAGATTAACTGAAGCTAGGAAATACAAATCAGTGACAGGGCCCGAGGAAGTTAGCGATATAGTGGAAGACCATCTGTATGAGGATCTTTGTTACAATGACGTTGAAAAAACAGTTGATAAAAACGAAACACAGAAGCCATATAAAGTTAAAATTCAGGAATTATTCCAATCTTTCAAGCTACCATTCTTTAAAAAGAACGAAGAGGCTGAAGACGGCGAAGAAGTAAAAGAGCATGCAGAAGAACAGGAGAAAAAAGAAAAAGATCCAGAAATAGAAACAGACAGAGTGAAGGAGTATAATATTTACGAGAATGGCGATGTAGACGTGGCATGCAACATGTATGATTCAGTTCATGCTGTACGACCTGTGGAAGTGGATAAAAACACGGTAAGTGTAGGTACAACCATGTAAAATAAAGAATCCCTACACTCGCTAAATGAATACCAAAATAGCTTGTCTATTTTGGTATTCATTTAAATTTGCATAATTTGCCACTAGGAGCGCTGCAATCGCTTGACCCAAACCATCTGTCAATTACATAGAGAAATATTTGTTTTTATTAAATTATTAAAAAATGCCGCGCTGTGCAGTTCCAGGATGCAATGAGAACGGACAACACGTATTTCCAAAAGACTTGGTATGTATCTGGGGCAGGTATAATTGCATTGGGATGTCTTCATTTTCATCACAAATAACTGAACCAAAATTAAACTTGCGGTCAATATTTAACAATTTCAAACAAATCTACTTAAAATTTTCAACAAAAAAACCTGTAAAAATTTGCCAGGTGCAGTTTTTGGGTTTTGGTTTGGGTCAAGCGTTTGCAGCGCCATCTAAGTCGAGCTTTGCGTATTCTTGTCCATTGTTTCATTAGATGCAAATGCTCCGCCTGTGGGGAAGAGCATACACCAATTTGGATACAACATTTTGAAAATCATTTTTCGAGTTAATATTCCATTGTTTCTTTTCTAGCAAGAAGGTTCTAGAAAACGCTGGTAAATTCATATCTGGCATGTAAAAGTGCCCAGATGTGGCCAATTTGCTGAACAAATAATTGAATCATGAATCTTTGCCGTTATGTTGCTGTTGAATTAAGTTTGCATAAGGGATAAATGAGCAGGCTTTCTGAGGTCTCTGCCTTCCCCAACGGGAACAAGTCGTAAGTTTACGTGTTACATGTTAAAAGTGTCCTAAATTTTGGTGCAGATTCCAGTGGAAGACTACCTAGAGCCAATTCAGGTGGACCGCGAGCGTCAGTACTGCGACGTCACGCTGAAGGAGGACTCGCTGCTGCAGTACATCATGAGCCTCTTCGATAACTTCGGCATGAGACGAGGTACAGGTTTAAGCAAATTAGAAGGCACGTGGTTTAAGCAAAAATAGACTACGTCAACGGGTTAAGTGCTTCGCCGCGCGCGCCTTCTAAGTTGTGTATAACACCCTCGTCTTAACGTACGTACTTAAACGATATATACCTAGAGATAGTAACGGATTTGCAGTCTTAGCCAGACCATATCAGCCATACCTTTCCTACCTTCCAAAACCTCCATATAACTATACCTATAGGTACCTAACTAGGTCTTTATTAGGTAAATTCATCGTCAGTGTATTTTTTGCCACGTTTAGCCGCCTCCGTTTTATAGCCGTCCTAAGCTTGGTCTTCTGGGCCTTAGGGAAAATCTGCCTATATAGCATATTAGAGTTATATTCCCAAAAGAGATACAAAATATCATCGCTCAAAGAATCTGAAACTTTCTGAACTTGTTACATTCTTCTTCTTCTCTTTAAATAATGGCTTCTGTCTATGTGCAAGACAATTTCGCTAATGTCAAGTAATTGGCCTACAGGCCGAACATTGAATTTTGTTTTTTAATCGTCAGAAAATTTCTTAATAGACTGGCGTGTGTGGACCACCGTCGAAAATTTCAGATGAGATATACCTAAAACATAGTGAATCAAAGTCGGGAAGCAGATAGCTTTTGCTCTTTGGCTTACGCAAAAAAAACACTACCACAGGAGAATGTAAAGGATTATCAGAACTTTTATGACCTATTGTCCAACCAATTGCCAAAAGAATCATTTAACACCAAAATGATGAAAGGAGACAGAATCAAGATAAATCCTGTTAATGAAGATACATATCGAGGGGTGTCTAAGATACTATCCGAAAATAAATGCTGTTCTCACACATACGAGAACAAGCAAGAACGCCCTATTCGAGTAATGGCGAAAAACCTGCACTCATCGTGCGAGCCCCTGAGGATTGTAGAAGACCTCAAATCCAAAGGATATAAAATACAAGAGGCAGTTAACAAAAGAAGCTGGAGGACCAAAGAACCTCTCAATATGTTTATACTCTCTTTCCAAAACGATGAAGATATCAAAAATATCTATAATTTAAAGTCAATATTGGGGTGTAAAGTAGACATCCACCCAATCATGGCTTCGAAACTGATTCCACAATGCAAGCGGTGTCAGGCATATGGACACACACAGAAGTATTGTTCAAAAGAACCTCGATGCGTAAAATGCACAGGAAAACATCTAACAAAAGATTGTACAAAGCCAGCTGAAGCTAAACCAAAATGTGTGCACTGTGGTGAACCTCACCCTGCCAACTACAGAGGCTGCTTAGTAGCAAAGGAGCTACAAGCGATAAAAAATAAAATAAACAATGGTACAGGCAGTAATAAAACCAATGTCAATCAAACTATGGTTACCAAAGATGTGTCGTATGCTCAAATAGCTAAAGTAGCTCACACTAAGGCACAACCAAAGCCTCTTCCAAAAATAAATCAGCAATCAAATTTGGATGATAAAATAAACAGAATTCTGAACTTCATGACATCCTTTGATGACAGACTAAAGAAATTGGAGCAAACCTCCAAAATAGCAACTATAACTCGTTCATAATGCCTGCTTATCTTAAGATCATGGCTTGGAATGCTAATGGGCTCCTTCGTCACCAAAATGAATTGCAAGCGGTCCTAACCACAGAAAAAGTTGACGTTTGTCTTATATCTGAAACGCACTTCACTAAACAGTCACACATACAAATAAAAGGATATAAAGTCCATAGTGCTCTACATCCCGATAATACTGCTAGAGGAGGCAGTGCTGTCATTATAAAGGACACAATTAACCATTATGAAGAATATAAGATCGAAATGCAAGACAAACAGATAGTGGCGATAACAGTAAAAACAAAACGATATCCAATCACAATAGCCTCAATATATTGCCCACCGAGATACTCCATGAAAACAGAGCAGTATAAGAGCTTTTTAAACCAACTTGGAAACAGGTTCATTCTGGGAGGCGACTTTAATGCTAAAAATACCTACTGGGGGTCACGACTCACTACTGCTAAAGGCAAAGAACTGCTTTACGCAATTAAAGAAACTAAATGTGACGTTATCTCAACAGGAAAGCCGACGTACTGGCCTACTGATACAAATAAAGTACCAGATTTAATAGACTTTTTCATATATAAGAACTTAGATACTAAATTTATTGATATCGAGGACGGATACTATATGAATTCTGACCATTCATCAATAATATTAACCTTAAGCGAAAAAATTATATTAAAAGAAAGTTCTCCAACTTTAGTGAACAAGAACACAGATTGGGAAAGCTTTCAATTAGACCTTAATGACATTATTGACTTGAAAGTTCCCCTAAAGAACACTGAACAATTAGATATAGCAGTTAAGAAATTTATAGCTAATATCCAACATTGCGCCTGGACTAATACACCTGAATGTAAAATAAGGCCAAAAACCAATCAGTATCCACCACATATAGTCAATCTTATAAGTGAAAAACGAAAACAGAGACAGAAGTGGCAGCAATCAAGGTTTCCACGTGACAAAACATTACTTAACAACCTTACGAAAAAACTCACAAGAGAAATTAAACGTTTTCACGATGAGTCCATGACTAATCACCTGCAGAGATTAACAGCTGATCGAACGACAGACTACTCTTTGTGGAAAGCAACTAAAAACCTAAAAAGACCTACTATACAAGTTTCGCCGATTAAAATGGAAAATGGTCGATGGGCAATAAATAACAATCAGAAAGCAGAAAGATTTGCAGAGCATCTAGAACAAATTTTCAAACCATACGAGGACGATTCTCTTTCTTGTGCATTAGATGAAAATATAATACAAGATGAAATGGAAATTAAATTAGTGACTCCCAGAGAAGTCCATAGCGAAATCAAGCGCCTGAGTCAAAAGAAAACTCCCGGGTATGATTTCATTACCGGACAAGTCCTTAGAAACTTGCCACGCAAGGCAGTAGTGAAACTCACAACCCTTATAAATGCTACGTTTAGACTAAAATACGTACCAGATGTGTGGAAGTTTGCAGAAGTTATTATGATATCCAAACCAGGAAAACCAGCTCATGAAGTAACTTCATACAGACCAATCTCCCTCTTGCCAGTGTTATCTAAATTATTCGAAAAATTATTATTGAAGAGAATGAAACCCATCATAGAAGACAGAAATTTAATTCCTGACTATCAGTTTGGCTTCAGATCAAAGCACTCAACTATAGAACAAATCCATAGAATAACCAATATCATAGAAAAAACTTTAGAAGAAAAAAAAGTCTGTGCTACCGTCTTTCTGGATGTAGCTCAAGCCTTTGACAAGGTGTGGCACGAAGGCCTCTTAAATAAGCTAAAGAAACAACTCCCGAAACAGTTTACAGATATCCTTGAATCATATCTATCAGAAAGAATGTTCCGCATAAAACAAGATGACTCATATTCGGAAATCAAGCTTATAAAAGCTGGGGTTCCGCAGGGTAGTGTATTAGGTCCGGTCCTATACTTATTATACACATGTGATATCCCAGTTCTAGAAAACAACACCATTGCGACCTTTGCAGATGACACAGCTATTATGTCTCTAGGAGTCACACATGAAGAAGCAGTGGAAAAGGCACAGATAGCCATTAATACCATTAATGAGTGGACAAAGAAATGGCGCATAAAACTAAATGAGTCAAAATCAATCCATATAGACTTTACTAATAAAAATAATAAATATCACCCGATATACATAAATAATCACCCGATACCATACGAAAATACGGCTAAATACCTCGGAATGACCTTAGATTCGAAGCTTCGCTGGAAAGCGCATGTTAAAAAGAAACGCGATGAATTAGATCTTCGCTATAGAAAGATGTACTGGCTTCTCGGGAGACACTCAGTTTTGTCAGTGCACAATAAAATATTACTGTACATGTCGTGGCCATCCAGCTCCTCGATAACACGGACATAGAAAGGAGACTGAAACGGATAAAACCTTTCGAGTTAGTTTAGTGTAGTATTAATTACTTAAGTGCTGCAGTGAGTGAATTATTATTCTATTGAACACAATAACAAAGTGACTTCGCCTTAATAGAGACAGTAAGAAAAGTGTTAATGGACACATTCTTAGTTTACATTTTATTAGCAGTTTATGTCAGACTTAAAATACTTATTAGTCTTAAGACTAGATTGTATTCCAATGAAATGTTTCTTGAAATGTTTCATTCAATAAAAAAAAAAAAAAAAACCACTGCCGAATATTTCTAAGAAAAGTCACTGTTTTTCGCTGACTTCAAGAAATTATATGACATGGATCACACGAGCTGTTTGTCTAGGAAGACAGGATGAGTCTCCAGCCAAACATAGTAGCCGAGCCGTGTAATCCGCTCATTAGACGGAGGCTTCTAATGGGGGCGTCACAATGGCGCCCGATGATTTCGCCTAATCCCAGACGCATTGCCTTGAAGGAATATATTCCTATAAGGTATGTATTTTGACATTCGATAGCAGTTGTATTTTTGATATTTCAAGGCTCACATCCTCTGATGCATATTTAAATGTAAGTTAGGTACCCTAAGTATAGATAAAAAGGAAGCTTATTTAGAAAAATCGCAAATCGAAAAGTTTTAGTAACTGAAAGAGAAGATTTTTTATTTAGGAGCAGCGGATTAAAATTTTTTGTCACACTACATCTCTCACAGCCCTGAGATCTTAAATTCAAGACCTTTCCTGTAAAGGTTTGAAGATTAGGTATTCCTACATTTCGCATATAAGTTACACGATGGCGGATTAATGTGTTAACATCAATTAATGTGAATATTTATCCGCTTTCCAAGAGAAGTCTGAAAGAGATCGCTCTCTAGCGACAAGACCGTCTGTTGCCACCCTTCTTCTTTGTTCTTTGAATATACTTCTGTTATTGTTTTTGGTGTGGAATAAAGAGTACTTTGCATAATTTATATCATCAAAACTAGATACTATTTGTTTTATGTTACTTATTTTCGTTTCTAAGAATAGAATGTATGTCTTGATAGTTTTCAATTTGAGACATTTATCTTACCTTTAAGTCCATAAAGATTTAAAAAAAACCTTCAAGTCCAATCTAATTTTAACTTTACCGCATCAGCATACAGTTTCATCTCAATTGATTCCCGTAACATATCTATTTTGAAGTTCCCGCATTGTCACAGATTTAACAGTCCTAAGTTTAAGAAGGACCAAATTGAGCTTTACTTCCTTGTGATACAGTCCTACGCGATTAAGTAGTACGAATTTCCGACATGTTCAGAATGACGTTTAACATTAATCGTGTTCGGTATCCGCGTACAAAATGGCCGACTGTCACACTACCCACCATTATATTATTTTCACCTCACTAACTCGAACAGGTTCATTTTCATTTGGCGTTTGATTTCTGCGACCAAATTTGCTATAATCCCCTGGGCCTCCCAACTATCTCCATAGCAAATTTCATCTAAATCGGTCCAAGTTTGAAGGTTGAAGAGAGAGAGAGAGAGGACAGACTTAGTTACCTTTGCATTTACGTTACTAGTATGGATTAAAAAAAATGCTTTATGGTAAGTTGTGCTTTGAAACAGAAACAAAATTACAGATTATCGAGATAAAAGTATCTTATGTTATTTCTAGGGTCTTAAACTATCTACATACCAAATTTCATTAAAATTGGTCCAGTCGTTTTGCCGTGAAGAAAGGACAAACGAACAAACACACTTTCACATTTGTAAAGTTAGTATGGATGTATGGATTTAGTTTCGCTACGGTGTGAGAGTCGGCCGCAATCTCCATCTGCCAATGAAATTATCAAGTCCAATATTTGAGGCGTCCGCGCCGCCGCGCCGCCGCTCACACCGACACCATGTCAATTATTTGATGCAATTTTAAATTTGACTTTCAAGCCCCATAAGAAACAATCAAGTGGCGTACTTAATGTTAGACGAACTTGCGGGCCGTTTTACCAATCCAGTTACGTTATTTTTGCAAATTATTTAAATTGTGGGCATTTCAGTCTAATATTGACACAAGATTTCATAGCAACATTTGGTCCTTATACTTACAGGACCAATTATAATAACAAATAAGACGATCAATTGCACACAGAATTTCGACCAGGTTCGATTCCCGGTTATGTATGAGAGTAAAAAAAAAATTCACTGTCAATATTATTCAATCTAAAATCTTCCTCTTTGGCCATGTTCCTAAGAACAGATTTCGCTATCTCTCATAGTTTCTGACTTCTCCATTCATCCTGTATAGTCCTCACGCGGGCCCAACGCGGATGCGGATTGGGGACTTCACTCACACACGTCATTGAATTACTTCGCAGATGCGTGCAGGTTTTCTCACGATGTTTTCCTTCACCGAAAAGCGCAGTGGTAAATTCAAATTGCATTTCGCACATACAGATTTGGAATACCGTTAAATATATTTTTTAACCGATCCGATTTGTAAAAACTATAAAACATACAAATGTTTAAATATACTTAGTCAATTCCTTTGTATGCACTTGATTATGAAACTTCCACTTTCTCATAGTGTTTTGTTACAAAAAGTTGTGTCATGTGCTCCACACGTGCGTAGGGATGCGCCGGCGCCGGCAATAGATTACTTTATCGATATGTTATTATATTATGTTGAAATTAAACTTTTTTAAACTAAAGAATTACAAAAGATTACAAATGCACAACACAAGATGTTTACAAGAAGGTGAAGATGCATATTATGTTAAATTGTTAATGTGTTTAGATCATGTGTGTTATAGTTCAAAATTACGACTGTGCTTGCGAACTAATTGAATAATTCATACTAATATTATAAATGTGAAAGTGTGTTTGTTTATTTGTTTGTCCTTCCTTTACGTCGCAACGAAAAACGATTTAAATGAAATTTGGTTTGGAGATAGGTTGAGACCCGGGCAATAACATAGGATACTTTTTATCCCGATATTTCCACGGGAACGGGTTTTCCACAGGTCAAGCCAATTTTTCAATACTTCAATAACTATAACTGTCTACGAATATATGTATAGTATCATCAGGTACGCAAATTCTAAGTCTACGCGGGACTAAGTTCGCGGGCACCGGCTATTACCAAATAGTTGGTTGAATAGTATACTGACCATCCAAAGTTGGTTTGTGGTGATAATATCTTCTTTTTCGGACGAAAACGTATCATAAATTTAGAAACTACATATCACTTGTCCAAATTCAAAGTATTGATATAACTATTTCACGCTCATCACTATCAAACTGTCTCCATACAGTCTCATTTAGTAAATAGAATAACACAAGTTTCCCCTGCATTTGTTGCAGTACCGTGGGCAGTCGGCGCTTGTTGCTTGCTATAGTGAAACATTCTCAACTGATACGAGTTTCGATAAGCAGGAGTGAGGTGTGATTGTGATGTGACGTGCTAGGCATTTTCCTGGAAGTGAAATATAATTTTCAGTATTTTGTTTAGGCGGAAGTTTCGGTTTCGTAAACTAGCTAGAGTGTAAGTTTGAAACTAAGAAACGGAACGTCTCTATCACGTTTACGACCGTTTTCATTGTGTTAGTGGAAATTTATTTGCATCATACAACTAAGTTTTCTGCCGTTTAAACTGAGGGTCAAGTAGGTGGGTTTAGTGAGTATGTCCAAATCAAAGATCTCATTTTATTATATTATGGCTTAATATCAACATACTTACATCCATATTATCCATATCCTTATCCATATTTAATATTTAATCTACTACTACTACTCCAGCCTATTTGCGTCCCACTGCTGGGCACAGGCCTCCTCTCAACACGAGAGGGTTTGGGCTTTAGTCCCCACGCGGGCCCAGTGCGGATTGGGGACTTCGCAGCGCACACATCTTTGAATTACTTCGCAGATCCGTGCAGGTTTCCTCAAGATGTTTTCCTTCACCGAAAAGCTCAGTGGTAAATTCAAATCGAATTTCGCACATAAGCAAACTTAGAGGTACGAGCCGGAATCGAACCCCCGACCCTCTGCATGAGAGGCGGTAGGTCGAACCACTAGGCCACCACGGCTTTTTCAATATTTAATCTATACTAATATTATAAATGCGAAAGTAACTCTGTCTGTCTGTCTGTTTGTTTGTCTGTCTGTCTGTCTGTTACCTCTTCACGCTTCAACCGCTGGACCGATTGAGATGAAATTTGGTACGGAGATAATTAGGTTCCCCGGAAAGGACATAAGCTACTTTTTATCCCGGAAAAACGCGTAGTTTCCGCAGGAACGCGATAACCGAATTCCATGCGGGCGAAGTCGCGGGCAGAAGCTAGTAATATTATAAATGAGAAAGTAACCCTGTCTGTCTGTTCCTCTTCCTCGCTTCAACCGCTAAACCGATATGGATGAAATTTGGTATGGAGATAGTTGGAAGTTCCGGGAAATGACAAAGGCTACTTTTTATCCCGTAAAAAGGCATAGTTCTCACGGGAACGCGATAACCGAAATCCACGCGGGCGAAGTCGCGGGTAGAAGCTAATAGTAACTGATAAATAACAATTAACTTAGACAAGTTAACAAGCCGCTCTTTATAGCCGCGCTCTAAGTATTAAGCATGACTATTACTTACTATATTCACTGCAAACGATTGCCACAGTGACTCATTACCGCCCTAGCGTCGTAATTGGGCGTAATTCGCGTGATGTCACGTCTGGACGTGCTAATTGGTTCTGACAGATTTGTGTATCAATCCGGTGAACTGGGGATTCTTGTTATGCTAAAGTGATATGAATCATATGTAACTTTTGCTACTATACAACTCGGTACTTCCATTGTCCACATGCTAAAAAAAAACAAATACCTACCTCTATAGTCTAAGTTACTTGTGGTAAAGCAAGATAATATTTACTGTACATTGTCTCAAACTTTCGCGATACACACTCATATTAAACACACTATCACCGGGACTTAATCGCGTAATAGTACATTACTGACCTAGGGCAGTGAATTCGTTAATGTCCCAGATTGCAGATGTTTGTGACCCGAACCGCAGGTGAGGGCCATAAATATGCGATCTGGGGCTTTACGAATTATCGCCCGTGGTTTGTCAAAAGTTTTACGTCTTGCCTTGGCCAAGAAGTGAGATTTTCTCTCCGCGTAGCGGGCAGATAATCCCACTTTACGGCCAAGGGTGATGTAAAAACTATTTATATTTTACCTCGACGTTTCGATGACCACGGCCGTTGCATCGCGGCCGAAACGTCGAGGTAAAATATAAATAGTTTTTACGCGATTAAGTCCCGGTGATAGTGTGTTTAATATTTACTGTACTAATTTAACGATGCGACTGAAGTTGACTTTCCACTAGACACGAATTGTAAAACGCGGTCTACCTAGAGTATGAATTGTAAAACGCGGTCTACCTAGAGTATGAATTGTAAAACGCGGTCTACCTAGAGTATGAATTGTAAAACGCGGTCTACCTAGAGTATGAATTGTAAAACGCGGTCTACCTAGAGTATTAATTGTAAAACGCGGTCTACCTAGAGTATGAATTTTTATAACAAACTCAGCTTAGTTAACGGACTATTGAAACAGCCCTGCATCTTCTTAAATATGTGACCAATAAATAAACGACCAAGACAATAATGTGTTGGTGGTGGCGCGTGGCGTGCGCGCTGGCGCGGAATCTGGGCGCGCGGCTCGGAGACGCGTGCGTGTTGTGTTGCTGGCGCGCGCTGCACTGCCTCACTGATGTCACAGGTAACTATGAACAAGATTATGTGCTGGTGTGGCGCGTGGCATGCGCACTTTAGCGGAATCTTGGCGCGCGCCTTGGGGACGCGTGCGTGTTGTATTGCTGGCGCGCGCTGCACTGCCTCACTGATGTCACAGGTATAACTATGAACAAGATTATGTGCTGGTGTGGCGCATGGCGTGCGCACTTTAGCGGAATCTTGGCGCGCGCCTTGGGGACGCGTGCGTGTTGTGTTGTTGGCGCGCGATGCATAGCCTCACTGATGTCACAGGTAACTATGAACAAGACTACGTGCTGGTGCGGCGCGTGGCTTGCGCGCTGGCGCGGAATCTCGGCGCACGGCTCGGAGACGCGTGCGTGTTGTGTTGCTGGCGCGCGCTGCACTGCCTCACTGATGTCACAGGTAACTATGAACGAGACTATGTGCTAGTGCGGCGCATGACTTGCGCCCTGGCGCGGAATCTCGGCGCGCGGCTCGGATACGCGTGCGTGTTGTGTTGTTGGCGCGCGCTGCACTGCCTCACTGATGTCACAGGTAACTATGAACAATTCTATGTGCTGGTGTGGCGCGTGGCGTGTCGTAAGTGTCTAGCCGGCGATGATTACTACTACGGGTACTTTTCGCATTCGAAATAAAACCTCCCTACCTATTGACTGGTTACGGATGTAGGAGATAGGTATTGAATACCAACAATGTTATACCAAACAACCGCCCCTAGACATTTTCTGCTTTGCCTAAAGGTTGACTGGTTGAGAATGCACAAGTCCGCCTTCTGTACACTAAGTTTTGCTTATGTGCAATAAAGTTTAAATAAATAATGTTGTAGACTGCCCGAGTATAATCCAGAGATGCGTTTCATCTAAACTACCTAGTTTATAAACAAGTTGGAATTAAAATTGTAATAATGTAATGACTTTTAACAAGTACTGAAAGCAATCCAACCTGTGCAAAAAAAAAAACCTACGTTATCTTTCCTTTTGAGATAAATAAACGTAGATATTATTTTGTCCTCGAACCTCGCGCTCCGTGTGCTTACATAGAGAAGCGTGTTATGAAAGTTATTTAATCTAAATAAGTAGACAGAATGCTGGTATGGTGTTATAAGATTCTATGTGTATATTATGTCGGTTCAGGTATTTTGATAAAATAAGTGCTTCTAGACCAGATACGAGATATTTCAGACACTCCAATGCCTGGAACATGAAATATGTGGTAAATCTTGACAACTTGCATCAACCTAGGTTACATAACGTCCTCGTAGCACGTAATAAAATTATTATATAAAATTGCTTTGTATAAGAAAATGTAATTTTAATAGTATTATGTGCTACTTAAACATTACTTCATTGATTGTTTGTTATAAAACTGGAACATAATTGCCATCAATATTGACGTCGGATGGGCTTAAAATCAGCATTAGCTGTGCCCATACCCTTTTTCCATAAATGCCTATGATTATTTGTTAAAGCTAAGGAATGTTGCATGCTGGTATGGAAAATAAACGAATTTGTATTTGTATTTTGTATTTGTAATAAGAACGTATTAAGGCTGTATGTGACGAACTAACTTACCTACTTTGATTTAGAATCTGAAGCTACCTTATGATCGAATCAAATCAAAAATCAAAATATTTATTCATCAAAGCCACATCTGGCCATTTTTAACGTCACTTTTAAATGAATATAACATAAATAAATTTACCATGACTACTACTACAGCCTATTTGCGTCCCACTGCTGGGCACAGGCCTCCTCTCATCACGAGAGGGTTTGGGCTATAGTTCCCACGCGGGCCCAGTGCGGATTGGGGACTTCACACATCTTTGAATTACTTCGCAGATGCGTGCAGGTTTCCTCACGATGTTTTCCTTCACCGAAAAGCCACCACTAGGCCACCACGTCTCAGTCATTACCATGACTATGACCTTTAAAACCCAATAATAGATGGTGTATTGGCGGGCAAGTTTCTTCATTTTGCGCAGAATTTCAGATTCGTGTAAACATTCTGTACCTAAATATTCTGTTACTTTTCCTTGAATGCTTCTAATCTTTTGGTCTTCTACTTTTCAAATGTTGACCATTTGATAGGCTGTATTTTTTTGGTTTCAAAAGTAAATCCGGCACGAAGGACCATATTCAAGCCCCTAAGTTCTCTAGAATCGACGGGACTATAACTACGGATTACCATTATTTTGAAATATGTAATTACACAAAAAATATAATGTGTAAGCTGAAAAGGCTTTTAACATAGAAAGGTAAATAAAGAGCCTTTTTCAGCAGGCACATCGCACTCACCAAACATTCTAAATTTCAGAAACGAACGAAGATCATTCGGACGCCTCCGACGCGCCACGGAAACAGCCGAGCGCGCCCGAAGCGGCGCCCGAGTGGAAATGCAAAACCAACATGGCCGACCGGCCGCTGCCCGTGCCCGTCGAGAGCGAACCCTACTACATGAACATCGACCGGTGTGAAGCAGAAAACCTCCTGAAAGGCGAGCCGGACGGGACCTTCATACTGAGGCCCTCTAGTCAGGTATGGGGATAAAATAAGTAAGCATTGCACGGTTCCCCTTGTTTACGCATAATTTTTTTTGGCAGAATTCGATTTTGCATAATAAGTACAGGCATAATAGTGTTTACGCCGAAACTAAACTCGCATAACGATCTTTAGTCGAATTCTATTACGCATAATCTATTTACGCCGAATGGTTTTCCCGCATAATTTTCGATTTTCGAATATTGTTTAGGCAGAAAATTACTTTCGCCGAAATTCGTTACGCCGAAAACTACTTTCGCATACCTTTATTCTCGTCGAAATAATTAAATGAGTATCCTGTATAACATCAATCATGATCTTGGGGGGAAGGGGATTTTTACTAACTGATAATTTCGTTTACTTATATAAAAAATAACCTAACCTAACCTATGCGAGTCGGCTTTGCTCCAAACTTTGGGTGTCACCGCGCACACCGTCCCTACATAATTTGTTATTTCGGACATAAATTCGGACAATATTTCGGCCTATCCAAATTCTGGTAAATTACTAGTATGCCAAACAATATTATGCATAATAAAATTCGGCCAAGTCAACATTATGCCAACACAATATTCGGCTAAACACCCATTCGGCCAATAAAGAATTATGCTTAATAAAAATTCGGCAAAGTCAAGATTCGGCGTATTATGTTATATTATATATATTATTAAGGCGCAAAAAGAATTATGCCAAATAGAGGGCACCCAGCATTGCACACGTATTAAGAGGGTTTACTCCCAAAGCTGGCAACGTCGCAAACATCTGTCAAATATTTCGTTGTTTTCATTAATTAATGAATATTACTAAATGTAAATATGAATTATCGCTCTATGGTTGAATAAAACATTAAGTATGAATTGCAACAATTATCCTAGGAACATGAAATTTTTAGGATTATGGAAGTACTATCTTTTGAAAACTTTCCATCGCATTTTCCATGCATTTTAATGTAATCTTATCATTTGAATGCCTCATCATCATCATCATCATCATTTCAGCCGATAGACGTCCACTGCTGGACTTAGGCCTCCCCCTTTGAATGCCTAACCAACAAATATAAAACGAGACGCGTCATTCAACCATAGAATGATGACTTATTTTTTAATTCAGTAATATTGAGAAATTTATAAAAACAGCGAAACATTTGACAGCTATATGCGACGTTGCCAACTTTTAGGATAAACCCTTTCAGGATAAACGAATTGGAGACTGGGAAAGAACACGGCAGGAAAGGATTACGAGCGGTTTCTTGAAATATTTCGTAAATGTTTTCTGGATTGAAAATGTTTCATTGATGGAAAAATCACCGTGTTGTCGTTCTGAGATTCTTAAATGCTAATTCTAAGAAAAATAATAATCAGGAGAAAATTGGTAGTAATTTTGTTTAACAATTTTATTATTGACTTGGTACAAAAAAATAAGTTCAAGAAGTTTTTTTTACTGATACGAAGTTGCTCTAACGTTAGGGAGAAAACCGTTTTCTCGAAGTCAATAAATTTGCTTTGATAGAATGAAATGAGCTTAATTTCAAGAAATCCCTTCTTTCCTTTGGAAGTGTGTGATGTTTCTTGAAAATCAGAATTAGCCGACGTTAAAAATACGAGGGGTGATCCAAAAGTAATGATAACTGAATACTTATTAAATCGGATTAAAATAAATAGGTATGCCGTTACTGGCCATAAAGACTCCTTAGTAAATAAAAAAAATAAAATATATATATATGTATCTGTCAGAGAGTTGCAGCTGTTTTTTCACGAGCAGTCGGAACAATAACGCAAAAATGGAGAAAACTGAGGTGAGAGCGGTTAAAAATACTTCTGTTTGAAAAAAATGTGTACTAAAAGTATATACGCTGAATTAATGGGAACACTGGGCGAGTCCGCTCCACCGTATTCCACAGTGGCACGGTGGTCAAAGGAGTTTAACTTGGGAAGAACATCCACTCAAGATGAACATCGCGAAGGCCGTCCATCTGACGCCATTACAGGAGAAAACGCCGAAAAAATTCATGATCTCGTTGTAACAGAGAAGGATGACTATCAGGCATCTAGTTGAGCTCACAGGTATCTCGTATGGCAGCATTAAAAGAATCTTAACTGATGAACACATGAAAAAAGTCTCCGCTCGTTGGGTGCCTAGAATGTTAACGGCTGAACAAAAGAAAATACGATGTGAGATTTCGAAGTCTAATCTTGACAAATATCAAACTGATCCCGAAACATTTTTGCGTCGGTTTGTAACCATGGACTAGTCTTGGATCCACCATTTCGATCCTGAGACCAAACAGCAATCCATGACCTGGAAGCGAGCGTCTTCCCCTACACCGAAGAAATTCAAGGTAGCAAGCTCCGCTGGTAAGGTCATGGCTTCAGTGTTTTGGGATGCTGAGGGAGTTCTGACTCCCTCAGTATCCCAAAACACCGATCTATGATCGAATACCTGGAAAAGGGAACCACTATTACGGGCTCCTACTACGCAGATTGAGAGAGGCAATCATAGAAAAGCGGCGGGGTAAACTTCGAGCTGGCATCCTGTTTCACCAGGACAACGCACCGCCCCACAAGGCCGGCGTTGCGATGGCTGCCATCCGTGATTCAGAGTTCAAATTGCTGGAACACCCCAGATATTCGCCAGACCTAGCCCCCAGCGATCTCTTTCCACGGCTGAAGGAAGATCTTAGAAGCAACAATTTTTTAAATGATGGCGAGGTAATGGCCGCTGTGGATGCATTTTTGGAGGGTCAAGAAAAAGATTTTTTTTTAAAGGAATTCGTGGTCTGGAGAAACGATGGTCTAAGTGTGTAGACTTGGAAGGAGATTACGTAGAAAAATAAATTATTTTATTAAACATTTTATGTGTCTTTCATACTGATTATCATTACTTTTGGATCAGCCCTCGTAAGATAGAATAGAATCGTGTTACCTGTGGTAATCACGACTTTTTGAGCGGTCAATAGTGAAAAAGGTAGAGAACTCAGGTGGTTCCCCCTATCTATTATAGTATCGGGCATTAATATTTCACATATTACTTGATCAGATTACACGCGTGGCTTATTGGAAGCCGCGGAATGGGCTATTGCCGCGTGACCACGGATAACGTAACTGAGGGAGAAAATATAAAATAGATTTTATTATTCGGCATTTTAATGTGTGCCATCTTCCATGTTTATGTTAAAAGCACGTACTTCATAAACTACAGCTACTAGTACTACTACAGGCTATTTGCGTCCCACTGCTGGGCACAGGCCTCCTCTCATCACGAGAGGGTGTAGGCTATAGTCCCCACGCGGGCCCAGTGCGGACTGGGGACTTCACACAAATCTTGAATTACATCGCGGTTCCGTGCAGGTTTCCTCAAGATGTTTTCCTTCGCCGAAAAGCTCAGTGGTAAATTCAAATTGAATTTCGCACATAGAGGTGCGAGTGCGAGCCGGAATCGAACCCCCGACCCTCGGCATGAGAGGCGGTAGGTCGAACCTGACTACAGCTACTTAATGCCAAATCACATGGTTTGCGGCAACCTTGTATGACGAGATGAGTGAGACTGATGAGTTTAGATGTGTAATAGTACATTACACACCTAGGGCGGTGAATTCGTAAATGTCTCAGATCGCAGGTTTCTGTGGCCCGAACCGAAGGTGAGGGCCATAAATATGCGATCTGGGGCTTTACGAATTACCGCCCGTGGTTTGTCAAAAGTTTTACGTCTTGCCTTGGCCAGAAAGTGAGATTTTCTCTCCGCGTAGCGGGCAGAAAATCTCACTTTACGGCCAAGGGTGATGTAAAATAACATTAAGTCGTACAGTTTTTAAATCAAAATTCCGTTCTTGATTTTTGATGTTGCCGTCTTTGAAGGAGGAGGTCTTTTATAAACCTAAATAGATGCGCAGGTAAGTGTGTCGATTTAAACAAAATTGTACGTAGTTATTAAGGGTTATTCCGAACGTTGGCAACGTCGCATTTAGCTGTCAAATGTTTCGCTATCTTTATTAATTTTTCAATATTACTGAATTAAAAAAGAAGTAATCATTCTATGGTTGAATAATGCGTCTCTATTTATATTTGTTGATTAGGCATTAAAATGATAAGAGAACATTCAAATGCATGGAAAATGCGATGGAAAGTTTTCAAACGATAATACTTCCATTAATAATAATGTTTTATTGTTGTTATGATAATTTGTTACAAACCATACTTAATGTTTTATTCAGCCATAAAGCGATTATTCATGTTTTAATTCAGTAACATTCAGAAATTAATGAAAACAGCGAAATAATTGACAGCTATTTGCGACGTTGCCAACTTTCAGAATAAACCCTCTTAAGGACCTAATCTAATCTAAGCTTTAATACATATTTGTTCCTTTGTGTGATGAATGTAAACTTTACATTTTGTTTTGTAACTATTGCTCTGCATCATTATTTAGTTACAGTTTTTCATATCACCTCTATAATATTATATTATAACTTTGCTTAGTTTGGGGTTATAGGATCCCTTTGTGCCATTGTTCCAAGATCTATCTAAAAAGGTAAAAGAGTTTTGTGAAAGCCCCTCCGTCATTTTCCTGCCCAGTTCAGGCCTACCCGAAGAAATACTGTTCGTTCAGATTGCGTGATTCCGAACATAAAGGTAGCTGGTTTCATTACTTAATAATAATATTCTCCCAAATCATTGGATTAGCTCGTCGGAATAAATATCTGCATTATGAATACGACTCTATTTACGATACGACCTTTAGCATTTTTAGGATTCTCGACTGATAATGTTCCGATCGAAACATCATTTATATTTTGCCTGCTTGATAGATTTAAGGTTTTGTCATCTTTCAATATAAAATTACCGTTTTTGGTGACCTCTCTAATTTGAAATTCTTTACCTACAATTATAAATCTAAAACATTTCCTTTGTAATTTAGCATCGCCATAAATAAGCAGTCCATATTATAGGGGCTGCGGTGATTACTTAACGTCAGGTAACCCGCATGCTCGTTTATCGGCTTTGAGCGCAAAAACACTTGTGAGATCAGTGGGTACTCTGACTGTTAAATAATGGTACCTCTTATAATACTGTGCAATAATAAATGTTGGGAAAAGGCCCGTCACACCAGCGCGTCATCTGCCACACTAATTACGCATCGCGCGTCCCTCGCTGGCTGCCATTCACGAAACAGGGATTTACGAGTAATTTTCATTCTATTATTACAAATGGGAAAGCATAAATCTGTCAGCCTGTCCGTCTGTCTGTCTGTTACCTTTCACGCTTAAGCCACTGGACTAATTTAGACGCTGGGTCTATTTTGAGTCCCGGTTAAAGACAAAACAACAATACTCTAACTAAATATTAAATAAATGTCTTGGGACATTTCACACAAATTGACCTAGCTCCAAACTAAGCGTCACTTGTAGTATGGGTGCTAGACACCGATATAAATACGTATATATAGAAATACATACATATATAAATACTAAACATTCATGACTCGAGTCGAGTACAAACATTCGTGCTCATCACACAAAGTTTGCCCAGAGCGGGACTCGAACCCGCGACCATCGGAACAGAAGGCAGGGTCACTAGTCACTACCAACTGGACCAATCCAGTCGTCAACTAACAACTATATTGAACACCATTCAAAATTTCAAAATTCAATCATTTATTCAGCAAATTGGCTGTTTGATACAAACCAAACATAATAATTTATTATACCAATAATTTTCTACCACATTTAATATTTTTATAGTGGCAACACTAAAGTGTTAGTTTAGTTTTCTGCCACCTGGCAACTTTCTCTTTTCTATCTGACTATGCAGTAGATCGTGCGCATAAAATTTATAATTTACTTTTTAATACTTATTCAATAAATAAGTCAATAAAATACGCATGTTTCATTTACATGCTTGTGGTCCTTCGTAACAACAAAACTAACCAGTGTAAAGTGTTAAATTCGCGAGTGAAAGACTTTCGGTGCGGCGGCTATACCTCGTGCACGAGAGGAAAAATCTACGCGATTGATTATCTGGGGAGGAATCCATATTTCTCCATCGTGAGGCCTTGCATCACGACAAAGTCAAGAGGACAATTCAAGTTCTGGCTGAAAAAGTGGCCTACGTGACGCAGAAAAGCGGGAGTCGGCGGCGTGCCTTTGTAACAAGAAGTGTTCTTTTTGAGGCGGCGGGCGCATTTACGACTTCGAAGAATCTATATTTCTTCAAACTACGGCCCATAAAGTGAAGATCTGTTACCAGATTACTCCAGAACGGTCCATCAAATTCATAATTACATCCATTTTCGAAGGTGAAAAAGTACCTATAAGTACCTACATGGGCGTGGGCATCTAGCGGCCGGCGGAAATTTCAAGTTGGTTGGTGTTGGTAGCATTGCGGACAGCGAACGGCGGAAAAGCGCGAGAGCGGCCATCTTAGCGAGCGCGAGCGGGTCTATGGTCAGACGTCTGTCAATGTCAAACTGTCAGTGTGTGTGCAATGTAGGTAAACAAATGGTGAAAAATCGAGTTGTGAGTTAAATTTAAGAGCTGTTGTGCGGTATTTGTGCGAGTGTTGCGGCTTATTGCGTTAGGACAATGGTGAAGCAGGTTGTGCGCTTGTGTAACAAGCGCGATGCCCTTAAGGCGCCTGTAGCCGTCGATGACCTTGAGCGTTTTGAGCCCGATCCTCTCAATAATAACCACGCCAAATACGCTAACGTAAATTACAACGATAGCAATGGTTAATTTCGCCCGCTGTCTTAAGTCTACCGTGGCCCAGCGGTCCAAATTCATCATGACGTAGATGAGAGCGCAAGAGGGGCGCGGGTTCAAATCACCGCTTATAATAACTTTTTGTATATTTTTTTTATGAATTGAATACTTTTTTAAATAATTTACATGCTGAACATGGTACTAGTGATATTTAGATATTTTTAATGTTTTTTCGTATCAAAGTCGTAGTTTAAGAATATGCAATGCAATTAGGCATTATGCGTATGTAGGGTAAAACCCCGATAAATGACTACATTCATAATAAAGTTCAAACAGCAAGAAAACTGGCCTGTCTGGAAAAAAAAATGTTCATGGTTTTATTAATTATAATCATGATTTTTTAATGTCAAATATTCTTGAATAAAGTCAGATGTGTGTGAAGTCTCCAATCCGCACTGGGCCCGCGTGGGGACTATAGCCCAAACCCTCTCGTGATGAGAGGAGGCCTGTGCCCAGCAGTGGGACGCAAATAGGCTGTAGTAGTAAAGTCATTGTTAAAATCCGATCATTCTGTACAATCTAAATATATATTCTGTACATCTAAATATATAAAACTCAAAGGTGACTGACTGACTGACATAGTGATCTATCAACGCACAGCCCAAACCACTGGACGGATCGGGCTGAAATTTGGCATGCAGGTTCCTTAGGGAACGTATGGGAGCGCTAAGAGAGGATTTCCCGAATTTCCCACGGGAACGGGAAAAAACGGGATCTTTCATTTTAATATTTCTGCGCATACGAAGTTGCGGGGAATAGTACAATATTGCAGAGGCCGCCAAGTAGCGCATTGCCGGACGATTCTATTAGTACGAGTCCGGCAATCGCAATTGCGGCCGACGTATATATAATGCTTTTCTCAAACAGCGAGGAAATACGTAAGGTCAGTCGGGGCAAGTGCGCCAGGATGGGGTAAGTGCGCCTAACATAAATATATCGAAACCTATAAATATTACTCAACTAGTAGTTGGCTGTTTACAAGGCATAGGGCCGAATTAAATTTAGGCGCACTCACCCCACATCAGTATTTACTACTTCCATGATCGTGGATGATTTGGCCATGGAAGTTGTACTTATTACCTCCATGGATTTGTCAGTTTCGGGGTAAGTGCGCCTAACATAAATATATCGAAACCTATAAATATTACTCAACTAGTAGTTGGCTGTTTACAAGGCATAGGGGCGAAATAAATTTAGGCGCACTTACCCCACATCAGTATTTACTACTTCCATGATCGTGGATGATTTGGCCATGGAAGTTGTACTCATTACCTCCATTGATTTGTCAGTTGATCTACAGAGGTGTCTCAAATGCAAGCGAATTAAAAAAAAACACACACGACAATAATGTTTTTGCTGGCCAAGGCCGGCAATGGACAGCCTGGCGTCTTCTTTTTTTGAAAGTAACACGAACATTACCGAGCATGTTTGACAAAAAGCTAGTTACTATAAAAACATCAATTCAGAATAATTCAGATTCCTTTTCTAAGTTGGTGGACGCGAATTGGTCCATAGGTGGACGCAATCTGGATTAAGTGGACGCAAACTGGGTAAATCGCCTAATTTGCCTATTTGTGTCGTTTTTTTGAAAACTACCAGATGTTTCGACCAAAACTATAAGTTATATTGAAAAGGACTATATCATCATACATTACATCCCTTTTATAATCAAAATTTCAATTAGAACATTTTTATTTTCACCTTCAAACTTGCCAACTCCAGTAAGTGGACGCAAACAGGCGAAGCGACCCTACTTTTCAGCGACTTTCTTGAGGTAATAAGCGGTTCGCCCTTGTCGCTTTCGTATCAACTTTATAGAGCAGTGTGATCTTCTCCCCTTTTTATTACCCATTTTAACACTAGGTAACAATAACAATATTATAACAAGAACACTATTACGGAGTAACAAAACAAACTTAACAAATAAGTATTCTATAACAACAATAAAATGCAAATCCTCGAGACAAATCACTCCACTCGACTTACTCTCTCGCTAGTTACTCACTCGCTATTCACTCATTTCCGAGTGCCGGCCGGCAGGCCGACCATGCTGTGTGCGTCCTCTGATCGAGTTCGGGATACCTACCTAGCTGGCAACAGCGCGCGCGACCGCGAGGTAAACAACACGAGTGCCGAAACTCGCAACGTCGCCTTGTTCTCAACCACAACTTTATGTTTAATGCAATGAATTTATAGAAAAATAACACTACTTCAAATCCAATATAAAAGTCAAATTTATGAAACGAACTTTTATCCTTCTTTCTTTAGTAATCATGATAGTTTAGATATTTTTTAATCAATAAATAAAAATATTTAAAAATATAAAAAACGCCGCATAATTCAACAAAACGCCTACCATAACAAGCGCAGCAAATGTGTGTTGTGATACTTGTGATTATACACTAAGGAAGACATAGGTTTTTCGTCTAAAAGCTATTTATCATATAAGTTAGAAGGTCAAGCCCTAGATAAAATTCTGAAAAGTACTTGCAAAAAATTTGTCAACGTAGATTTTTTCCTAAGCGGAAATAAATGGTTACATATAGGAGGATTAAGGATTTCTTAAATGACATCCATAGTACAAATCATTACATATAAGACGATATAAAATACCAGAAACACTAATTGACTATATTTGTGTTCCATATTCGTAAACTTTGCAGATGACAACTTGTTACAATTATAGAAAAATGGTTACAAAAACACCTCGAATTTGCATTTTTGCCTCACTACTCACCTTAAAGGGGCAATCAGGCGCATCGAGGACTTCGTCGCGGACACAGCGAGTCTGGCGTCGGCCGGTAAGGAGATGCTGGAGGCGCGCAAGGACAGACTTGTGAGTACATTCAAAGAATATGAGGACGTTAATATGGAAATTATAACGCTAGATCCTGAAGACAAAGAAAGTTTGTTTATTGGTAAGGTTGAAACAACCTACTATGAACTTTTAGCTAAACTTAATGAGTGCATAAAATCTTGTTCTGACAGTGTAAATTTATGTAACAATGTGTCAAATTCAAAGCTGCCAAATATTGAATTACAAACCTTTGATGGAAAGGATTTTACTAGGTTCAAACCTTTCCTAGATCTGTTTTCAGCACTGATAGATAACAATAAGTCTCTATCTAACATCCAAAAGCTTTTTTACCTTCGGAAATATCTCACCGGGGAAGCTCTATCAGTGATTGTTAATTTACCGGTAGTAAATGAGTCTTATCATGAAGCACTGTCCCTTCTAAAGAAACGCTTTGATAACAAAGCCCGATTGATATCAAATCATATCACTCATCTTCTGGATCTACCTCAAATGCAAAAAGGCACAGCTAGCTCTATTAGGACATTTATAAGTGAGGTGCAGCAACAAATATATGCCCTCAAGAATTTAGAACAGCCCATACAACACTGGGATATGTTATTAATATCGATATTAAGTCGCAAATTAGACTCATATACATGCAGGGCCTATCATCTAGATAGACAAAACCCTGATAAATTGCCAAGCTTGGAGGAATTTATATCCTTCTTGGAACACCGTGCTATAGCACTGGAGGACAGTCCCGCACAAAATAGTACTTCCTATGAAAGTACTCGGGGCAAGTCCTATTCAAATGCACATAGAGTAACAAATATTGTGGCACAAGATACTCCAAAACAAAGTTGCATTTATTGTGATAGCAATCACCCAATATTTTTGTGTCCAAAATTTCAAACAGCTGCTATTAAAGAGCGCTTAGAGTTTGTGAAATTAAAGTCTTTATTCAATGTGTGCCTTAAGACACATACAAACAAATGTAAATTCAATTTCCGATGCAAATATTGTAAAATGCATCACAATACCTTGTTGCATGAGGAGACTCCAAAAGATGAGAAGGTAGGTAATCATTGCAGCCAACCATCATCAGGTACCATCTTGCTTCCCACAGTCAGAGTGAGGCTCATTGGCCAAAATGGACAGGAAGTCCAAGCCAAGGCATTGGTTGACAGTGGTAGTCAAGCATCATTCATAAAAGCCGAACTTGCTAACAAGTTAAACCTCACTCAGCTGCCAGCTAGTACAAAAATAATAGGTATCTGTAACAATCCTAACAAATTAGAAAAATACACCAATGTTGTGTTACACTCATGTCATGATGATGTCAAATTAAAGGTTGCATGTCACATAGTTGACACTATCACTACAAATCTCCCGCAACAGTATTTAGATACATCAAAAATGGTTTTGCCTGCCCATGTCAAGCTTGCTGATTCGGAATTCAATGTGCCATCAGAAATCCCTATATTATTAGGTGCAGACATTTATTTTAAGATAATAAAAGAAGGTCAAATAAATTTGAACAATGGGTTAGTGCTACAAAACACTTTGTTTGGGCACATAGTAGGTGGTAGCATATCATTCACTCCTACGCAGCAGCAGTCCAATGTAGTGTCAAATTTTGCAATTAATGACAACAAATCATTAACTGATATAATGAATCAATTTTTTATAGCAGAGAAAATCCCTGAAGAAGCAGAGGTCACCACAGAGTGTCAAAAAGCTGAAACTATGTTTCAGGAAGCTGTTAAGCTAATTGATGACAGATTTTATGTAGAAATGCCGCTTAAGGCTCCGATGAATGAGTTGCAACTTGGTGATTCATTCTCCATAGCGCTTCAGAGATTTTACTCCTTAGAAAGTAAATTCAAATCACACCCTGAATATTTTCAGCAGTACAAAAGCTTTATAGATGAGTATGTGCGTTTAGGCCATGCTAAGGAAGTAGACATCAGTACTTATGATGTCAAAAATGACCCCGTCTATTTCCTATCACATCATGCAGTTCTTAATGAGGACAGCAAAACAACCAAGTTGAGGGTTGTATTTAATGGGAGCATGAATTCTAAAAATAAAGTTTCTCTCAATGACAAAATGTATAACGGGCCGACAGTTCAAAGTGAATTGTTTGACATACTTACTCTGTTTAGGACTTACCGACACACCTTGATGTGTGATATTGAAAAGATGTTCAGGCAGGTATATTTAAATGAAAGTCAGAAAGGTTTAATAAATATTTTATGGCGGGATGATCCTCAAAAGCCAATTTCATGCTTGCAACTGCAAACAGTTACATATGGCTTAAAAGCATCGACCTTTTTGAGCACTAGGTGTCTTGTAGAGCTTGCACTTAGGTTCCATGATGAGTATCCTCTGGCTTCTGAGGCCATCATGAAGAACACATATGTTGATGATGTCATCACAGGCTGCAACAATATAGAGGAGCTGGAACAGCTGAAAAAAGAACTGATAGGATTGCTGAAGTTAGGAAGTTTTAACTTACACAAATGGTGTTCCAACGTTGACAGTGTCCTCGCTGACATACCTGGAAATCAAAAATATTTTGAACAGGTTGATATAAATAAAGATAACATAATTAAAACCTTAGGTCTAAAGTACAATGTGCTTAATGATGAACTTACCTTTACAGCTCCAAAACTTACAGAACAAAAGAATTTCACGAAGCGTGAAATCCTCAGTTTCATAGGAAAAATGTTTGATCCTTTAGGGATAATTGGTCCTGTCATAGTTAGAGCCAAGCTCTTTATGCAAGAATTATGGGCCTTAAAAATAAACTGGGACTCTACATTACCCCAGGAGCAACTTCATGATTGGATAATATTTTTGAAGGATTTGTAGAGTCAATACAAGTAGTAGGAAAATTAGTACTTACCTTTGAAGAACTGTATACAGTAATTACTCAAGTAGAGGCAGTGTTGAATTCCAGACCATTGTTACCTATCAGTGCTGAAACCTCTGATTATAGATATTTAACTCCTGGTCATTTTTTGATAGGTGCTCCCTTGACCAGCTTTCCAGATGTAGATTATGTAGATATAAATATAAATAGATTGAAGTTTTGGAAACAGTGTGAAAAAATAAAACAAGATTTTTGGAAAGTATGGTCGAGCGACTACCTCACTCAACTTCAAAATCGTCCCAAGTGGAGGCATGATCAACCCAATCTGAAATTGGGTAATTTAGTAATTGTCCGTACAAATTATTGTCCCCCGCTTGACTGGCCTATGGCCCGAATTGTAAAGGTCATCCCAGGACCTGATGGAAAGGTAAGGGTTGCTGAGATTAAAATGGCTAGTACTGGAAAAGTGTTTGTGAGATCCTATGCCAAGTTGTGCCCCTTGCCAATTAATGATAATTATATTTAAAATCGATCTCATATATCTTTAGGTACAAAAAATATAATTAGTATTAATTTCTAATAACTGTTTGTCTGACATAAATGCTAATTTTAATTTAATTTAAAATTTAAATAGATGTAGATGTAGCTTGCATCACCAGGATTGTTTTTTTATTTTTATAAAATTTTTGGTTTAATTTTATAACTAAGTTTATATCTAATGCTTACTGAAAATAGCAAACCTATCACCATTATGGTTGGTAAAAACTTGTATGTACAAACATATTTTAGTTCATAATTGTAATCATTTCAAAATAAAAACAAGTTTAAATGTCATTGTTCTTCTAATAATTTTGTGATATTTAGAATCTCTCATTGTGTACAATTAAAAAGCATTCACTGTTATGTAAATTTAAATCTTTATTCTAGAAACTCATTTCAAATATATTTAATACCATAGTTGTTCTGTGTAACTTAAATAAAATGTATCCATCTTTTAATTAAAGTCATTTACATACTATGTTGGTCACTTTAAGCATGTTTCAATGTATAATAACTTCTTGTATTTTAACTTTAAATTCTACCATATTAAATGTAATCCTTTTGCCCGGCCAACTATGTTTGATACAAACCAAACATAATAATTTATTATACCAATAATTTTCTACCACATTTAATATTTTTATAGTGGCAACACTAAAGTGTTAGTTTAGTTTTCTGCCACCTGGCAACTTTCTCTTTTCTATCTGACTATGCAGTAGATCGTGCGCATAAAATTTATAATTTACTTTTTAATACTTATTCAATAAATAAGTCAATAAAATACGCATGTTTCATTTACATTGGCCACATAGGGGCACTTTTACACGTCAGAAAAGAATTTACTAGCGCTTCCTAGACCCATTGCTTGAGAAGAAGCGCCGCAACAAACGCAAGCAGAAGGCCTTTTTTCAAAATTTACACATAGTTATAACATTAACATTACATGTATAAAATATACAATATAGGTACGTACTACAATTACATTGAAGGGATGTAAAGTACCATATAAATAAAACAAAGAAAATACAGAAACACACAGACACTACGCTACTTTTTACCTCGGAAAAACCATTAGAAGGACAACCTTCCAACAAATCAGCGTAGCTGTACGCCTGAATTAAGTGTTAAATGCGATAATAGATGTCGCTACCTAGGTAGCCTGCATACAAATTTAAACTCCATGAGCTACATCTAGATGGCGCTGTACAGGCGAAGTATGAACATATGAAGCGCCCTGGCTATTTCCGATGTGCGCCGGAATAGGCAGATTGGCGTCTATTATAATTACTTACCTTGTCTCTGGAAAAACGCATCGTTCTTCCAGATCATGTCAACCACGCGAAGTCCCGGGTGGAAGCTAGTTCTTCATAATTATGCTTCGGATTATCAGACAGTGAATAGCTTCACCCGGCTCCGGATAAACAGCCGTCAGCCGGTCTTCCGCGCCCGTGATTGGATTGCGTTAATATCCGTAATTATCCGGCAGAGCGATCGGAATGTCTGGCGCGCCCTCACGTGATTTAGCGAGGGAAAAACGTGCGATTAGTTAATAAAGAATTTGTGAAACTCACGCACGCGCGAGTAAGATGAATACAAATGCGGAAAATAAAACTTTACTCGTAGGTCCTACTTTATTAACCTTACTTCCTTTTTGTCATAACACTGTGAGACATTATACATCCACTGCTGAACATAGGCTTCACCTACTGTTCGCCATTAATTCTGTGACTAGAAGCCACCAAACTCCCAATTAATCTGTACCAGGTCGTGTCTCTATCTTGTTAGAAAAATAAGATAAAATTTGTATGAAGTCTAAATTGCTTCATATCAAGTCTTAGATAATTAATTATCATCTTTAACATTCTATGACGCGTGTCTTGCCTCCGTGTAGTGGATAGCTCCCATACAAATTCACAGGGTGTCGTGCCGTCAGCCCTGGCTATATCCTGTTGCCTAACTTAATGGAAAACGAGAATCGATGTATTCGTGTAATTACTTATACTCTCTTGGTGTTCTCCCCAGCCGAACCACGCGTACACGCTGTCAGTATCGTGCGCGGGCGGCGTGCACAACGTGGGCGTGCGGAGGCGCCCCGACGGCAGGCTGGCTCTGGGTTACCCGCGGCGCCAGGAGCGAAGCTTCGTCAGCACTGCGGCTTTACTGCGCCACCATCGCAAGAGACGGTGAGGCAGGACTATCTCCCTCAACCTCTGTAATGTGGCTGGCTGTCGGCTAGCCGCGCCGCCAGGAGCGCAGATTCGTCAGCACGCAACCTTACTGCGCCACCATCGCAAGAGACGGTGAGGCAGGACGATCTCCCTCTCCCTCTGCAATATGGCTGGCTGTCGGCTAGCCGCGCCGCCAGGAGCGCAGCTTCGTCAGCACTGCGGCCTTACTGCGCCACTATCGCAAAAGACGGTGAGGCAGGAATATCTCTCTCTCTCTCTCTCTCGTCAATGTGGCTGGCTCTGAGCTACCCGCGTCACCAGGAGCGAAGCTTCGTTAGCAAGATGAAAGGAGACGTTAGTATCGGAACTATTTTTCTGTCTCTCTTTAACCATTTTGCACCTACTGCTGAAGTGCTGAAGACCTTCATTAAGGTCGCCTAGGTACGTACAGTTAAATGCTCTTGATATTATGAGCCCGTTGGACCTTGCTCTTATATCATTGAGAATCCGGTTCCCCTTGTTTACGCATAATTTTTTTTGGCAGAATTCGATTTTTCGTAATAAATATAGGCATAATAGTATTTACGCCGAAACTAATCTCGCATAACGATTTTTCGTCTAATTATATTACGCATAATCTATTTACGCCGAATGGTTTTCACGCATAATTTTCGACATTCGAATATTGTTTACGCAGAAAATTACTTTCGCCGAAATTCGTTACGCCGAAAACTACTTTCGCATACCTTTATTCTCGTCGATTTAATTAAATGAGTCCTTATTTGATTTTTACTAACTGATAATTTCGTTTACTTATATAAAAACTAACCTAACCTAACCTATGCGACTCGGCTTTGGTCTAAACTTTGGGTGTTACCGCACACCGTCCCTTCAATATTTCGGCCTATCCAAATTCTGCTAAATTACTGGTATGCGAAACAACATTATGCGTAATTAAATTCGGCCAAGTCAAAATTATGCCAACACAATATTCGGGTAAACACCCATTCGGCCAATAAAGAATTATGCTTAATAAAAATTCGGCAAAGTCAAGATTCGGCGTATATAAATTATGCGAAGTCTGTTATGCGTAAACAGTTTCGGACAAAAAGAATTATGCCAAATAGATGGCACTCTTGAGAATCCAAGAAGCTAGCACTAAAAGGGTTAATCATGCTGCAGTTGTCTTTCCACACACTTTCTCGGTCTAAATTAATGAAGTGTATCTTCGCGGGTGACACTGCTTTTTTTTAAACGGGGTATCATTGTTCCAGGTTATTGCTGGTGGCAGGTGGCGGGGTGGTGGGAGCCACCACCCTGAACGAGCCGCCCCGGTACTACCAGACCCCGAGCAGCCTACCAGTTCACCCACAATGAAGGCCGTGTTCTGGTCGCCGGCAGGCACCTGCGTTGGAGACTGCCTTCGAGGCGGTGATGAGAGAGATGTATAGGACGACACAACATAGAAGCTACGCTTCGAAGCTCTTAAGAGATTGACGCAGACTCTATTTATGGCTAAATCCACGCGCCTTTTAAGTTGTGTCATGCTATAGCTTTACATAATTATGTATAGCTGTCAATGTCAAACTGAGCAAAATGGTCAATGGCTGCTTTGGTCAATACCACAGCAACGCCGCTATCGACCTTAGCGGATGTTCACTCGCTCTCATAGGCCTCACAGAGAGTATTTCTCAGAAAATGCTTCACTGGTAGGCACGCGAGCAACGGTTTTGTGGTCTAATTAATTTTAAAATTGTATTTGAATAGTGGCCACCTCAGGTTTCCAATTTTATCCCTTGGGGGGGATTGCCATAGTCGCCACGCTTGGCAGGCAAGTCTTCGACCAGTGTGTGTTGCCAGTGATGACTTATGGTTCCGAGACGTGGGCGCTTACGATGGGCCTCATAAGAAGGCTCAAAATCACTCAGAGGGCAATGGAGAGGGCTATGCTCGGGGTTGCTCTGCGTGATAGAATCAGAAATGAGGATATCCGCAGTAGAACTAGAGTCACCGACATAGCCCGAAGAATTGCGAGCCTTAAGTGGCAGTGGGCGGGGCACATTGCTCGCAGGACTGATGGCCGATGGGGCCGGAAAGTTCTCGAGTGGCGCCCGCGAACCGGGAAACGAGCTGTCGGTAGGCCTCCATCAAGATGGAGCGACGACCTCGTGAGGGTCGCGGGAATCCGGTGGAAGCAAGTAGCACAGGACTGGCGTGAGTGGCGAGCCTTGGGGGTGGCCTATGTCCAGCAGTGGACGTCTTTTGGCTGAAATGATGATGATGATGAGTGGCCACCTACTGGAAGACAATCCGAGTCGAGTGTACAAACAAATATTTCCCCTTTTTATTATTCCTTTGCAATGGGGTCAAAACTGTATTTTTACCTTAACTGTAGGCTTAACTAAAAGCATATAGGGTACCTAACTGATAGTACCTAAGTCTAAGCTGTATCTGTAAGTATCTACATATTATTTTAGAATTCATACACAAATAATTTAATTCATTCGTACATTCTCATAAGCACTAAGTTAGTAGTTAAATTTCAGCTTGTAAGTTTTTTTTTTTTATGTATCAAAATTATCGCTTATCAATTATTACTTAATTAACTAGGTACTTATCATATTATCTGTCTTATTTTAAATATGTACCTAGGTAGTTTTTTATTCATTGATCTATTATAAGTAAGGATTCACAATCAGCCGGAGAAAAATGACTCCGTCAAAACGGGTGCCTGAACAGCTCGGACACCCGTTTGGCCTTCGTTATAAAGAAGCGTTATTAGCATATTGGAACGTATTTTCTAATGTCAGTTTGCTCCATATATTTTGACATCGTCTGTTAGGCACGTTCGTCCATATGTTATTACTTATTTCATATATCATTGATTTGCAAGACGAATGTAATCCATATTAATTAATACTCAATAAAATGTATTAGGTATCAGTTTCATTTTTATTTATTCCTTTATTCTCTAACAAGGTACTTATTTCTTTGGACTGCACCGTTTTTAGGGTTCCGAAGTCCACAAGGAACCCTTATAGTTTCGCCATGTCCGTCCGTCCGTCCGTCCGTCTGTCCGCACTATTGCTCGGAGATGCTTAGTTCTAGAAAACTGTAATTTGGCATGAATATACACATTAGTTACGCTGACAAAGTGGTATAATAAAATTTAGTTTTTTTTTTAAATATTAAGCTTTAAAGTGCTATTTTTTGTTAGAGTCGAGTGCCCCCCCCCCCCTGCCAGCTAAATGTTTTTTCTCGAGCGGCAGGGGCGTCGGGCGGGTACGTCATACCACAGGCGAGCTAAGATGCTACATAAGTCTTAGAAAGGTACTGTGGGCATCGTCAGCTTCGGAACTCTATACTTTGCGCGTGACTCGACACGCAATTTGCCGGTTTTTTTAAATAAAATGTTGCCAGCGATTAGTCCGCGGGGACCAACGCTTAATGCCGCTCGTTACGCAGCCATTCAAATTATATCGAGCGGTTTGAGCAGCGCTGCCAGGTAATTGAAATTAAATACAGATTTTGTTAGAGAAATAAGGCAGGTTGTGGACATTTAAAGGGGTATAAAGTGAGCTAATCACTTTTGAAATATTTAATTAAGTAGATATTGTAGCTTGAATAGAAGCAGTCGTTTCTATCTACCCCAACGGCAATCTAGATTTGGGCTAGCTAGATTTGGATTTGGGGCTAGCGTGAGTTTATATTATAGCTGATGAGGAGACTGCATTTACCTAGTACCTTAAGTAATTTCAAAACTAAGGTAAACTGACCAGAACCAGAACCCAGTTGTCAACATGCAGAACACTGAACAAAATGTAGTTTCTGCTTTGAACATGGCCTTCCGAAAGAAAAGAAACTTCATTAAACGAAGATAGACCAAATGTACACTTTAGAGCTTTTCAGTTACTTAGTAGGAAATTTGAATACCTATCCATACTATTGCACATAAACTTTTAATAATTATATACCCACCCAGTATCACTCTCATAATCAAGAAGAATCTAATGACATCTCACAAGCAAAGATCCATCAAGCCGTTTAGGCTCAGGGCGTGCCAAATAAACATACATACATAAACACTCGAAAAACATAACCTTTCTGGTGGAGTCGGGTAAATAGGTAGGTATACTGCCAAGTCTACACAGACATATATTATTCGTTCCACGTCTTCATTTTACGAGAAAAAGTTTCTAAAGAAGTCACCGAAAATAGTAAAGTAATAAGACAAAGGTCGTGTTTGCCTACCCTCAGTTTCGGTATGGGCGACCCAGTGAGGGAGTACGAAACCATTTCCGGAACCACTCTAGTAGGGCGCATAAATATCGCACGCTTCTGTCATAGGGCGCCGCGCAAAGATGTGGGGGGGAGATAGGACATGCTATTCATCATAGACTTTTTCATCTGTGAGGCAAGGAGACTAGGGTAACCCTGATCAGAACAAATGGTCCCAACCATTGGTTCTGATCAGGGTTAGCGCTGATAATAAGTAATTTAGACTGGAGTCAGAACTTTATGAGTTCTGTGAAGTTTTGCTAGCGCCTGACTGACTATATAATTAAGAGTACTTAGACGATATTTTATCCACAGAATCGCCATCGATTAAATATGTTTTATAGGTTTTTAATTAATAATTAAATTGGTCAAAAGTCTTATGGTAATAGCACGAAGTGTGTGGCATCTATTTATTATGAATAAATAAAAACTCTGTCATCCGTTTATTTTTATGAATATTTCTAAATTAACACAGGTACAGTCTTTTAAAGCTGCCTGGACTAATACCTAATTCGACGTCGTATTGTATATAAAAGATAAGTAAGTAATTAAAGAAAATAAAAAACTACATGAAATATTTGAACAACAATGACAAAGTATCAAAATTAGTCAGTCTTTAAAATCACCAATTATAACATTTTTTTTACATTCTTCCCAAATATAACAACAGAATAGAAGCTGTAAGTTCTCTACATTTTCCACAGCTACCTGGAAATGACGCAAGGAAGTAAATTGAGGTATTGACGTTATCGACTGAAGAGGTTATTAGGTACCCTCTGTCAATTCTTTACCCCTTTATTCTTTGTCTTAGGGCCAGTTTCCAATAGGACTGTCGCAAGTTGTTTTATGGTATGTCCTTCGGTGCCCCCATGTAAAGTGAATTGCTAGTCTTTTCTACGATGAACTTTTTTCGGAATTTATGATAGCGAAGCCTCTATCACTATCATAAATTCCAGGAAAAATTCTTAGGCGTGCTCTTGTTAACTTTTATGGTAGGTAAAATGTATGTATAATTATGTATAGAATGGAAATGGGAAGGTGTAAAGTGACGTGACGTGAGTCAAGTTCCGTCTGAGACTTGTGGACTTGTGAACATGCTAGCATATATCCTCACCGACACCACAGACAACACTGTCCGTCTCAAACGGGCTCATATCATGGACCTAAACACAGGAATGTGATTAGGTGACCAAAGTGAGCAACGGGTCACTGGATCTGTTCGCTCTCTACTCGTCAAAACTACCAATCATCTGATTATGGCCAACGGGCTGATTGCAGATAGAAAATATATATGTATTTAAAAAATAGGTTGGACTTACGTACTCGTATATTGGTTTGCTCTTATATATCCATTTGTAGGACGCCCGTCTTGCAGAACCTTCATCATTTCGCATATCATGTCAAGATCGACAAACTTACATACCAAACGATCCTAACTCCTGGTTATGCCATTTCAGATTTACGCCTTCATTCGGAGAAACACGACTCCATTTTGAATAACATCGACTTGGAATATATAATTTTGCGAGAGTCCAATATGTCGCAGGTTCGACTCCGTTACTTATGGGCGACATCCTTAAGGCCGACGTTCCTCTTAAAGATAAGCTACTTACAGCAATAGAAATGCATTATTTTTAAAGCTATCCATCTCTAGGAGTCCGAGGGGTCTTGGAAGCGCTGGTAGGTAAGTAAAATTTCTGACGTGTAAATATGCACCGCCTACCAACCTAGTTTGTTTTTCTTCATCTCCACTATCCAAAGGTTGTCTGGTAGAGATCGCTATTAAGCGATAAGACCGCCTGCTGTATGCCATACTACTACTACTACTACAGCCTATTTGCGTCCCACTGCTGGGCTCATCACGAGAGGGTTTGGGCTATAGTCCCCACGCGGGCCCAGTGCGGATTGGGGACTTCACACACATCCTTGAATTACTTCGCAGATGCGTGCAGGTTTGCTCGCGATGTTTTCCTTCACCGAAAAGCTCAGTGTTAAATTCAAATTGAATTTCGCACATAAGTAAACTTAGAGGTGCGAGCCGGAATCGAACCCCCGACCCTCTGCATGAGAGACGGTAGGTCGAACCACGAGGCCACCACAGCTATTTTAAAATATGTATGCCATACCTTTTATGTAATTACATTATGTCTGTACTGTTCCTGTAGGGGTTCGACCTACCGCCTCTCATGCAGAGGGTCGGGGGTTCGATTCCGGCTCGCACCTCTTAGTTTACTTATGTGCGAAATTCATTGAATTCACCACTGAGCTTTTCGGTGAAGGAAAACATCGTGAGGAAACCTGCACGCAACTGCGAAGTAATTCAAAGATGTGTGTGAAGTTCCCAATCCGCACTGGGCCCGCGTGGGGACTATAGCCCAAGCCCTCTCGTGACGAGAGGAGGCCTGTGCCCAGCAGTGGGACGCAAATAGGCTGTAGTAGTAGTAGTAGTAGTGTACTGTTCCTTGAATGTGTGGTGTTCAATAAAGTATATTGTATTAGTATGTGGTGAATTTGTTGAATAAATGATTGCATTTTGAATTTATAGTCTCAGTTTTAGGGGATACTTAATATTGTGAAATGTGAAAGTTGAAATTTGCAACCGTAAGGCGCGACAAAGCGATCTAGCCTAGCTAAAAGTCTCATATCTGAGGAAATATTTTAGCAATTTTCATCCGATCTCAAAGGCTCGGTCGCCCAGGTGCTGTACTAACTTTAGCTATGCTATCTCGTACATTTTAAGTGGAACACCACCCTTAGCTCAAGTTCGTGACACGCGGTAAGTAGGGGTCTATCCCGAGGTCGGCACGATCCCGATGTGTTTGATGGTGATATTTTACATTTATTTTTACCCTTTGAGAATCATTTTCTAGCCCCTGTAATATTCTAAGCGGGTTGGAGTGTGGATGTTTGATGAGTTTTTACATCCCGACTACTGAAAGGGTTTTCATGCAATTCACAAAAGATAGGGATTATGCACGGGAATAATATTTAGAGACCACTTTAAATTTTTAATCCCTATAATCATGTATTATCGGGATTTTCCAGGATAGCGCATTTCTGTTGATTTGAGTAGTGTATGAAGATAGAAAGAAGCATAGAAGTATGATCACGGAAAATGCATGTCTTTTTTTTCAGAAATTTGTTCGAAGTGCTTGACAAACGGGCAAAGCCATTTAGATAAACCCCAGCAACGCGAAACGGAAGCCACGATGGAACAGATTAAGGCGTAGCGTTCTATGAAAGGGGTCTTTCGTTTGTTCTGAGACTTTCGAGATGAAGAACGATTAAGGGCCCTTGCCCACGGCGACTTTTTGTAGCGATGTTGCCGCGCTACTCATATCGCTACCCTTTTTTACATCAAAGAGTAAAAAGGATAGCGATATGAATAGCGCGGCAGCATCGCTACCAAGAAGTCGCCGTGGGCAAGGGCCCTAAGCACCTCGCACTGAAGCGGCGCGGCGAATCGTGAAAAAGAAACAAATGACCATCGTTTGAAGACCAGGTGGGAAGTTTCTTGGCTGCCTACTGAAGTACTGATCATCTCCGAACAATTCGGAACACTCGTATATATTAGGTCCTTACATATGAAATTGGCGTTTCATATGGCAGAAATGAAAACGATTTTTTTTTATGAAACTATTTTTTTATTTAGTCAAAGTATGTACCATGGCTATCTATGCACTTTTGCCATCTCGAAGGTAGTTCATTGATTCCTTTACTAAAAAAAGTGTGTGAGCGAGAATCAATAAAATCTTTGAAGGCCGTTTGGACAGCCTCGTGAGAATTGAATTTTTTTCCTTGCATGAAGTTGTCCAAATTCCGAAAAAAATGGTAATCAGTTGGAGCAAGGTCCGGGGAGTATGGTGGGTGTCGAAGACATTCCAGTCGCAGCTCCCGTAGTTTTGCGGCCGTCAAACGTGCCGTATGTGGTCGAGCGTTGTCCTGAAGCAGCAGTGGGCTAGATCGATTGACCAGTCTGGGTTGTTTAATGGCTAGCTTTTCCATCATCGTTTGCAATTGTTGACAATACACATCAGCCGTGATTGTTTGCCCAGATCTTAAGAAACTGTAATGGATGACACCGGCACTAGTCCACCAGACACATACCAGTACCTTTTTCTGAGTCAACTTTCGTTTCGGGCAGAATTTGGCTGGTTCACCTGGGTTCAACCATTGTGAAGAACGTTTCCGGTTGTCGTACAAGATCCATTTTTCATCACAAGTAACGATACGATTCAAAATGCCTTCATTATTGTGCCGGTTGAGAAGTGAAACGCAACACTCGACGCGTGTTTCTTTGTTTGCGTCGCTCAATTCATGCGGTACCCATTTTTCAAGTTTTTTCACTTTTCCAATTTGTTTCAAGTGAATCAAAATGGTTTTATCACTCACACCGAAGCCTGCCGCTAACTCTGACGTGGTTTGCGATGGATCTGCTTCCACAATTGCTTTTAATTCTTCGTTATCAACTTGTGTCTCCGGCCGTCCACGAGGCTTGTTCTGTAGGTCAAAATTTCCAGAACGGAAACGTTGGAACCAATAACGTACCGTATTTTCTTTTGCAGTAGCTTCCCCATACGCATTGTTAATCCTACGAGCCGTTTCTGCAGCACTAGTGCCGAGGTGAAACTCATATTCGTAAATATAGCGATATTTTAAGTTCTCCATATTGTGAACAGAACGATGTGAAAGAAAAACAAATGACGCGATAACAAATAAATTTCGTAATTCGAACACAGAAATACATGGTCTTAAATTTGAAATAAATTTGAATTTGGAATTCCTAGCCGAACGCCACATATTTTGAATCAAAGTTGCCAGTTCGCCAAACGCCAATTTCATATGTAAGGACCTAATACTTCCTCGATCCCTAAAATGCTCGTACTTTTCCCGTTTACTCTGTTAACTCTTGACCGCCACGTCAACAGCAAACGTAGCACCAACTCCACCTCTATACACGCATTACCTAAAGTATGTTTTACGATGTAAGCCTTGTCGGCTGTGGCAGACTTGGCGGTTGAATGTTAAAGGCCGGCGAGGGCACCGACAACTTTGCGAACGCGCTAATGCGCCCATTCAAGTTACGCGGCCGAGATTTCACTAGGCCGCCCACGCAGGGGCGACTGCGATTAATAATCGTATTACCTACTTCATGCGCTGTGTTCATGAGAATTAAGTACCACCTATGTCGTAAGTGGCTGGTATGCTTTGATGCAAGGCATTTTATCGGACTCGTTTTTTTTAGTCCCTGTCGAGACAGGTGATCTGATGTTCAGTAATGCCCCTAGCCCAGGGCCACAAGTATAACATTGCCAGCGGATCCGCTAGTGTATCGCAAAGTGTCGAATACAATAACTAGGTTTGCGCGGGCTAGTTTTCCGCAACTCGACGTCATGATTGCGCCTATTTTGCGTGGTTTCGTATACAATAACTAATTCCCACATAGGTATTGAGGATCAAAACTGTATCATGATCATCATTATTTTTTGCCGAAAGATGTCCACTACTGAATATTGCAAAGCTCATAGTCAGCAGCAGTAGCTCATTTGCTCATAGTCGTTACGCTTGGCGGGTGGCCACCGCAGTTTTCAAATGTTTAGTTCTCGGAGGACGCTGCTGCCCATCCCCCGATTTATCCCTTAGTCACAGAATATTTAATAATACTAAGTAGGTACATACAGAATGGCCACGGAATCACCCGCCTGAATCTAGCCCGCGCGCAACTCGCGCCCAACTCGCCCTTACCGTCATTTATGTTTCATCCGGAGATGGAGAGTGGATCATTGGGCCGCCTAGTGGTACACACACATTTACAAGTGTACAAACGTCCTCGCACTCACACAGACGTCATCGCACGCAAACATTGACACTTCATTCGAATTGAGTTCGAAATCGTGCTTTTATAGGCCGTGTCCGCCGTGTGCCTTAGTCGAGAGAAGAAGAGAGGGCTGGTGCAATTCTAAGTCGGCACCACACTGGCTGCTCACTTAAAGTCATATAATATTAAAGAAAAAAAACATACCATTAATAGATAGATGCCTTTATCCTTGTAACTTGCCGCGAATGGGCATTTACTTTAACGCATTTGATATATTCAGTCTAATCCGGTTCGAAGGACCATGTACAAAACCCGTACTATCCGAAAAGGCGCCTACAGGTTTACTAAATGAAACTGCTAGTAGGTTGCCAAGGTCTATATTTGAAAATAATAATTAAAACTACTTATACGTTCTAAGTGTGGACAACGATAGCGCGATGTAGGATTTCACTTGAATGATACAGCGACATCTATCGGTGGCGCAACTAAACTCTTGCATACAGGCGTCGCTGCATTGTATGCGAGCACATTTACTCCAAACATACCGCCCACCATGAACGAATGTTCATCACAAAACAACCCATTTGATAAATAGAATAAAACTTAAATTAATACAACTGACTGCTTGTTACATGTTTTGCCACTGAAAACCTTTGCAATAGCTAACTAAAATACATACAAGTGAATAGATATTTACATGCTATAATAGATTATTTACAGGTAGAACTCAGAATTTGTACAAAACCGCTTTACAAAGTTAGAGCTAACGTAACATTTTCCATCCCAGGGTGCATTTAAATGGCTTGGTATAAAATAACCAAGCTGAATATAAGTCTGGTCCTATAACCTGTAAAACATCCCTTTTGCTAGGTGCAATAAATTTGAATATTCAGTCTAATTGTTCCTAGAATACCCCGTGATTGAATTTTCATCTTACACTGAATTCTAAAATGTAACCTAATATAAAATGTCAGCGAAGGTTCCCCATGAGAAGATTCATTGATAACCAAGTTGTATTAACCACGATAAATCATGCATAACTACTAACACTGGATGAGTATGATCGCAGTCTCTATTTGTGAAATGAGCCCGCCCACCAACATGGATTGTTTTCAACTCTTCGACCTGTGGATAGAATTAGGTAAGTGTAGTATTCTCTTTTAGGTCTTCATTTCTGACATCTTGCAGTTGGTGACACTCTTCAACTTTGGTATATAACTCATCATTTGGTTTTATTTTCAGGAGGTAAGTATGATCGTTATTTTTCAGGAACCGACTACTATATACAACGACATATCTCAATAACTTCGTTAGTGAAGAGCGCTTCGATCCCATCGCAACTTCTACGCTACTATCTTCGGTTACCGTAGCTGCAAGGTATGTCCCCATTTCTTCTATTTCATTGCTTAAATTATCTTTATTGCTGTTTATACGTTTACTTTCCTCACATAACCGATTTGATTTGACTTTCCACAGGTGGTGCTTCATCATATGCGTGATATCCTGTGCTATATCTGCGGAGCTACACACTGGCTGCATGTGAGATTCTTCTCTTGGTTCTTTATTGTTTGTTGTAGCTTGTTTCTTCTCTATTCCTTTATCGTCTTCTTTTCGTAGACTGGCTTGTTTATTCTTATCGATATTCATGCTTTGAATTTCATTTTGCTTGTAGATTTCAATAGCTTCTTTAATTTCTTCTCTAGACAACAACTCTTGCTTTATTACTACAGGTAACTTTTCTGTGGTGTTATTTAGTTGCATGTATTCCTTCGTTATGTTCTCATTTTGCTTTTCCAGGTGGTGACTTTCTTGCAACTTCATGTCTAGAAAGTGAGATCTGTCTTGAGCTAAACCTTGGGTTTGGGTTTGATCATCTTCATAAATTGGTTTATTGACCCGTAAGGCACTTCGACTAACTTCGCATCGTTGCTCTTCTACCGTTGCTTTCTTCTGGCCAAGGCTAGGTTCTGCTTCCGTTTCCCAATCAGGTAATTGTTCTCTATTTTGAACGAAAGCGTGCATGCTTATAACTTTCTTATCAACAATGCTGTCTTCCGATTGAATTCTTCCGCTCAATATCCATCCCAGGGAGGTATTTTGTGCTACTAAAGACCCTGATGGACATTTGATTACGCCATTCTCTATAATGGAACTGTAGACTTCCGCTCCCAGTAGCATGTCGATTTTATTTGGCGTGTGATACTCCGGATCCGCTAAGATGATTTGCTGAAGCTCCGGCCATGATGTGATTTCCAGTTCAGCCGCAGGTAAGTAAGTTGTCAGTTTGTCTAGGACGTAAGCCGACACCCGAAATACACAACCTGGATTGAGACGTGAGCTGACTGTTAGCTCTACCCTTGCCTTAGATATAAGGCTTTGCTCACCGCCCAAACCTGAAATGAACCCCTTGGTTGGTATTGCTTTCAGCCCAAGCGACTGAACAGCTGCCATGGTGATGAATGATGCCTGCGATCCCTGATCAATGAGAGCTCGAATGAGCTGATGCTCACCATTTCGCGATTCAGCTTTGACTACAGCTGTGGCTAGTAACACCTGATGTGATACTCCTTCCGCGAAATGACTGATGATATGTGATGGTGATTGTGATGATCTTGATGATTGTGATTCTGTGTGTGTATGATTTCCTTGTGATGTTGATTGATAGACCTGACCTACTAGTGATGATACAACCTGTTTATCAACTGACTCCCCTGAACTAGTTGATTGAATTTCGACTTTCGGATGCAAAAGAGAATGATGCCTCCTGTTGCATATTTGGCAAGATGATTGATTTCTGCAGTGTTTGACTAAATGATTACTGCCCAAGCAATTAAAACACAACCCATGGTGTTGGACAAAGTTACGCTTGCTGTTGATTTCCATATTTACAAATTGTTTACAGTTCCTAAGGTGATGATCACCTGAACAGCTCACGCATGATGCTTGTGATTGTGATACATGAAGCGTTTGAATAGTGTTACAATCTTTGACATTTTGGTTTGAAGTGTGCTGTCTCTGTCCAGTTGCCGAGTGTGGTTTAGAATCTAAAAACTCCAGTGATCTATACTTGCTCTCTAAAAACTCCTTGAACTGTTCAATACACGGCAATTGGTCAGAGAGAGCTATTAACTCGCTTACTTTATACTCCCATTGTTTCCTGTTTTCGGGATCTAACCTCTGGCTGACAATGTAAATTATAATGACATCCCACGATTTGATGTCAATTCCTAAGCTGTCTAGTGCATTTAAAGTCTCTGACGTGACATCTAACAACTCTTTAATTGCATTAGCAGACTCTGTTACAACAGTCTGTTGAGCGAAAAACCTGTTCAAAATACAATTGATCAAGTACTGCCTATTGTTATAACGATTTTGCAATAGAGTCCAACATCTTTGATAGTTAGCGTTTGTGATTGGAATGTGCCGTAACAATTGCTCTGCTTCTCCCTTGAGATGACCCTTAAGATAATGTAATTTTTGAACGTCATCGATTTCATCATTATCATGAATGAGTGAAACAAAAAGATCCTTAAAGCTCATCCATTCTGTGTAGAGACCCGAAAACGTAGGAATGATGATTTTTGGTAGTTGAACTTGCGATGACTTACTTCCCGATGATGATTGAGAATTGACTTTCGATGATCCCGGCAAAGTGTCCAGTATAGTTTTCAGTTCACACTTGCAGTCGAAATAATTCTCCTCCGCCGTGTCATATAAATCATCTGTGACATAACTCGACTCTGGTAATACCTCAGAATACTCTTCTATTAAGCGCTGATGTCAGCCAGTAAAATTGTCCCATAGTTTCTCTAGGCTTTCTAGTCGAGATTCGATGTAAGTGACCGTAATACGAGCTTTCGGTGATTTTCTCAAATTAGTCAGAGCCTTAGCTAGTCGATCGCATGTGTCTTTTTGAAGATTAATAAGAGATTCCATTGTGTATCGCAATTTAGTACTTTGGAAAATTCAAACAGTTGTGTTTTGTAAGTCCAGTAGAAAAATCGTGAAAATTTTACAAGTGTTTGAGATCTTTCTTCGCCGATGGGAAATTGGGCATGGATTCCCCGTCTCGTCACTTTTGGCTCTTAAATTCTAAGTCCTAAATCTACACTTTTATTTTTTTCTACTTTATATCTTGAAATTTTCTTGAAGTCCCGATTTGACAGCTGATTGATGAAATTATTCTAACTTGCTGAATGACAGTTCGTTGACACTTCACTAATTAAAAAAAAGAATTAAAAAAGTACTCACAGTTTTCTTCTAAAATAAACAAACACTGCACTACTTCACTTGGTATATCCGTCCTTTTCTCTCCGGGTGATAGATGACGTCACGCTCGATGACAGGAACTCCTCTTCAAACGCCGCCGCCCGCCGTGCTGCTCCTGTGAAGACGTATCTTCGACGACAATCCGCCGCCCCTTGATACCGTAGATCAAAAAGTCCGGATTCCGTATCTTGCCACAATCCGATTCGTAAGGACCATGTACAAAACCCGTACTATCCGAAAAGGCGCCTACAGGTTTACTAAATGAAACTGCTAGTAGGTTGCCAAGGTCTATATTTGAAAATAATAATTAAAACTACTTATACGTTCTAAGTGTGGACAACGATAGCGCGATGTAGGATTTCACTTGAATGATACAGCGACATCTATCGGTGGCGCAACTAAACTCTTGCATACAGGCGTCGCTGCATTGTATGCGAGCACATTTACTCCAAACAATCGTTTTGCCCAGGAAATATATACAATGGATTCGGAATTCGTCCTTTGTCTTGAGCTCCAAAAGTGTAATACTTTCATGTTAATGCCCTCGACTGTACGCGGTCTAAATGATCTCTCTTTCTTTCTAAGTTTCTTGGGAGTTGGGGAAGAAAGGATTTAGTTTAATGAGAGCCTAAGGCGTTTTAATGACACATTGCGTGCGACGGTTGCTAACCGATGCGCGGCGGACGTCACGATCGCGCAATGTGTCCGTAAAACTATGGAGGGTTGAAGTAAAGGAGCGCAATCCTTATAGGTCCAAAGGTCGACACCAAATCTAGCCACCTAGGTGGATAGTCTGCAGTAGCACCTTCAGATGGCGCTGCTGAGGCGTAAACGCAGCGAAAACGGTTGTGAGGAGAGTGTGTTTTGTTTTGTTGCTTATCAAATCCGCTGGTGCCGTGGTGGTCTAGTGGTTCGTCCTACCGCCTCTCATGCAGAGGGTGGGGATTCGATTCCGGCTCGCACCTCTAAGTTTACTTATGTGCGAAATTCAATTTGAATTCACCACTGAGCTTTTCGGGGAAGGAAAACATCGTGAGGAAATCTGCACGCCTCTGCGAAGTAATTCAAAGAGGTGTGTGAAGTCCCCAATCCGCACTGGGCCCGCGTGGAGACTATAGCCCAAACCCTCTCGTGACGAGAGGAGGCCTGTGCTCAGCAGTGGGATGAAAATAGGCTGTAGTAGTAAATCCGCTGGACTCGTTTTCAACTGTTTCGCCATATAAGATTGCGCTCCTTCCCAAGACATTCCAACTTCATACGTAAAACGCTCGCCGCTGCCGCTTCCGCGCGTAGTGGTGGCCTAGCGGAAAAGTAGGATATCCAGGTCAGTAGCTAAAGATTCCATCTTTCAAGGAGATAACTTAAATTGTTTCACCAACTTCGCCAGTAATGTTTCCGGGACCCGAGGATTTATACTTTGGCTCGGTTTAGGCTCGGAGCATTTTAGGTAAGCGAGAGACCTCATCATGTTCTTATTGACATGTATTAATGAACTCTTTTATACATGATGTATTTCATTAATTATTGACATTTTGAGACTGTCGACATCTATGGAATTTATATTTATTTGACAATGGAGGCCATCTCCATATTATTATTATTTTCTGGACCCTTGGAGACTATACATCTCTAAGATCTTAGATTTAAGTTTTGAGTTAGGGACTATACATCCCTTCAATGTAATATTTTATACATGTAATGTAAATTTTGTAAATTATGAAAAAAGGCTTTCTGCTTGAGTTTATTGCGGCGCTTCTTCTCAAGCAATGGGTCTAGGAAGCGCTGGTAAATTCTTTTTCTGACGTGTAAAAGTGTAAAAGAATGGAAATGTATGTTCAAAAGTACCAATTTAGAGTTTTAGACAATTGGAGTGAGAAGAAATGTTGCCGAATAATCACAACCGGTTACAGTCTTGGACTTCACAGAAAAACACAAGGGTTTCAAAATAAATGTACGAGGAAAGCCGCGATTTGAACACTCGAACTTCTGCATTACAGGCAGACAGACAGGGCAATTCACAGTATCCATACTAGTCCATACTAATATTATAAACTAGCTGGTGACCGCGACTTCGTCTGCGCAGGATTAGTATTTCGAGTAGCTTATACATGGTGGGTCGGATCCTATAACAAATAATTAACCCACAGTATCGGCTATCGATTGTAAGCATATTTTATAGGTTTTAATTTTTTTTACAGTTGGAAAAAAAAAATGTGATTCAAGGGTTCACTCACACAACCAATGGCATATACATTTTTTTTACCAATTCAAAAATATTAATGACCTCTACAATATACTTAGGATCGAGCCAAGCCAAGCCAAGTTTTTACGTGAAAGAGTTAACAAAAACCCATCCATACTAACAAACTTTCGCATTTATAATATTAAGTAGTATGTGAAAGTGTGTTTGTTTGTTTGTCCTTCTTTCACGTCGAAACGACTGGACAAATTTGAATGAAATTTGGTATGGAGATAGTTTGGGACCCTAGGAGTAACATAGGCTACTTTTTATCCCGGGAAAACGCAAAGTTCCTGCGTGAACGCGATAACCGAATCCCACGCGGGCGAAGCCAGTATCCAATAATGGGTACTATCGTAGCGAATGTACCAGAAAGTTGCCTCACACCGCCCGCGACGAACGGGCATTAGGTACATTCCATAGCACAACCTGTCGGAAAAGGGCAACCACGCACACACGCGCACGTGTATTTGTACACCGTAATAATATTTCTGTAGTTTATGTTCCGTTTAAATGGAGTGTCGCAGGTGTGGTAATCTACCACTCTAGGCTATTACATTTTGGTAACCGTACGAGACCGTGTCATAGATTATCTTCACTATCTGTATCTACTCAAGTCTACTACCTCCTCTTGCGAAAAACGCAGCCCAAGCCTTCCTACCACTATACAAATGACACAAATGGAGAACTTTACTGTACCTCTTGCAGCCGGACTTTCAAAGCCAAATGTGGTTTTGCGAGTCACGTTCGTGCCCATGCTCGTATAGGTCAATAGAGGCTTAGACATTAACTACTTACTAAACTTGCCAGGGTGTCGCCGTCGACGGATACGTCTGGGAGGACATCATCATCACTACCTCACTCGATTTACATATTTTAGCCTTCTAAATGTGAAAATAAATTAGAATGAAACTAACTGACAAAGTGGTTTCTTCTCACCACCGCTGCTTGTTTTGTTGGAAAGAATTATGTTTTCTATTCATATACTACAACAGCCTATTTACTGCGGGCACAGGCCTCCTCTCGTCACGAGAGGGTTGGGCTATAGCCCCCACGCGGGCCCAGTGCGGATTGGGGACTTCACACACATCCTTGAATTACTTCGCAGATGCGTGCAGGTTTCCTCACGATGTTTTCCTTCACCGAAAAGCTCAGTGGTAAATTCAAATTGAATTTCGCACGGAAATAATTTCAGGGTTGCGAGCCGGATTTGAACCCGCGACCCTCTCTGCACGAGAGGTGGCAGGTCAAACCACTAGGCCACCACAGCTTCAAATTATTCATATGTCTGATGAAATGAAACGATGCTATATTTATTCATAAACTTTATTCGACCTCCGCTGAATGTGTTGACTACGTTTCATCATAATCATGTTTTGAATACAATGTATAATATTATTTTATTAATTAAAAAACTGCCACAACACCGGTGTCAACGAATGCAGCGCGATAAAAAGAGAATCGGCTTGATAGCGCTATCGGAACTTAATTAATTTTTAAAAACACAATTGGACTTCTCGAGACGATGTGAGACTTGGGTCTAGAGTATTAAATGTCATTGACAAGTGTTATTTTTATTTCCTTTTTGGCAAAGCATATTACTTAGAGCCCTCGTTCACGGTGACTTTTCGTTAGTGATGCAGTAGCAATATTGTCGCGCGTTCGCATCGAAACAGCCGGGATGCGGTTGCTAGCTGTTCACCCTCGCCCATGATACCATAATTCAGTCGCGATGCAAACGCGATACTGTCGCGCTTCTGTCGCAATGCAAACGCGATTCAGTAACGGCACAATTACATGCCTGCCAACCGTTAGAGTTTTTGTACTTTCTGCAGACCCACCCCTCCAAAATTCTTGGGACATTTCACACATATTGACCTAGCCCCAAACTAAGCAAAGCTTGTACTATGGGTGCTAGACAACGATATAAATACTTATATAAAGAAATACAATCCATATTAATATTATAAATATGCGAAAGTAACTCTGTCTCTTGACTTTGGAGCTAAGCCAACATATGCTGAGTTGAGACCGTTTCGCAACTATCACTTCTTCTCGTCTATTTCTCTTTTTATGTAAACATGTATGTGTGCTGTTGCGAATAAATGTTTCTTTCTTTCTTTCTCTCTGTCTGTTACCTCTTCACGCTTCAACCGCTAGACCGATTGAGATGAAATTTGGCATGGACATAGTTGGGGCCCTTTTTATCCCGGAAAAGCGCATAGTTCCCGCGGGAGCGCGACGACAGAATTCCACGCTCGCAAAAACGCGGGCAGAAGCTAGTAGTATCTACGCATATAAATACTAAACATTCATGACTCGAGTACAAATACATATTCGTGTTCATCACACAAAGTTTGCGATGTCTAAACGCTTCAATGTATTTTTATGAAAAAATTGCGCCGCAACGCGTGAGTGCAGGGATTGTGAATGTCCCTTTCCCTATTTAATACTTCGAATAGAGCCCTGGATGTAAGAGTGGGATGTGGCGTGATCGAGACTTATCTGAACGATAAGTGAAGTCAGAAGGGCCATACTGTTTTGCCGTGATGCAGGACCTAGCACGAGCAGGCGCTCAGGAGTTTCACGTTGATCTAAAATCGTATTAATTTTATATGTATGATATAAAAATGTATGTGGATTTTAAAGTCGAAAACCCACTGCGACGCGATAGTTCTCTTAATCTCGAGTGATGGATGTTTAGTTCTTCTATCTTCTTCTATCTATACAATTATAATGAAGCTAAAGAGGGTCGAATGTTGTACATGGGTGATATTCGAAAAGATTTATGGGAGATACTTAGAATCGATAACAGAACAAATTACAACAGTTTTTAGAATTTTCATCTGTTTGTCTGTTTATTTGACCGCGCATCACGTGAAAACTACTGGACCGATTTTGATGAAATTTCGTAGATATAGTCACGAGAAAGGACATAGGCTCCTTTTTATCCCGCGAACGCGATAACCGAATCCGAAACCGAAAACGCGACGAAGTCGCGGGCAGAAGCTAGCTAGTTTATTTATGTATGAATGTATTTCTCTAGACATATAAGTATTTATTTCATTATTTAGCCCCCATAATACAAGCGCAATTTTTGGGGCTAGGTCAATATGTGTGAAATGTCCCAAGATATTATTATTATTATTTACCTACTAGCTTCTGTCCGCGACTTCGCCCGCGTGGAATTCGGTTATCGCGTTCCTGTGGGAACTATGCGTTTTTTCGGGATGAAAAGTAGCCTATGTCCTTTCCCGGGACTCCAACTATCTCCATACCCAATTTCATACAAATCGGTCCAGCGGTTGAAGAGTGAAGAGGTAACAGACAGACAGAGTTACTTTCGCATTTATAATATTAACTAATTAATAATATGGATATCCATCCATTTGCTATCAGGCGCATGCTAGCCCTACAGCTATTATTTAGTCTAGTGCGATGCGCCGGCGCCTTGACCCGTTATTAATATTATCAATGCATCCACCACTTCCGTTACTTTATTCATAATATGATATGTTCATTAGAGAAGTGATCGATTAATTAATGTTCTACAATCAAGGGCAAAACTCTAAGATATAGTTGCAATAAACAATAAACAAGATTGCAGGAATATTCTTTACTGGCCGATGCCCGCGAACTTCGTCCCGCGTAGACTTAGAATTTGCGTACCCGATGATACTGTACATATAGACAGTTATTGTTATAGAAGTATTGAAAAACCCGTTCCCGTGGAAATATCGGGATAAAAAGTATGCTATGTTAACAAAGAATTAGGGCAGGAACGGCTGACGCCTTCAACCTTTAAATCTTTCGTTTAAGAATGTGAGATCACTGCTTGATAAGTTTGTTAAACTTGTCGAAATCAACAAAATCCAAAGGTCGAGAATGGACCTTTCATCTTCAAATCAAGGTCTCAAAGTAACATCTCAGTAGGTACTTATCACAAAATTAGGAGCTGAGATTACAAGATAGGTACAGCTTTGAAGATTGATGGTTTTGTTCTGATAGTGTGCAAACCAGACGTCTACACTGGGGAAAATACAACCTTCTGAAACTTTATTTTTTCAGTCTTAGCTGTGGAATTTAATTGGAACCACTCTAATTTACTCTTTTTATTATATCTAGCTGTGTAATGTAAATATATAAAACGTAGAAGCCGTGGTGGCCTAGTGGTCCGACCTACCGCCTCTCATGCATAGGGTCGGGGGTTCCATTCTGGCTCGCACCTCCAAGTTTACTTATGTGCGAAATTCAATTTGAATTTGAATTTACCACTGAGATTTTCGGTGAAGGAAAACATCGTGAGGAAACCTGCACGCATCTGCGAAGTAATTCAAAGATGTGTGTGAAGTCCCCAATCCGCACTGGGCCCGCGTGGGAACTATAGCCCAAACCCACTCGTGATGAGAAGAGACCTGTGCCCAGCAGTGGGACGTAAATCATGTGCAAATTTTAGCCGTGTTATCTAGTGAATGCTTAATATAACAAAATTGAAAGATGTCAAATTTTTTGAAAACATGACCAAGCGCAATATTTTCGTGACCTTTTCAACAATTTATTTTCGTTATTTTATTGGTTGACAAAAATATCAATTGTAATTTTCAGACCTTGTCGAGTACCGAATTATTATCCAGACTTCAGCAGAGCTGAATCGTTAAGAAAGCTGATTGCAATGTCACCGTATAGGCGCCCAAAAACAGATATATCCATATCTATTTTATTTCAATAAAAACATATTGCAACTTTAACAGTTTATCGTCGGTTACGTAAGAAGAAAAGTCATCAAAACACGCTGATAAAGACTTGTTTACCGCACTGTGCCGATAAGTCAGCCGTCAAACACTCGTAAAAACTTATGTTGTATCAATCATAACTTATGTACTTACCATTTATCTTGTTCCCATTCACAATTGACTAAAATTAGCGAGCAAAAGTCAAGACTAAACTTTTCTCACTTTGAGCGTTTAGGTCCATTTTAAAATACAATTGCGATAACATACGTTGTTGAAACGTTCGAGAAGCAACGATAATATCTCCTAAATTTATCTTACTTCCAAGTTGCGCTTGAGTGCCTATACACAATACAAAAATGTTACTTTGTTTATTTATCAAAAGTCACGTTCCTTTAGCGAAAGCTTCTAATTATAGGTAGTCAGAACCATTTGGCCAATATTTACACCCATCACTTGTAGCTTTCAAACCTTGACGCTGGCTGAATTGTCTCCTGGACAGAAGCCATTAAAAAAAAAGTATAGGTAGATATCCCATTTTTCTGTTACAGTTAAAAATAATGACTACTTATTGAAAGAAAATTTGCTTCAAGTCATGTTTTCAAAATTTCAAAGATTACTGATTAATTTAATCAGAATTTACCTTACGATTACGAGGTAAATAAGTAGCTATGAGCCTTGGGGGAGGCCTATGTCCAGCAGTGGACGTCTTTTGGCTGAAATGATGATGATGATGAAGTAGCTATGGGCAATGACAACACAAAGTTGCTACTAGCTAGAGTTCAGTCATCATTTTCTATCTAGCACACTGACATAGTTTCTAAACTACTTACTATGATAATATGACATGATTCCATCAAGTTACAGGAAAATAATATAATACATGTGCCAAATTTCATGTATGTAAGTAAAGCTCTAGAGTTGTGAGGAGCGTCAAAAAGTGTCTCGAAATGGTTCGTGATAGTACACACGGCTGCTGCGACGCAAATTTCTTTATTTAACTTAGCTTGGACAAGCTCTGCCACGTGTCTAGTCAGCTGCGTATATACTGCATGAAATGAAGTGTTAGCGATTTTCATAGGGTGTTAGGTATTTGAACGATGATATCGCATGCGCCTACTGCACAAACGCAGGGAGGGAATAATACTTAAGGTACCTTAATGTAAATCATGTGCATCTGATGATAATAATGATGCATAAATTCAGAATAATGATCATTTCAGCCGAAAGACGTCAACTGCTGGACATAGGCCTCCCCTCCCCGAAGTGAATGCATAATACTACAAAATTGAAAGACGTAAAAAAAATTGAAAACATGATCAAGCGCAATATTTTTGTGACCTTTCCAACAATTTATTTTCATTTTTTATTGGTAGAAAAAAAAATTAATTTAAAATTTTCAGACCTTCTCAAGTTCCTACCTACCTACCGAATTATTATCCAGCGGAGCTGATTCGTTAAGAAATCTGATTGCAGTGTTCCTTTTTTTAACTTGGCTTGGACTAGCTCTGCCACGTGTCTAGTCAGCTGCATATACTATGAAGTGAAGTGTTAGCAATTTTCATAGGGTGTTCCTATTTGAACGATGATATCGCAACTTGCGAGTGGCGATCTCCGAGAAAGCAAAGGTCCAAAAAACTATGCTTAGTCTAGGCACAGGGCGGACACATACTTATATAAAAACACGATTTCGAACACAATTCGAATGAAGTGTCAATGTTGCGTGCCAGGACGTCAGTCTGCGTGCGAGGACGTCTGTACACATGTAAATGTGGGTGTACCACTACGCGGGCCAATGATTCTCTCTCTCCATCTCCGGATGAAACAAATGACGGTAAGGGCGAGTTGGGCGCGAGTTGCGCGCCGGCTAGATTCAGGCGGGTGATTCCGTGGCCATTCTGTATGTAGTACTATTAAATATTCTGTGGTCAAAGGCAGAAATGACAGATGTATTAAAAGGTAGAGCCTGTAAACTATGTATCCATTCTGTTTTTCTTTGTTCACAGCGTTCAATAAAGAGTATTAATTGTTGTTGTTGTTATTGTTGTTGTAGAGCTTGCCGGAAGACTTTGTCAATAAAAAAATTCGTCTTTAAACCCTGACAGCCAACAAACTCGAAATCAAGTTCACTTTAAGATTGTCATAGAATTGAGTTTGGGTCGTTTCACTCTATAGTACTTTGCGGGTTAGCCTTGTACTCCTAAAGTGCCTGGACTAGATGGCGCTATGGAGTGTGGAATGTGTCTTGGTAAGGAGCGCAATCTTTTATGGCGAAACAGTTGAAAACGTGTCCAGCGGATTTGATAAGCAACAAAACAAAACACAATCGTTTTCGCTGCGTTTTCGCCTCAGCAGCGTCATCTGAAGGCGCTACTGCAGGCTATACGCCTAGGTGGCTTGACACTTGTGGCGACCGCAGCGCCCCCAACCTACCCAATTTGGTGTCCACTTTTGGAAGTATAAAGATTGCGCTCCTTTACTTCAACCCTTAATATATGGCGCCAGCAGTTTCGCCAGTGACAGCAGCTGTCAAAAGGCAGACGAGGTAATGACATGGTAATGAGGATAGCGGTGCAGTGACGCGACGTGCCCAGCGCCGCGGAGTCAGACGGGGTGAGAGGGCAGACGGGCTATCGCTCCAGCGCCGGCCAATCTTGGTCGGCTGACTATTCTAATGGAGACGAATAATAAAAAAAAAAAAAATTGCTGTATAAATCGCTTTTCTCGTAGCCTCGGCGGCTGTTGTAGCTTTTTTGTACCAATGTTATAGGCAAACGAGCGCGCAGTCCACCTGATAGTAAGTGGTCACTGCGGCCCATGGAAACCGAAATCCTATGATACCATTAAGAAACCATGATCTCGAATGCGCTGCCTACCCTGAGGTCTAAGATGGAATGCCTCTGTGCCAGAAATGCTGCTATTAGGTGGCAGGTTAGTGGGAAAAGACGTTGGTACCACCCCGGAAGGCCCTACCACTAACAAAACTAGCTAAACTGTTGTAAAAGCGACTAAATCCACTGCTAGCACAGTATATCTAATAGGTACTATCGTACCAGTAGCCACACGTATCACCCCGCACCAACACAAACTACCTTTCCCCGCCCACGACCAGACAATAGACATAGACATAGACATTTATTTCTCAATATCAAATTACAGCATATTTTACATGTCAAAATAAGAGAATTTCACATTCAGATCGTCAGAAAGAATACAAAATAAAAATATAATGAAATTCAGGAATAAAATATTTCACCGTTAGGATCGTCTTTCGCACACACACGCCTGTATTTGTTACACACACACATTATAGTGAGCAGTTTACGTTCGGTTTATATGGAGTGTCGCGGGTGTACTGCTAGATATGTATTGTATAACATTGATAGGTTCTCATGCCCGTCTACAGGGCTACCACCCTCGTTCTGAAGGGGCACGTGACTCCAAAGCTGCCTCGGTGTGTTTCGTTCCACTTGAGAAGTGGAACGAAACACATTGTATTGGTGACGTCTTTGGCGGCATCAAATATAACCTACTGGCAGTTACTAAATTCCATCAGGTAGGCCATCTGCATAGTATTCAAACGGAAAATATGGAAAACGGATGGATAACGGAAAACGGAAATATCAATACGGAGAAAAGTCAAGAAGTAGGTTTTTTCATGTTATCAGACTGACAAACAGGCAGACGGCCCACCTGATGGTACCTATGTGGTTACCGCTGCCTATACCCATTTGTAACACTAGATGCATCACCAATACGTTGCAAGATATTTAAAAAGCCCCAAGTTGTAGCGCAGAGGTAAAATCAGGATATTATTTCATTCAAATTCGTACTTGCCAGAAATTGTTATTAATTTTCGCTAATGAATTAAAAAGTACTAAGTCCTTGGATTTCGGAGAGTTGGAAGAGGGTCCAATGTACAGTAAGTAAACATAATTCCATCGCCGCGTCGATACCACAAAATCTATCAGACTTGTTATTGACGTTGGCCCTAAACACACAAACAAGTTTACAGAATCATCGCCCAGAAACTTTAATGACGCGATTCCTTAGAACAACATTGTCGAATCGTGCGGATCAACAAGTTGGGAGCTCAAATAAAACTGGAGACCTTCGAACATAATTATCCAGTGCAAATAACTCAATAGGTACAAACACTTTATCGCAAGAAGAATTAGTAGAATGCAGCAAGAAAATGCAGAAAAACGCACGTTTTCTTGCGTTGCGAGTGGTCCGACCGACCTTTTTCAGGGTTTCAAAGTCCACAAGAAACCATTTCGCCATGTCTGTTCGTCCATCCGTCCGTCCGTCTTTTGTCTGCAGCATAGCAGTTCTAGAAAGTTGTAATTTGGCATGAATATACATATTAGTTAAGCCGACAAAGTGGTATTTTTTTGAAATATATATTTTTGGGGTTACGTCCCCTACTCGTAACGTGGGGATGTATCTTTTTTCATCTTGCGTACCTATCCCATGTGGAGTGTCGTTGAAACATTGTGGGTTTTTGATCAAGGGATGCGTTTGTGAAATATTAAGCTTTAAAGTGATATTTTTTGTTAGAGTCGAGTGTCCCCCCCACTGCCAGCTAAATGGTGGTTTTTAGATGGCTGAAAAAATTCACGGTTGCGAAATATATGTATAACTTAGTTTGAAGGAAAACTATCAGAATCGGGCTTTAAGTATGGCAAACAAAGGGAGAGGATTTTTTTTAATGGAAAACACGGGCCACCTGACGGCAGGTAGTCGCTGTAGCTCGTGTAAATAACGAATCATAGGATTAAAAATGCGTTACCAACTCTGAGCATATTGGGCGCTTCTATGCCACATTTCACCGGTTCCATGATATGTTCAGAAGTGGTCTTGGATTCTATGTGAAAATTGTATGAATACTTCTTTCAAGATAGGACTTTTAGAGGTCAGACTCAAGTCTGACCTCTAAATCTTGTAGACTACATTACTTAGCATTCTGATGAGAATAAACATTGTACTTGTAAACCGAGACCAAAGACTTAATTAAGTTCGTAGCAAAGTTGTGTAAATCAAGTTTGTAATTTCATAGTCTGAATTTATTAGATAATATGGATATTAATTGACTGCTCTTTTGGTGAAGTGGATTATAAATCAACCTAATTTTAAATTGATAAAACATTTTAATTAGATTTATGAACTATATTAGAAGAGTACTAATTTATATGTATTTTAATGCCTTCAGTAAAATTTTTAAGGAACATTTCGAAACAGTTTAACTTATTATCAGTCTATTGGGTTTCACACTTTTGTTAGATACGAAAAACATGATGGAGATCGAGACGATGCTACGTTTTATTTAAACTCACTAGAGTGCTTATTAAAAAAATCGACACATTTTTTATCGCATGCACGAGCACATAGACCACCTGATGGTAAAGGTCACTGTGGTCCATGAACATAAGGAAAGGTTTCGAATGCATTGCCTGCCACCCTAGGACCAAGATTGAATGCCCACTATTATGCTGGTAATTTCATCGGTTCTCTTACCTCTCTCTGTCATTCTATCTCTTATCTAATTATGTGTATGAGTACATCCACCACCACATCAGTCTATTTGCGTCCCACTGCTGGGCACAGGCCTCCTATCATCACTAGAGGGTTTGGGATATGGTCCCCGCGCGGGGCCAGTGTAGCAGTATGAGTAGGTGCATACGAAAGGTTTCATCCGGAGGTCTGGTGGCCCTCGCTGTGAGGGCTGCGGTAGAATGCTCCAAAAAGCGAACCTGCAGCCCTCGCGCGTTAAGCGTGGAGGAGAATCGCTGCGGTTTTTTAGCGGGTATTCCGGTCACCCTGGCCGGCGGATCCCACATAACCACCGCCCCCCCCCCCCCCCCAGGCCGGTGGTATGCTTAAAAGCAATTCCCCCGCGTAAAAAAAAGTAAATACGAAAGGTTAATCTAAGTAAAATAAGATTGTAGAATAGGAGCAGATTCTACACGAGTCAAGACGCATTTTCGATTTATTTCTACTCCTAAAACACATTTCTTTGATCCCAAACACCTATATCATCAAATACCGCCAGAGATAACAAACCCCCAACTTATAATGATCCGCGTCAACAGATTTCGGAGCGGGCCGCACTTGAGGGCGCCTGGCCGCGCCTTGAGAGCGGCGTCAAGATAAGTGACTCTCAGTTGGTGCCGAGGTTTGGAAACTATCAATCATCATTAATTCAATAGTTCAGTTTTTTTGAAGTGCGTGGTCGCCTTGGATTGACAGTGGGTATCGTTTTATTATTTGTATTTATTCGTTATCTTTGTTTGTGAATGGCCGTCGTTTTATGTTTGTTTACTTGTTATTTTTTATTATGTAGGGCAGATCATATAGAATATGCCTGTAATTTTTTTAACGGTTTTTAGGTCTGTAATATGCATAAGCTGTTAATTTGGAATAAGAAATTGAGTTGCGCAATTTGTAGGTATTTCTATTACAGTAAAGTCGTGAACAATAACGTCAACTCCTGCAGATAATTCAAAGAATAAAAAAAAAACTCTATTCTCCTATTACTATTAACTCTATTCTTCTATTCTACGGAACAAATAATTCAAAATAAATATTAATAAATTTGCTTTTAGGCTATTACAGAAAATCCACCTTGGTTATTTTTTTTTCTTTCTTATTTTGTTTCACTATTCGACCAGAAGATGATAAATGTATCTTTTTAATACAGTTGCTCAAAAAGTAAACATTTCGATACCTGTTTAGAGTGCGAAAAGTTCGTCAACGAGCGCTTTTTGTTTTTTGGCACCTAGAGATCGTGCGTAATGTTTTTTGAACTTCATCCTCGTTCGTTTTTTACCTATTCTATTTTTTTCGCAAATGTATTAATAAATGTCGTTTGATACACGTGCGAAATTGACATTTTCGCTCGTCCCTAATGTTATCGCTCGCTTTTGCTCGTGCCAAGTTAACTAGGGACTCGTGATAAAATGACAGACTTTTCGCACTTGCATCAAAATATACTATTAAGCAAATTTTGCCAGACTGGATACCATTTAGACCGCAACAAATGGAGACGCATCGCAGGGAGAGTTTCATCAGCAGATGCATCGTCATGAAACCACGACCACTCTGTCAAGAGTGAACGACTAAGGAGGAGGGGATACCATTTGTAAGGGAACTGCTGCCATGCTATCTATCTAGGCGAATAGTAAAAAAATATGCCGTAGGACTTCCAGGCCGAAATCTGTTAGTCACTAGCTAAATGTGCTAAGGCCTCGCGAATCACGATGTGCGAGACGTCACCTAAAGGTAAATACTAGGTATATTAAAAACTAGCTTCTGCCCGCGACTTCGTCCGCGTGGAATTCGCTTATAGCGTTCCCGCGGGAATTGAGTGTTAAACTATACTAAATTATATACTAAAACCTTCCTCTTGAAACACTCTATCTATTAAAAAAACCGCATCAAAATCCGTTGCGTAGTTTTAAAGATTTAAGCATACATAGGGATATAGGGACAGAGAAAGCGACTTTGTTTTATACTATGTAGTGAAGTGCAGGATATAAACTAGGTTCAAGCTACAACCGCTTCTATTGCTTATCATTGTTGACACATTTTTAATTTAGCGGCGCGTCGCGACGTCCAACGCCTCGCGCATCGCGTCAGGTCGCTAAAAGGCCTAATTTAACGTGTCGCCGAATATCCGACGCTTCGGCCAACAACATAGCCGAATATTCTACTACAACAGCCTATTTACGGCCCAATGCTGGGCACAGGCCTCCTATCATCACGAGAGGGTTGGGCTATAGTCCCCACTCGGGCCCATTGCGGATTGGGCAATTCACACAGATCCTTGAATTACTTCGCATATGCTTGCAGGTTTCCTAGCGATGTTTTCCTTCGCCGAAAAACTGAAATAATTTATGTGCGTAATTCAGGCGTTGTAAATTCAAATTCAATATCGCACATAAATCCCACATAAATAAAAAGTTTTACGTCTTGCCTTGGCCAAAAAGTGAGATTTTCTCTCCGCGTAGTGGGCAGAAAATCTCACTTTATGGCCAAGGGTGATGTAAATAAAATTTATCCATAGCCTTTATAAAGTAATGTCACTTTTCTAGAAAAAATATATTGCTCGGTTAGTAATATGTATTAATAATCCTGTGGTAACTTTACTGGTTAGTGTATATTCTAAGTTCCCCACTGTATAAAGTCATATTGTACCGTCTGTACCCAAAGAAACATTAAAACATAAATAATTTCAGAGGTGCGAGCCGGATTTGAACCCGCGACCCTCTGCATGAGAGGCGGTAGGTCATACAACTAGGCCACCACGGCTGTGATAATATAATTATAATATTCGGTATTTGGTAAATACACGGTTCGTGGTGGAAAAAACGTAGGAAAGTGGTTACCCTTCGTACACTTTTTAGATTTTATTTTTTTATTTTATGATTTATTGTCGAATTTATCTAGTTTATGTACCTAAGTGTAACAAATATATTGTAGTTTGTTACAAAAAAGTCCGAAACCATTATGTCAAAAGGTTAAAGGGTTATAGCCATTTTTCTACGATAAGATATTTGTACGAACGCACCCCACGTATGGGGTACATTCGTACAGCAGGTGGGGTACTTTCGTACGCCATGGGGTAGATTCATACAGGGTAATTAAAAAGCCAATTAAATTCGTTAAATTTTTATTAATTTTTATAAAAATATTTATTTATCAAAGAACTAACTTAATATTATGTGACTTGGCTCAAAAAGGTTGCAATCGATGACTTGTGTGCGGCGGAAAAGACACAAAAATGATGCCATTATCTCGAGCATATGTTCTAGCCTGTAAGCTGATGTGGCTTTCGTGATTATCACATAGCAGTACAATCGGATGCTCTTTAGAGCTCAGCGTGTGTTTCTGAATGTGCTTTAATACTGAAACAAATATGTCAGCATTTATCCTATCCACCCACTTCTATTAGCAGCTCCGAGGCTTCCTTCAGGCGCACCATCAAGAAAATGGTCTTTGTAGTGCACACGTGGAAATACAAATAGCGGAGGGATAGTATTTCAACTATCGAGGTTGGCGTTTCTTTCTCTATATTTACGCATCCACTCTAAGCCAGCCATTTGATTTTCGTCCCATTTCGCTGGATATTTTAAATTCAACGCTTTCGCGTATTCGTAGGCTAGTTTCCAAATTTGTACTATCGTTAGTCCATAATGCATTTTGCAGCAATTAGTAATATGGTCATTTAAGCGTGTCTCTTCTTCCAAGGAGAATACTTGTAGGCTCGTGAATTTTGAATGAAAAGTTCGTGAGGGTCCATCGGCATTAGAGCCATCTTTAAATTTCTTGACTCTGCTTTCCAACGTTGATGTTTTGATGTTGTATTTTACCGCGGCTTTTCTATACGACATCCGTCCTTGTCATCATCAAATGCTAAATTCATGGACTCTCCATCTACTTCTTGAGTACGCGTACCCTTTTTTTATATGTTCGCACCATGATTCTGCAATAAAATATAAATTTTAAGGTTGATTTATTAAAATTATTTAAGGAAAAATATGTGTTTGTGCTGTCTGCACGATAATTTTAAATAATACTGTATTTTATTTCATAAAAAAATAATTTTGAAATACTGGTGGTTAACGAAATCTAAAGGGGAGCATTCGTACGCGTACGAATGTGCCCCCTGTCTGGCTGTCCGAATGCACCCCATGCCACAAAATTAAAATATAACTTTATACCTACAAATTCTAATTTAGTTTGAGAAATATAACAATTAAAGCTCAAAATAAACAATATTAACATTAATCAATCATCACCATTTTGTCAAAAACATAACAGTTCTACTTACAATTACGAACTAAACTTAGGTAAAAAATTTACTCACCGCGCGCGAAAACACGTTACGTCTTGTCAGTTGATACACCGTAGTGCGACTGGCGTGAGACTCGGCTAGCAACATGGTGGCCTGTATGTCTATGCACACAAGCAAAGGCGTGTTTGTGTGCCGTTTAGTTTTTCTGTTATACTGAACGTACGAATGTGCCCCGCGTACGAATGGTAACCACTTTCCCCTAATTATACGTTTTTCCCCAATTGCAAAAACAATTTCAATAAACCAGATTATATTCAATGTAAGTAAGTAGGTATTTTCTTCACGACTTTTATCAAAGAGGTCAAAAAGAATAATAAAATTGATAACTGACAAACGGCTCCGCTTAGCTATGTAAATAGGATGTAGGTAATTAATCGATAATTATGATACAAGTATTCTAAGAAAAGCCTTCCGTAAGTACATAGAAAATAGTGGATTAACATCAAGCCGTGGTGGCCTAGTGGTTTGACCTACCGCCTCTCACGCAGAGGGCCAAAAGTTCACGTAAGTGAAAAATTCAAGTCAAAAACATCGGGAGGAAACCTTCATACATTTTGCGCTATAAATCAAGAATGTGGTGTATTGTCCTCACTCTGGCCCGCGTTGGAACCATAGCACAGGGCGGACACGGCCTATAAAAGCACGAACTCGAACACAATTCGAATGAAGTGTCAATGTTGGCGTGCGAGGACGTCTGTATACTTGTAAATGTGTGTTGTACTGTACCAACTACGCGGGCCAATGATCCACTCTCCATCTCCGGATGAAGCAAATGACGGTAAGGGCGAGTTGGGCGCGAGTTGCGATTCAGGCGGGTGATTCCGTGGCCATTCTGTATGTAGTACTATTAAATATTCGGTGACCATAAAAAGCCTCTCGTGATCGTTGAGTTTCCATTACAAAGAAACGAATGTTTCTTCTTTTTAATATTAGAGATGATATATTACGGCTTAAGTGTTTCCGACCAATTCTTTTCAAAAGGAAATCAAGGGTCAAGCCGGAGATTTCCTTGGTGCTTACTGTGACATGGTCCGATTTATTCAATATTCAATGAGGCGAAAATGTAAATCCATTGGAGAATACAATAGGCAGTCAATCCCATTTAGTTGTCATGTTGCAGCTTTCGGACATTGTTGCCACCATTTTGCCCGCTGACCTGCCCCCAAATTCTTGCCCCTGGTAAATTCTTTTTCTGACGTGTAAAAGTGCCCTTATGTGGCCAATTTGCTGAATAAATGATTGATTTTTTTTAAAAACAGTGCTCGCACTTTCGTGTTCCCGGTGACTACTTTCCATTAGGTGTCGTTGTGACTATGTTTTACCCACAGAATCAGCTATCGATTCTAAGCATGTTTTTTCAAGTTGGTAAAAAAAAAACAATGGAGAGGGCAATGGAGAGGGCTATGCTCGGGGTTTCTCTGCGTGATAGAATCAGAAATGAGGATATCCGCAGTAGAACTGGGGTCACCGACATAGCCCGAAGAATTGCGAACAAGATGGAGTGACGATCTTGTAAAGGTCGCGGGAACGCGTTGGATGCGAGTGGCACAGGACCGGTCTGAGTGGCGCGCCTTGGGGGAGGCCTATGTCCAGCAGTGGACGTCTATCGGCTGAAATGATGATGATGAAAAAAAAAATAATTACATGGGATTCAGGTATCACTCACATCTTCTAACTGCTCACGCTCACAATACTGGGCTACTAATACCTTCAGTCTATTTGCATCCCAGTGCTGGGCACATGCCTCCTCTCATCACGAGAGGGTTTAGGCTATAGTCCCCACGTGGGACCAGTGCGAATTAGGGGCTTCACTTCTTTGATTTACCTCGCAGATGTGTGCAGGTTTCCTCACGATGTTTCCTTCACCGAAAAGCACAGCAGTGAATTCAAATTGAATTTCGCACATAAGTAAGTAAACTACTATACTATACTGGGCTGGCCATACATTTTTTTACTATCTGGAGAAAAAAACTCAAAAACATACCTACCTACTTAGAATCGATAGCAGATTCTGTGGGTAACATATTTTGCTTGACCCTATGTAAAAATACATAATATATATTGATAAAAAGATATGAGGATTTGTAATCGACCTTCGAAATAATCAGTTCCAAAGCTTTGCGACATTCTAAATTGTAGATAACAAAACAAAAATATTATGCTATCGACCTTTAAATAAACCGTGTGTGCTTGTTATATACTATTACCATCATAAGTTGTTTAAGCAATTTGAATTAATATTCAGGGCTTTTGTCCTTTGATGTGAAGTTATTAAGTTACTTATATATCACGAGGTTTTACTCGTGACTGCGGGCAGGGAATTTAACACTATATTTCCAAAGCCCCTTTTCCAGGATACTTTTAAAACCTTTTCCGGGATTCCCGGGATTACGGTTTTTATGGGATTCCCGAGATTTCTATCTAAAGTCGTCTTCCGAGGTCCCTCTAATGAGTTTCCGGGATTTTACCAGGGTTTTCCGGGATTTCCGGGATAATAGGTAGTGTGTTAATTCAGGTTACAAACTATCTGTATGCCAAATTTCATGCAAATTTATCTAGCCGTTTTAGCGTAATTGAGTAACAAACATCCAAACAGCTTTAATATCTAATATATAAAATTCTCGTGTCACAGGGTTTTGTAACCAAACTCCTCCGAAACGGCTCGACCGATTCTTATGAAATTTGGAGTTTATGTTCAGTAGGTCTGAGAATAGGCGGTAACCTATTTTTCATACCCAAAAAAACTCTAAGGCGGTACAAAGTCCGCGGGGTCAGCTAGTATTAGTATAAGATTCGGTTCATTAGCTTGCTGTATTCTTGTCTAAAAGGTCAAAGTTATGAGAAAATTATGTTTAATAATAAATATCAAATTAGTTTACTGCAAGATTCTACTTAAAATAGGCAACAACAAAAAATACATTTTCTTTATAAATTCATTTTTAAAACAAGTCATTGCTATTGTTAGGCATTTATAGAACATGACACCTAATCAATATTTCATTCATAGAGAAACAATAACTATAACATTACGTTGTTATCTTTCTAATCTACAGAGCACTTACGCGATGAGGAAAATACGATATCACAGTATATTGTATTGTAATGTTTATTTATCTCTATGCTCCATTTCTCCCGAAACGGAATAAAGGGCTTCAATGGTAAACCAACAGATACAAGAGCTGTTTTACAAATCCATCCATAATAATATTATAAATGCAAAAGTAGCTCTGTCTGTCTGTCTGTCTGTTACCTCTTCACGCTTCAACCGCTGGACCGATTGAGATGAAATTTGGCACGGAGATAGTTGGAGTCCCGGGAAAGGACATAGGCTACTTTTTATCCCGGAAAAACGCATAGTTCCCGCGGGAGCGCGATAACCGAATTCCACGCGGGCGAAGTCGCGGGCAGAAGCTAGTAATATTATAAATGCGAAAGTAGCTCTGTCTGTCTGTCTGTCTGTCTGTTACCTCTTCACGCTTCAACCGCTGAACCGATTGAGATGAAATTTGGCATGGAGATAGTTGGGGTCCCGGGAAAGGACATAGGCTACTTTTCATCCCGGAATGACGCATAGTTCCCGCGGGAACGCGATAAACGAATTCCACGCGGGCGAAGTCGCGGGCAGAAGCTAGTTATTAATAAAACGAGTTGAGGCAATCAAGGCTTTCTGATTTCACGGTCAAAACTTGGAAAGCTTTTTGAGCCAGAAAGAGTAGGGTTATGTTTTTCGAGTCTATTTATGTATGTATATTTACCTGCAGCCTAAACGGATTGATAGATTTTAGCTTGCGAGGTGTTTTAGCTTGTGAGAGTGACACTGGGTTTCAAAAGTGCATGCAAGCTTATACATACACTTGAAAAAAAATAGGCCTGGCGCAGTAAGGTAAAACCATAGACATAAATAATACTTCGTATGGACCCGGCCTAACGTAGATACATGTCATGTTTCCCCACTTCATTGGTGTCCAATACAAAGTTAAACTTATATCGTGACACTAAAGCTGGGTCACATTTTTTCAACAACGAGACGAGTTTTTAGATACTGAGAAACAGTTTCGAAAAAAGTTTTTTTAAAAACGCTTAATTTCACGCACGCTCGGTGACAGAACTTTGGATTGGACACCGTGGAAGTGGGGACATATTACGTGTACGTTAGACCGGGTCTATATTATTTACGTCTATGCCAAGGATATATTTTAAAAAATCCCATTCCTTACTATTTAGGTAGACAGTTAGAATTTAAGTAAAAGATGAAAACATTTTGATATTTTAAGTACCTGTTTTAGCTCGAAATTGAAACTGGGTCAGCGTGGATTCGCCAAATCTGGCACCGACTTTAAAATATTGTGTTTACTTTATTTAGTTACAATCTAGAGGTCTTCAAGACTAGAGTGAATAGGTATTTACTGACCCAGTGAGCTACACCTTTGGCCACATCGTCACTTTCCATCAGGTGAGACAGAGGTTAATAGCTGGTCAGTCGTAAATTAAAAAAAATATTTTTTTTGATCGCATACGCGAATACTTTCTGTAGCCAGCCTTATCTCGTATTTAAAGTATTAAAATGCTGGATTTTAAATGCATGTCGTTCATAAAATTATTTATGTTAATGTCTTATCTCTCTATACATATATCTCTTGTCTTAGAATTATGCTAAAGCCCATTAAAACCAAATTGATGTAATTTGACAAGCAAACGATTTTATTCCAGATAGAAGAGAAATATGAAAATTCCAAAGCATGTTTATTGCTTTTAAAATTGACCTCCATATTAATGGAACAAAGTCTAAATATTTTAAAAGTAATCTTTTTAAGATTTTAAACTTGTCAAGTTAATTATCTATTCTAGTTTATTATTTCTAAATAACAACTAATAATTCCAACAAGCTAGCCTTTTGAACTTCTTAATTATTTTCAACATACCCAAACGACATTTAACTTGAGATTCAAATTAGTTTCGAAGTTTTATTAGAAAAAAATATTAAAGGTCACCTCAGCTTTGTTAAAGGCATTTTAGAAGTTGGTTTAAACTTCACTTATCGTGTCTAGAATTTTCAACACCAAGTCCAAATTCATTAGGTATCTATAGTCTAAAGTAAAACCTACCTATAGATACAATAGGTAAATTGTGGCTATGGTTCATCCAAGATAAGATGACGAATATGCACTTAAGTTATAAAATAAGTAATAGTACTGTTAAGTTTCAATTGCATTTACGTCATTGGGCGAGAGATTTCCAGAAGCACCTGTGTCTACTAAGGCTATGCAATTTCTATTATTTATAACTATATTTACAAAAGGGGAACTATTTTCTACTAGAAATATTGATCGGGTTTAAATCTATACAGTAGTTGTGTGTAAAGTCGGTTTACGGACGATAATTTTATACGTGATAACGCCACGTAACGCTACAACACTACTATTGCATCATGTTTTTTCGTGGGCACAGCTGGCGTTCTTCAATTTATAAGACGGTATCACGTCAAAAACATACAATATTATAAAGAAATAAAAAAAAGTGTATAAAACACCCGCCGCGGCCGCTGTCGCGCGGAGCGTTGTAGCCGAGCCGTAATAGAACTGTGATACTTAAAGCACTGTTTGATCAATTATTAATTACAAGTATTGTTTCTGTTGCAGTGGAGGAGCAAGCCATGGACGCCGAGGTGGGGATCTCCCACAGCCCCCCCATTTTGGAGACGGGCAACGGGGACGTCAAGATGCTGAAGAGGATGGAAACTGTCCCTGATATCAAGAGAGACACGTCGGGAATGACCACGCAGTACATCGCTGCTGGGATTGGTTAGTATACTCACCAATAGCAGCAGAAAAACGTCCTATACACAGCCGTTTTTATGGTACCTACGTGGGAAAAAGAGTCGTACCTTTTCTTTCTCCATTTTCGCACGCATCTGTCTGGCGAGATTTCCACATAAGCTAGTGGCTTTGAGAGCTGTAGACTACGCAAGTCCATTCTTGCACAGCTTCAAACACTACGCCATTTTGCAAAAGCTGAAAAATTTATAAAACTTTAGAACTTGGTCACATGTTTTCACGAGAGTCGGTTGAGACATGCAAACTGTATAGGGGAGAACAGACATTCGGATACAGGAAAGCATTTTTGCTCGCTCGGTCCAAAATATAGCACGACACAACTTAGAAGGCGCGCTGTGTAAGCAATAATGAACTTTGCGTCAACGGCTCAAAAGCTCCACCGCGCGTCTTGTAATTTGTGTCTTGCTTAATTTATTTGTTATTCGTCCCAATCATAATCATTTTATTGTTGTTTTCAGTGAATCTAGGAGCATTTGCCGCCGGCGTCAGCGTAGCGTGGTCATCATCAGCTCTTCCGCTCCTCGCTCCTGGGCCTGCTGAGGTAACCACCACACCACAACAGCCTATTTACAGTCCACAGCTGGGCACAGGCCTTGTAGTCTCCACGCAGACCCAATGCAAAGCAGTAACTTCACTCTTTGAATTGATTCGGAGATGCCTACAAGTTTCTTCCCGATGTTTTCCAACACCAAAAATCTCACTGGTAATATTCACCCAAGATAAGATGACGAAAATGCATTTAAAACTTCCAAGTGCATTCGACATTTATCTTGGATGAACTATTCAAATTGAATTTCGCTCGTAAAGTAAAATCAGAGGTGCGAGCTGGATTTGAACACCCCGCCAACTGCATGAGATATGGAAGGTCCAGTACCATGTCACGGCTTTTTAGTCGCTAGAAATAGCTACAAATTAGCTTGATAGTGTAATAGGGTGGACTGCTTTTGGAAAATTGTCGGATGTACTCAAGAAGCCCATTTCTATGAACCTGAAGCGGCTTGCATTTGAACAATGTGTCCTGCCCGTAATGTTGTACGGATCAGAGCCATGGGTGTTGACGAGACAAGTTCTAGGCAAGATGCAGGTCACACAGAGAGCAATGGAGTATGCCATGCTGGGGATCTCCCTCTGCGTCAGAATTCGGAATACCGAGATCAGAAAGAGAACTAGTCTCGTAAACGTAGCCCAGGTCATCACTCAGAGAAAACACAGGTGGGCGGGGCACATTTGCCAAAGGCAGGACAACCGATGGGGCGTGAAGGTATTCGAATGGAGACCCAGGACTGGTCACAGAAATGTAGGCAGGCAACCCGCAAGATGGACAGACGATCTTGTGCAAGTAGCTGGAAGGGATTGGATGTAAAAAGCCTAAGAACGCAAGGAATGGTGCGCAATGGAGGAGACCTACACTCGGCATTGGGTGGATAGAGGTTGAAGAGGGTTAAGCCGTGGTGGCCTTGTGGTTCGACCTACCGCCTCTCATGCTGAGGGTCGGGGGTTCGATTCCGGCTCGCACCTCTAAGTTTACTTATGTGCGAAATTCAATTTGAATTTACCACTGAGCTTTTCGGTGAAGGAAAACATCGTGAGGAAACCTGCACGCACCTGCGAAGTAATTCAAAGATGTGTGTGAAGTCCCCAATCCGCACTGGGCCCGCGTGGGGACTATAGCTCAAACCCTCTCGTGATGAGAGGAGGCCTGTGCCCAGCAGTGGGCCGTAAATAGGCTGTAGTAGTAGTAGTAGTAGGTTGAAGAGAGAGAGAGAGAGAGAGAGAAAGAGCTTGATAGAGCAAGTTCGGTAGTATTCTTTCCGGCACTTTATTAGCAACAATCACATCTCCAATTGGAGCGAATAAAATCGTAATTAGGCCGTGTACTTAATAAGCTAGCCTTCATAAGCTGCCCTAAATAATGTTTTCATTAGTGGCCGCCGATAAATTATCCCAGGAGCATTCCTGTCCGCGCGCCGGGGCAGCCCGGCGTAAGTTGTAAGGCGGGAGAGACGAGCGGTTGTAAGGCGGGAGAGAAGTAGCCTTTTACCTACATAAATAACTAACTACTAAGTAAAAAAAGCAAGAAATGAATATACCTACAATAGGGTATTATACACCATTCAAGGAAAAATTGGGAAGTACGGCTGATTTATGATAGATTATATAAAAATTCTACCCAAAACATCAACTTTTTTAATCATAAAAATGCATAAATAAAATAAAATAAATAAATAAATATCTTGGGACAATTCACACATATTGACCTAGCCCCAAACTAAGCAAAGCTTGTACTATGGGTGCTAGACAACGATATAAATACTTATATAGAGAAATACATACATATATAAATACTAACATCCATGACTCGAGTACAAACATTCGTGTTCATCACACAAAGTTTGCCCCGAGCGGGACTCGAACCCGCGACCATCGGAACAGAAGGCAGGGTCACTACCAACTGGACCAATCCGGCCGTCACTAAATAATTTTTTAAATAATTTTATAATTACATTTATAAAATGAAAATCAAAGTTTAAAAATACTTTCAAGGTATTTATCCCATTCAGAAAATCGAAATAAAAAATCTTGTGATTCAATCCGACATAAGGTTAATTTCAAAAAATATTGTAATACCCTATTATGTAGTCTTCACATTGTCATAACATTAATTAAGGTCTTATTGTTTTGATACATCTATACACTTTTATCAACATATTAATATTAATAGTAATAAAATTTAGAGAGTGATTTTATCTTGATGGACCATCTAGTAGAAAAGTGTGGTAGAAAGTTTCAAATACACATTCCGAACGACGGAAACCTCCGACTAACAGGAACGGTTTTTTGCGGGATCCGATTAGTGGAAACAGTATTTCAATACATGCTTTCACACTCGCTCGGAACAAGAATCCTGCAAAAAAAAAAAAAACGGATGCTAGTGTGAACGCGTGCATTAAAATAATGTCACAACGAAATCGGATCTTGCAAAAAATCGGATGTCTCCGTGTGAACGGATGAAGACGACTGTAAGATGACATAGAAAGACACACCGATTTTTATTTTGCTTCGGAAGTTAAAATGCTCTGATGGCTTTAAAAACGCTCATCTGCCCTTCCCACCAACTAGCTTCCTTAGTATTCACAGGGCAAAGCTGACTTGGGAGTTGATAAATTTTAAGTACCACCTACTTAATTATGTGGCAAAGTTTCTATTAACTTATTTGGTTCGGAAACTTGGGATGGAAGGGCCTTTCAGCTTTCTAGGTTACAGGAAATGAGAACCATTTATAATCATCCTGTCTCTGAAAGGAACAAGAACTAAAGCTTCTCGTCTTGGGGATTTGGATCATACACATTATTAGTTGGTGTACCTACGTTCATTTTATTTTGTAATTGAAAATGAATAGGTCAGACAGAGTCGCACTTTTAATTTTATTCATGTGTCAAGACGTGAGCGCTAATGATGGGCCGCATTAAAAAGCTTAAAATCATCATAGCAAAAAGCTTATTATATACCTATAGGAGGCGATGGAGTAAAGAGGTATGCTCGGTCACTAACATAGCTCTAAGCATTGTGAAACTTTGTGGCAGTAGGTAGGCACTTTTCTTGCAGGACTGATGGTCGATGGGGGCAGAAAGTTCTCGAAAGGCATCCGCGTATCGGGAGAGGATCTATCGTTCTGTAAGCAACGTGCCCCGCTCATTAAGCTTCAAGCAATCCAGAAAGCACCATTTTTTATTTATTTATTTATTTATTTATTTAAAGCCATAAATTGAAAAATTTTACCCAAAGGGTGTAGCTACAACAGATTTACAATAACTTATAAACTATTACACAATTAAATTATATCCATACATACAATAAATTAAAATGTCTAAAGATTTTTTTTTAAATTACAAATGTCAGTCTTATGGTTACAACAATACTTAGTAGGTAAAATTGATTAATTACGAGTACTTAGGGTTATTCAACTGATAATATTCATCAAGACTGTAAGGACACATACCAATGAGGATTTTTTTTATAGACGCCAAAAACTTTGTACCAGTCATAGACTTCACACGCGCTGGCAATGCATTATACACCTTAGCAGCAACAAATCGAGGAGATCGTTCATATTTCTTAGTCTTTGCAACAGAAGCCTGTACGTCAAGAGCGAATATAGTTCTTAATCGATCACTTTTGAAGTCAGCTCTGGAGGGAAATTTTTCAGGATGCCGTCTAACTAGCTTGCAAAGCTCCATGACATAGAGAGATGTTAGAGTCGGAATACCAAGTTCTTTGAAGGAGGCTCTGCATGACACTCTGTTAGATTTAATATTATTTAGGATGCGGACGCACCTTTTGCATTCTGAATAATCATCTTTTGCATTCTGAATAATCGGTCAGTGTCAGCACAGTTGCAACCGCCCCATATGGCAAGACCATATAGGATGTGGATATGAGGATGTTAGATTGCTATAAAACCAATATGCAAGCTTTAGACCGTATATTTCTGTAAGCCGTGGTGGCCTAGTGGTTCGACCTACCGCCTCTCATGCAGACGGTCGGGGGTTCGATTCCGGCTCGCACCTCTAACTTTACGTATGTATGAAATTCAATTTGAATTTACCACTGAGCTCTTCGGTGAAGGAAAACCTCGTGAGGAAACCTGCACGCATCTGCGAAGTAATTCAAAGATATTTGTGAAGTCCCCATTCCGCACTGGGTGATGAGAGGAGGCCTGTGTCCAGCAGTGGGACGCAAATAGGCTGTAGTAGACCGTATATCCGTATTTCCGGCATTACTTAATTAGTTATCGTGTTCGGTAAACGTTGCAGTTTTCAAATATACGCCGTGAATCACAGAGCTCGAGCATTTGGAACAAAACACACTGCGGATTTGTATTGTATTTTTTTATTACTGCGGTAAAACTTTAGCTCTAGGTACAGTCAAGGGCATTAATATGTGTACACTTTTGCATCCTATTCCGTTGTGTTAAGGTCCAAAAGTGTATACATATTAATGCCCTTGACTGTACTTCACTTTTATCTGCTATTAAGGCCTTAGGAAATATCTTTACATTGAATATTCATCGAATTTACGATAATACTTAACTGTGACTTGAAAATATTCTAAAAATCTTTCTTTCCGTTGAAAAATATTAGCGTCTCATACTCATATCATTTATTGCCAAACCATGGTTTTTACAAGATGTTACAATATTTTCTTAGTAGTACTAACATGGACCCTGTGAGAGTGCAGCAAAATATTAAAACTATAATAGATCAATGGTAGTGTTGTCAAGTATCTTGCTCCTGATTTTAATTTTCATTATTGTAGGTAGGTAAACATGATATATGTATACAGTAGGTAAGTTATTTCATATTGCCTGAAGTTTCTTGTTCATATATCTACCTTAAGGTTACATAATCAAACATCAATAGTTTTAAAATAATGTAAGTAACTAAATGCAATAAGAATGCTAATATTTACTTAGAACCGTATAAGAAATAAGGAGGTTACTAAGTTCAGCCAAAGTCGTTTAATCCATACTAGGTAATATTATAAATGCGAAAGTAACTCTGTCTGTCTGCTAACTTTTCACGCTTCAATCGCGGACCGATTTAGATGCAATGGGGGCTATCGCGTGTGAATTTGCCACTAGAGGCGCTAGTGTCGCGTGAGGTCCAATAACATTCAGTTTTCACTGGTTTTGGCGGGCTTCGTGATATAAATCATAATTTCTTTAATTTACCTGTTGAATAGTGATCTCCTTCGTGAAATTACCGCCAATATGGATTATTTGGCTATGAATGTAAACGCTTTGAAAAAAAAATCTTTTTTCCAAACAAAACGGAGCTGCACAACATTGCGGCATAGCTGCTCGATATGATGATAGTTATTTATAATTAATAAACTTAATGAGATTCAAGATTGAAAACTTAGTTTCGGCGCCGATCTTATAGAGTCGCCTTTGACAGCTATACCTCTGGACCTTAGTCTACAGTGGCGCCAACTAGTGAGCAAAGAAACGATAGTCCCCATTTGGTATGACAATAGTTGGAGTCATGGCTACTTTTTATCCCTTAAAAAAGCATAGTTCTCACGGGAACGCGACAACCGAATTCCACGCGGGCGAAGTCGCGGGCAGAAGCTAGTACCAAGATATTCCCTTCTACACCGAACCTCAAGAATAACAAACATTTTCCACTAAATCACCCCACAAAAGTTCCCGCGGAACACTGAAACCGCATAAGTCCGGAACTGCACTGCGCATTTCGGCGCGCCTACACAACAAAACATGCAACTGGCAACTACAAAGTTCTTATTACTACATGGCAATAAAGCTTACCTTGTTGTAGCTGACCAGGAAGTGTATGTTGGTAATTTCGGCGATATCATAAGTCAAGATGTCGCCGCATGCGGGCGATGTCACTTCGGCGAAGTTCGGCTAAGTTCGCCCTAGTTCGGGAATATTTTGCGGGCCTCGGATATTTGCATGAACAAGTGTCAAAAGATACTGTATCGTGGGATTGTGCTTGGTTTCTAGGAATTTGTCGAAGTTGACGTAGAAATAAAGTTTAATTTTCAATTTTATACTTAGTTTAAGCACAGGGCGGACACCCTATAAAAGCACGATTTCGAACACTATTCGAATGAAGTGTCAATGTTTGCGTGCGAGGATGTCTGTAGTGTCTGTACACTACGCGGGCCAATGATTCACTCTCCATCTCCGGATGAAACAAATGACGGTAAGGGCGAGTTGGGCGCGAGCTAGATTCAGACGGGTGATTCCGTGCATTTTTGTCCTTGTGCGCAAAATTCGTTTATATTATATCCTCTCTTCCAGCGTGTAAAATATAGATATTTTAACAAAATTATCGTTTTCAGGCGGACAACTTCATGCGAGTGGGGGAGTCTGTGGCCCCGCCCAACGGAACCCACCCTAGACTTCAGGTACGTTATGAAAGCCGGTAAAGAGAATTACAGTAGGTTCACTCGCATCCTTGCACCGAAATATGTTACTTCACACAGAAGAGAGATTCACGTTCACACGATCACATTACACTCATTACTTTAGTGTGCAGTTTATGTTCCGTTGCATGTGGTAACGCACTGAAGATAAGTTCTGTAATATTAAGACAATGAATATGGTTATGTCTTTATTATTTATTCAGATACATTTTTATCTTAGAGCTCAGAGCTAGGTATTCTATCTTGATGTCCACAGATAAAGCTACAAACGTCAGAGCGAGAGTCACAGACTAAACAAAACATTACAACATCTTCTCTTTCGTAAAGAAAAATAAAATAGAAACAATTTTAAAGCATAACATTGTTCTTCAACCAAACTGAGATCATGGAAAATAAAAAATAAACATACAGATTAAAGATTAAAGATCAAAGCGTTGGTTCAATAAACCTAATTGACGACATAATCATCTTGCCATCTGGGTCGCCGCACAGCGCGTCTCGGCCGCGGTGAGGCTGCGTTGCTGGCCTGCTGATCGGCGGTGTCGGCCGAAGCCGAGTGCTGAATGAGCGGCGTGCTGGCCGCAGCACACGGGACCGGTGCTTCAGGAGCTTCTTCAGGAGCTGGACATAACTCTTGTTCGCCACAGTCTTGTACGCTTAAACGATTAGCATCAGAGTCCGTTGAAAAATCTGAAAAAGATTCCTCACTAGGAGGGTTAATTAACACATAAGGTTTAATATAAGTCCGATTTCTTCTGTACAGTTTTCCACCCACATTTACTATGTATGACCTTTCTGTAACCCTCTTCATAATCTTTCCAGGTTGCCATGTGTCTTCCATCTCTGGTTTTAGTTTTACATATACCAGCTGGTTTTCAGTTAGATAATGCAGGTCCTGACTTTTTCTGTTATAATATCTTTTGCTCTCAATTTGTCGATCTTTTATATAATTTTTTACATTTTTTGGTATAGCAGGTTTAAGTTGGACAACTAGCAATGGTACACTGGATCTTGTTTTCCTGGATAGAAATTTCTGAGCTGGACTTGAATCAGAGTTAGGTGCCGGTATATTACGTTGGTGTAGCAAAGCAAACCATAAATCTTCCTTCTTTTCTTTTGTTTTCAAAATAAGTCTCTTAGCTTTTTTAACAGCTGCTTCTGCTTTTCCATTTGACCTAGGGTAGTGCGGAGAAGAAGTTGCATGCACAAATTTCCATTGCTCTGCAAACTGTTTGAAATGTTGATTCACAAAATTGGTGGCTCCATCTGTTACTACTTTTTGAGGAATCCCATAGCGAGCAAAATTCTTTTTACAGATAGCTAGCTATAGTGCTATTTGCACCTAGGTCCCTAAGGTGGTCCACTTCATAAAAGTCAGAGTAGTGATCCACTGTTATTAAATATCTTTGTATAGTAGATTCTGATCTAATTTCAAACACATCCATGGACACTATTTGAAAAGGATAATCCGGGATTTCATGGCTAATCATTGGCATGACTTTTTGATTGTCTGAGTGTTTTAGACACGATGTGCAGGCTTTGACGTGTTCTGTAATCTGTTTAGTCATTCCTGGCCAGAATATATTATACCGTGCTACACGTAGGCTGTTCTCCACACCATTGTGACTGGTATGTATTCTTGATGTCAATGCTTGTCTGAGCACTGGTGGAATTAGTATTTTTCCCTGTCTAAAAATTAGTCCACTATTTGTACTAAGTTCATGCCTAAATTTAAAATACTGTTTAAGGTCTCCAGGCATACTATTCTCGTATTTTGGAAATCCATTCAATATGTAGCCAATTAGCAATTGCAAAGAGTCGTCAGCTAAAGTTGCTTGCTGGATTTCCTCAATGATTTTGTCCGATACTTTCAAATGTCTTGCTTCATCAAAATTCTGTACAGTCTTGAAAATCTTATACTCTCTGGATAAATTTTCAATGTCGTCTTTTCCATTATCTGGCTTATTGTAGGGTAACGGGGATCTAGAAAGCATATCAGCTACATTATTGTTCTTACCCTTGACATATGTCAATTCTATGTTGTATCGCTGCAAATTCATCAACATCAATTGGAGTCGCTTTGGTGCTTGTGATAGTGGCTTCTTCCAGATGTTAATTAAGGGTTTGTGGTCTGTCTTAACTGTTGTGTGTCTACACCCATTGACATATTGATCAAAACGAATACAATCAAAGACTATTGCTAGCATTTCCTTTTCTATTTGGGCATATCTTTTTTCAGTTTTAGTCAAAGTCCTGGATGCATAGGCAATGACTTGACCCTCTTGATATATTACTACACCCAAACCATCACTACTTGCATCACATTCCATTGTCACTGGTTTGTTCATTTCAAAGTATTTTAATGCTTTCAGATCTGATATGATGTCTTTTAACTTTTTGAATTCTTTATCCTCCATATCCGTCCAATTCCAGGGAGTATCCTTATAAGTGAGCTGCCTCAGATATTTTGCTTCAAAACTCAAATTTTTTATATAGCGACTGAGATATGTAATCATGCCCAGGAAGCATAGCACTTCTTTTTTATTTGAGGGTGTAGGCATGTCTCGAATGGCTGTTATTTTGGACATATCTGGTTCCAATCCATGATCTGTAAGTATGTGGCCAAAAAATTTAACAGATGATTGTAACAAATTAAGTTTTTCTTTATTTAATTTGCAATTAATATCGCGCAATCGGATCGAAAGCTCTTCAAGATTTTTATTGTGATCAGCTGTGGCTTCGGTGATGTTTTCTCCAACACCATAAATTAGTATGCAAGTATGTTGTGCCGAGGGTAACCAACTACTATGGAGATAGATGTCTCCGCAAGCGCTTGCCGTATTTCCTCAACAGCTTGCCCTCAGATATTAGACACGAGCAAAGTAAGGGTACTTTTAAAAGAAAACTACATAATTATTTGGTTAACTTATTATGAGTATTTACCTAGTATTTAATCATTAGTGAGTAATAGATTACCTACTTGACTCTGCAGTCAAACTGCGAAAGCAGTTTTGTGGAGCAATGTTTTGCTTTTATAATTGTATCTCATGTTTTTAGTAATAAATAAATAAATAAATAAAAAAAAAAAAAAAGTATATCATCAGCCATAACTTCCACTCCTGATAGTCCACTTAGGGAAGATATAACTTTCTGTTGGAAGATTTCCGGTGCCGAAGATATACCAAAGGGAAGCCTTTTCCAACGGTATCTACCAAAAGGAGTCCAGAATGTTGTGAGCTTACTACTTTCCTCTGTTAGATTTACATGCCAGAATCCTTTTTTAGTGTCTACTGTGCTAAACACTTTAGCCTTTCCTAGTTCTGGTAAAATTTCGTCTAACGTTGTGAATTGGAAATTTGGACGCTTTATGGCTTTATCTTTATTTATATAATCCGGATATGCCTTGATCCTATTCCATTAAGGAATAGGATCAAGGCATATCCGGATTTTATTATCTCTTTTAACAATAAGAATGTTGTTTACCCATTCGGTGTGATCTGTTTCCCGGGTGATGATATCTTCTTTTTCTAATTTTTCTAGTTCTTCTTTCAGGACATCACGCATTGCCATTGGAACACGACGAGCTGCTTGGATGGAAGGCTGTACAGATTTATCTACCTCTATTGTGACATCTCCTGAAAATTTACCATAACCATTAAACACATCCTTATATTTATCTATTATATCTTCTGCTTGCTTCCTGTCTATTTCAGCGTTTGGATTGCTTGTAATACTGTTGCAATATTTCACAAAGCCTAATTTGTAGCAGGCTTTCTCTGATAGCAACGGTCCATGTTCCAAATCCACTACTGAGAAGCGAACTTTATATTTTTTATTTTTTACTACACAGACAAGATGCACATCCCCCATAACTCTTAATGAGTGTCCTCCAATAGTACTTAATTTTGATTTTGAAGGTATCAATAGAGGTTCATTAGTCTCTAATATTTGTTTACAGGTATTATACCCCATCAGGCTCATTTGTGCCCCAGTGTCCAATTGAAAAAGATAAGGTTTTAATAAATGATTTACCTCTACAAACATCTCTCCATGGACTGCACCTGTTCTATCATTCCTTATCACTTTTGCTATTTGCAGGTCTTCCTCTGATGAATAGACTTCCTCTTCAACTTCTTTAATGTTATGTTGTTTGTTCTTCTTTTTACATACTTTCTTGTTATGATTATAACCTCCACAGTTTTGGCATTGCTTTCCATATGCACTACAAGATTTTTTATTGAAAACATGTGCTTCACCACAGAAATTGCAGATTTTGTTCGTTTTTTTATAAACTTTATTAATGCCGCTGCCTTCATTATGGAGCAAAGATAGTTGGTTGCGAGTAGCTTCAGCCGATCTGCACATAGCTATAGTTAGGGTTAGGTCCAAATTGTCACATTTTAATAGATCTTTTTTCAGATCATTGTCATTTACACCAATCACAATTTTGTCGCGTAACAGCTCCGACTCAAATGTCTTGTAATCACATGTATTAATTAATCGTTGCAGTTCTAGTAGGTAACTGTCAAAACATTCGTTATCCGATTGGTTACGAGAATTGAAAAGATAGCGGTTGTAGATTATACTACTCTTCTTGACCATTCGATCTTTCAGGTATTTAAATATCAGTTTTTCATCTTTCTTTGAAGCTTCGTCCATATCAAACAAGTATTTTTCAACTGCCGCTGTACCTACAGCGCTATAGAGCAAACTAGCCTTTTGTATTTCACGTTCCGGGCCCCATTTGTCAATTCCCGTCGCAGCCGTATAATTGCTCCAGCCGTCCTGAAAAGCTTTAAAAGCTGCCGAAGACTCCCCCGTTGTCTGAAGCGGAGCCGGCCACGGGACATGTACATGGTTTGAATGGCTTTTTTGTTCTTTTTCAGCACAGAGTTCCGCCATCTGTATTCGCATGGCCGCCAATAACTCTGTTTGAGTCTTTAGGATCGAAGTGAGGACTTCCACGTCTTGTGACATTTTTTCGTCTTGAGACATTTTTCTGACACCATGTAATATTAAGACAATGAATATGGCTGTGTCTTTATTATTTATTCAGATACATTTTTATCTTAGAGTTCAGAGCTAGGTATTCTATCTTGATGTCCACAGATAAAGCTACAAACGTCAGAGCGAGAGTCACAGACTAAACAAAACATTACAACAAGTTCCATCTGATCTGCCAGGCCAGTGTATAAGGGCGGCGCGATTGATTAGCCTTCTCACTTGTAGACCTAAATTTTTTGGTTTGACAATGAAACCTGACATTAAAAAACCTTCACTCGTAAAGAGCTGCCATTGGACGGGAAGAATATGTACAGTATGGAGGGTTGAAGTAAAGGAGCGCAATCTTTATAGTTCCAAAGGTGGACACCAAATCGGGTAGGTTGGGCGGTGCGGTCGCCACAAGTGTCAAGCCACCTAGGCGGGTAGTCTGCAGTAGCGCCTTCAGATGGCGCTGCTGAGGCGAAAACGCAGCGAAAACGGTTGTGAGGAGAGTGTGTTTTGTTTTGTTGCTTATCAAATCCGCTGGACACGTTTTCAACTGTTTCGCCATATAAGATTGCGGTCCTTAACAAGACACATTCCACACTCCATATTGTACAGATTTCACGTTGTTTCTCATATCTAGACAAAAGGAAATACTGTGATAATTTCCACGCGCCCTCAAAAATTCCCTTTTCAAATTAGCCAAGTTTGCGATTCAATAACAGGCCGAACCAGGGTTTTCGAATTTATTTGCATAACCAGAAAAAAATTCTTGTTATTTTCGTTTTTCCAACCTTTTCTAATATACGAGCAACTTTATTGCTACAAAGTTGTATAATGAAGACGGATCCGCTGGGAAACCTCATAAAAAGTTACGGACGTAATTACAGAATATCTACGAACTAGTTGGCTACTGTGTTAATTGATTGTTTGTAAATGTTTCTGCCAACAATATGCGTGAGAGAAATTTTGAACGAATATGTATATGAAATGTTTATTTACTGCATTTGTTTGAAAATAGTTTATTATTTTATGTAACATTCTTTCTCTCGTGTCCGAATATCGGGCATCCAATATGTCATCACAGTCTGATACAGATTTTTCTACTCTCGTAATTAAAGTATTGCGTCACACTCATATACCTACCTACCTAGACAAACACATCTTATACTTATTATAGGTATTATTCTATAAACCAAATTTGTTAGTCAATCTAAATCTTTCTTACTTCACACAATTTTTACGTATGTATCTTTATTTATTAAGTTAAGTACATAGTATGATTTATTTCAACCTTATCCATCTTATACCTACGCCGGCGGCGTGTGTTCTGTTTTGTCTCAACCCATATACACTTGCATCTCATTTGTTTTGTGACAATTGCTACAAGGTTTCTACATGTTCCATTGTTTATTCTACTGGCTTTTCATCAAGTCCTTTTTTTCCCAAGTTGACGGACTACGAGGCATCCTGGGTGGCTTCGCTCCTGTGCCTTGGGGCTGTGTTCGGGTCAATCCCAGCTGGACTGATCTCCGAGTACTTTGGTCGCAAGAAGACGTTACTCTACCTGGCTCTACCATTGGTAGTCTCCTGGATTCTGGTTGCTTCTAGGTAGGTACCTACTCCAGTCTTTTAATAAAAAGAAACTGTCTTAAATCCTAATTTGTACTCAAAAAGGATATAATGAAATGGGAAGAATTGGTGACATATTACGTAAAAGTCTTGCCGGTGGAAGCCACAATCTCACTCGCTAGCCTGCGGATACACAATGCAAGCGATTTTTTTAAACTGGTCGATTGCCAATACCTGTGTAGGTAACAGTGTCTTTTATGCATCTCTGGTTTCAACCTTTTCGATACTAATTTTACATTAATCTCAGAATGAAACCTAAACACGTTTTGTTGCAGTCCAAACGTCTACGGTCTATACGTGGGCCGCTTCGTAGCCGGCGTGGCGGTGGGCGCCTTCAGCGTGGCCATCCCGCCGTACGTGGCCGACATCGCCGAGAAGCAGCTCTGGCCGACTCTGGCCAACTTCTACCATGTCCACTTCTCGGGTGGAGTGCTGTTCGGATACATCATCGGTAGGTTACTGATTGGCTTGGAAATTTTGTGCCGTGATTCGAAGGAGGAGGAAGAGGATTCTGTAGTAGTGTGGGTGTCACGTCACCTTACCTACGTCATTTGCGCTGCTGTGTTTTGCAAGTGGTATATTAAAATAATCCCTGACCCCCATGTATCCTGTGAGTGTTTCATTAAATTATTACGTTTATTTGTTTTTAACTTGTCCCATTTTGTGTGCTTAAACAAGTAAATGACAATTGTAATGCGCAAATAATTTATTTTGCATTATAACGGCAGCAAATATTTCCTTCATTTTTGTTTTATTGCAATAAAGTGGCAACGCGACTGACGTAAGGGTGACACGTCACCCGGATCGGCAGACCTTGTTTTCTTAGACCATGACTCATAATCATCGTCTTCTTGCCCTTATTCCACATTATGGGTTCTTTCTCCATCCAGGTGTCCCACTCAGACTGGTCTTTACCACTAGCATCCACCTCACTCTTGGGATCTTCACCTCTTTTATTTCTCCATACACAAATATACTCGTATATCAGATTAACTAATACTTGTGCTTCTTCATTCTGTTTAACTTTTGCATCGTTGTTGGAGAACAGGTAAAATAAGACGTGCTCATTGTTTTCCTTGTCTGCAGGCATGGTGCAGAGTACATCCTGGCTTTCAATTCTCTGCGCGAGCATACCAACAGCTTTCTTCATCGCCTTCATATTCTTACCGGAATCTCCAGCCTACTACATGTCGCAGGGAAAGACCAACGAAGCCAAGGCTGCCCTTCGCTACTTCAGAGGAATCGACAACGATATCGACTCGGAACTAAAGGTCCTAAAGGAGCACATTAGAAACTACGCCAGAAACAAAGTCACATTCAAACAGCTCTTCCAAACGAGGTCCACCATGAAAGCGCTGTTCGTCTCTTTCAGTCTCATGGTCTTCCAACAGATGAGCGGTATTTACCCTGTCCTCTTCTACGCAGAGAAAATCTTCAAGTTCTTTGCCATATCTTTAAATCCACCCGGAGCAGCTATCATCTTGGGTTTTTGCTTAGTATCCTCAACTTACTTCTCAACCATGCTCTTGAAGTCTTTCCGTCGAAGAGTTCTATTAATGATTTCGTTCATATCAATGGCGGTTAGTTTGGGAACATTAGCGATCTACTACCACATGAAAGCGGCTAACCTCCACTCCAGCAGCACATGGGTTCCTCTTTTCACTCTATGTATGTACGTGACGGTGTACGCTATGGGCGTTGGTCCTATTCCCTGGTTGATGCTGCGAGAGATCTTCCCGTCCAACGTCACGCGGAGAGCGTCAGCTATAACAGCTGGTTTCCACTGGTTCCTAGCGTTCGGAGCTACAAAGTTGTACCAAAATTTAGTGGACAACATCGGACCAGGCTGGTCGCTATGGCATTTTGCGGTGACTTGCATAGTAGCGACGATTTTCGTTTACTTCTTCGTACCTGAAACGAAAGGAAAAACACTGGAGGAGATTCAGAAGGAATTTGATGGGATACACAAAAAGAAGAAGCACAGACATGTCATTGAGGTAGAAAGTCTCTCAGATGCTTAAAAATGTATGAGTAACATTATAGTTAGCAAAGCGATTGGGTGTATTTGTGAATGTGATTCAAAATTTTCCTTCCACAATTTCTTAGATGTTTAATGAGAGGCAGAAGCGAATTTTGTGTAAATTTAATTTAGAGCAAAATAACTTGTGGAAGTCAGATGAGTTAAGTGCTCGGTAAATTTGAATCTAACTCAAGATCAGTATTTCGTTTTAAGAAATATACAAACAATTGTTGAGTATTGCCGCGTTGCCCAAGGCGAGGAATTGTATTGGCATAGAAATCTTTATTTTTGAATGAATGATGAACGGACGCTTCTTATTAGTTTGTTTCGGTTAAAACCAAGATTTGTAATAGTTTTAATTAAGTTATTTTTGTTAAATTATTGTAGGGGTTGCAGTTTAGCCACTAGGTATACGACTAAACGTATGTATTTATTATAATTTAAATTACAATATTGAATTAAAATAAAGTTGTTTTATTCTGTTCGAGCTTTGAGACATTTTACAGAAATCAAACAGAAACTATAGTAAATGGAATACGTATTTGCAAAATACTACATTTCTTACAACGCTGTTGAAAAATGCAAAATATCGACAATCTGTTTTGTTAAGTTTCAAAGATTTTTGTCAAGGCATTTATATCAATATTCAAACGACGAGTTGCCAAAAGTAAATTTTCCTAGTTAAGCCTGCCTGTCTTTATCTCAAATACTACACATCAACAATCAAACTTACCTCAATGTTTCAACGTTTCAAGAACCCCAAAACCGGAAAGTCCCATAGAAAGAAATCCTGGCAACACTGGTTGAGACGTCGCTAGAAAGAAGTCGGTTCGGCTGCGTCGTTCTGAGCGTAGTTAGTCGGAGTCCCGTTGGGAAATCGACTACGTTGACGATATCATTGTACAGGCAATCTAGTGCCTGTAATTTTTAAAAGAAATGGAAGGTATTTTGTTATTTATCGTGAACTTGCTGCTGGTCGAAGGGTAAGATACAAAAAAAAACAGCAAAAAGGCTAAACCGTGTCTTTTACGCTCCAGTAAAAATGAAACTATGACAAACAAATGAAAATATTAGGTAGGTATATTTTACTGAAATAAACTACAGAAGTGTACATTCAAACGTTTATCTATATTACATATTCAAGAACATAGCAAACATACATGTGTAATCATCATCATCATCATCATTTCAGCCTAAAGACGTCCACTGCTGGACATAGGCCTCCCCCAAGGCTCGCCACTCAGACCGGTCCTGTGCTACTTGCTTCCACCGGTTTCCCGCAACCTTCACGAGGTCGTCGCTCCATCTTGTTGGAGGCCTACCGACAGCTCGTCTCCCGGTTCGCGGGCGCCACTCGAGAACTTTCCGGCCCCATCGGCCATCAGTCCTGCGAGCAATGTTTTAGTTTGTTTGTTTTGTTTTTCATTATTATTTTTTCAATGTTCTTTGTCGTTCGTGTGGTCACTTAGGGGTCACTGAAAATCAGCGCCGACGCTCCCCAGCGAGCGTTCCGGCATTATGCTGAGTGGTTACCCTGTTTGACACCGTTCGGCACAGAGTTTTTATGTAGTTTTTATTATTATTTTTCTCATGTATTATCATCTGTGCTCGTTTGTATCTCTGTGTCGTCCGATTGTCAATAAATGTATTCTATTCTATTCTATTCTATTCTAAAATGGCTGAACATGTGTAATAGTTGGATGAGAAGATGTGAACTGATGTGGGATGCCACTTAATGTTGACACGATTTCTTTAGGCTATTTAATGAAAGAGCAAGAGAACGGAGCCATACACATGAATGAAAGTTCGGTCTTAACCACTTTTATCACCTTGACTCATGATTGATCTGTACGTGTGAAGAATACGTCGCCACATAAACCAACAGATCATAGATAGTCCCGATAAAGGATAGTCGAATTCATATTCGGTATTTGCAAGCCAGGTGGAAACAGTACTTATCTTTGTGATTCTGGGAAGAATCTTTCGTTTTTTGTTCCTGTTTCATGGGTCGGTTCTTCCAATCATCCAATACATTTTTTTTACCGTGATATTACCAGGATAGGTCACCATATCCAATGTTTTATCGATCTCGAAGATACTTACGCATTTTAAATTAAATAGTATCATACTAAGGTGAAAGCTATTGAAGATGAAAAGTTGCCTATGAGATCTAAACAATTCTATGTAATCTCAGTTTCTCAATAAAAAATACTCAGTTTTCTTCAGGTGCCACGCCTTATCCACAGAAGTTGTTTGTGTATGCAAATAATGAACAATTCTAAGAACATGTTGCCAACTAATTTCAAGGACATAATATGTTTGCTAAGGCCCAGTGTCGGCAACGATGTAAACACACTGTAACTTGTTGCTCGCAAATTAATTAATCCTTTGTGAGACGTTCAGTTCGCACACTGGCGGACAAGTTTATCGCTGTCAATTACTTTGTATGTATGCAAATTAGTTTTTGAAGATTTGTAGACGGTAATATTATTTAATATTGAACTCTTTCTCAGTTTACTTGAAATTATGTACGTACTCATTTGCCCTTGTAGCATTAAGTTCGCCTTTTGTACACTGTATTTTTTGTTTGTGCAATAAAGAGTTTAAATAAATAATAATACAATATAATATGCAAAATAATTTCCATGGACTTTGTCAAAACGCCCCGTTTTCTGCCTAGCCCTTTGCTACAATAAAGATAATTTATTTTTTTCCTAACAACACACAAAAGGGCCATAATGCCAAAAGAACTTGCTTAAACGCTCGGCGCTGTGAATGCTTCTTGTTGGTTCTTTAAACTGGCCCCCTGTGTATCGGCGGCGTGCGGTTTTGGATATTATGGCGTCTAGTATCATGTGGCGGCAATTTAATAAGAACTATTACATGTGATGATGATATTGGTGATTCTCCCGAGTCCCGACCTGTTTCGGTCTCAGGCAGCGACTGCAAAACGCAGCAAGAGCAAGAGTTCAGCTGGTCAACCCTTTCATGTGCTTCGTTTTAAACGAGCGAGCACAGTAGCGGCTGCACGTAAGGACTCCATAAATTTTGTAAAGAATGCTCTTAGTTTATCATTTGTATTAAGTTTTATGTTCCAAATAAATATTTTTCATTTCATTTCATTTTCATTTCCACAGTTGTATACCACCGCTGAAGATTGGTCTGACTTTAATAAGACGGTCTCTTTGGATATCTAGTTCTGTTTTTCGATGACATTCAAAAAGGCAAAGTTTATTTTGCAATAAGTGACGCCATTCAGCGGCTTATTACTTGGACTTCCCATCAACAGGACAAGATAGAGGAGTCAAACAAGCGGGGTTACGCTTTCAATTTTGTTGTTAGCACTAGCAACCAATGTTAAATCTCAACTTGGATTTTGTTGAAAATTTCGTGTTTACATAATATTTAATAGTGGTTCTGAGCGCTGTATACCTCGAGAGTTTTACATAGCTTTAATTTTTTTACATTCAGAATCCCGTTGCACGGCTATTTTATTGTTTTCCATAAAATTAATCGAAAAAAGACTAGGTATAATAATTTTGGAACCTCCAAGAGAATCGGTTGAAAAATACGACCTAATAGAGGACAACAGCTGGAAAATAATAATAATAATAATAATTATTATTATTATTTTAATCTTTCTTTTTATTTTTTATTAGTTTTTTTTTATTGTTCATGTTTTAGTTTGTTTGTTTTGTTTTTCATTATTATTTTTTCAATGTTCTTTGTCGTTCGTGTGGTCACTTAGGGGTCACTGAAAATCAGCGCCGACGCTCCCCAGCGAGCGTTCCGGCATTATGCTGAGTGGCACCCTGTTTGACACCGTTCGGCACAGAGTTTTTATGTAGTTTTTATTATTATTTTTCTCATGTATTATCATCTGTGTTCGTTTGTATCTCTGTGTCGTCCGATTGTCAATAAATGTATTCTATTCTATTCTATTCTATTCTATTCTATTCTATTCTAAAATGGCTGAACATCTGGAAATCCGGAAATAAGAAAGCATTTTTGCCCAAAACGGAGAGGATTCGCTCGCTCCTTCGAGGAGATAATAAGATAGGGTTTCCGCTAATTTTCATGTTTGTGTTTCCGCGGGATTGGGTTTTATGCGGGTAACTAGGTATCATATCTGGAAAGACAGAGAGAAGAAAGATATTTTTAGCCATTTTCACCCGAGCACAGTTCGGTCGCCTAGGTACTTGCCTTTATTTCAGGCTTCAGGATAGATTCCCAGATGTCGCCAGAATCTTAATACAACTAGAAAAAATAAATCATTTTCCGACTCCCTGGTGAACCTTTCGGTTAGGCTTTGAATACAAATTACAAAGAGTTTCAACTTTGTTACGGTATTCGTGCACTGCGGGCTGGGAGGGTTATCTAGTTCAAGTAGTTAAGAACTGATCAATTCAGTAGGTATTGTCGGTTTAGACTTTGTTGGACCTTGTCTTTCCTATACGCTTTGTTGATGAAAAGGCGTCTATTCGATAGTGGAAATAGGGAGATGAACATTTCTGCTGCTAGATGGAAACCTGTCTCTATGAGATATTCAAGTGCCAAATGTACATTTTTATACCATTGGTATAAACGAGCGCACAGCCCACCTGGTATGGTAAGTTGTCACTGCGGCCCATGGACACCGAAATCCTATGGGGATCATAGGATTTCGGTGTCCATGGGCCGAATTAAGAAACCATAAGATCTCGAATGCGTTGCCTACCCTGAGGCCCAAGATGGAATGCCTCTGTGCCAGTAATTTCACCGGCTGCCTTAGCCCCCTACCAGTAACAGTGCGAGCATTGCTATTTGGCGGCAGATTAGCATATATTCACATAATTACAACAATCCTCGGAGCACAATGAGTATACACTTTAATGAGTAACAAACTTGGGCCCGTCAGCAAATTCATGCATTACCCAACTTTCAACAAACGCTTAACAATAAAATGTCTAAGTGCAGAATGTAATGAAAGACAAACATTAATTTACTGCGAATGTGGCGAAACATTCGCAAAGTTTTGTGGCTTCAGAATATTTTGGGGCGCCCTTTCGGAACTCAAGGGATGTAAATTGTAATGAACCAGTAAAGTGTATAAGGTAAGCAAGTAGGTAATGTTTAGCATTTAGCTAAGTAAATTTATTTACATCACCCTTGGCCATAAAGTGGGATTTTCTGCCCGCTACGCGGAGAGAAAATCTCACTTCTTGGCCAAGGCAAGACGTAAAACTTTTGACAAACCACGGGCGGTAATTCGTAAAGCCCCAGACTGCATATTTATACAGAAACCTGCGATCTGGGACATTTACGAATTCACCACCCTAGGTCTGTAATGTACTATTGTATGTGTTTCTCTGTAATACCTACATACTTATATCATAAATGCGAAAGCAACTATGTCTAGTGTCTATCTGGATGTTATATATTCACGCTTAAGGGCCTTATCACACTTGCGATTTGCGAGCGAGTTGAAAGCGTTTTTAAATACAAAACTCGTACGCGGCGAACTCGCGGCAGGTTCGCCTCCATACAAAACTCGCTCGCGAATCGCAAGTGTGATAACGCTTTAAACCGCTAGAAAGGTATGAGTCCAAGTACCGGGGAAGGACATAATAATATTATTATGGAGGTATAATATAACCCAGAAAATCGCGTAGTTCCCGCGGGAACGCAGTAACAAATTCCACGCGGACGAACTCACGGGCAGTATTTAGTTCCTTCTTTTTTTATTTCTTCAAACGCCGTGGTGGCCTAGTGGTTCGACCTACCGTTTCTCATGCAGAGGGTCGGGGGTTCGATTCCGGCTCTAAGTTTACTTACCACTGAGCTTTTCGGTGAAGGAAAACATCGTGAGGAAACCTGCACGCATCTGCGAAGTAATTCAAAGTTCTTCAAATGTGTGTGAAGTTCCCAATCCGCACTGGGCCCGCGTGGGGACTATAGCCCAAACCCTCCTCGTGATGAGAGGAGGCCTGTGCTCAGCAGTGGGACATAAAAAGGCTATTACGTACTGGTATAGTAGTTAGTTATTTCTTCACGACTTTATGGTATCAAAAGTCGTACAATTACGACACGGTTGGCATGTATTTTGCTCCGCTGAAGAGTCCCAGTAGAATATTTCCGCGTTAACTCAACTATGAACTAACTGTTTTGTTATTTTTGGCAAACACGGGATCGCGCCCCGGGAGACGGCTCAGCCTTGTTAGCATTCAAATTACGGAACATGTGCGGGGTACATCTGAATTTCACGTCTGTAGGGATTGTATAACTTTAGTGGACGACCGGATTGGTCCAGTTGGTGGTGACCCTGCCTTCTGTTCCGATGGTCGCGGGATCGAATCCCGCTATGGGCAAAACTTTGTGTGATTGACACGAATGTTTGTACTCGAGTCATGGATGGTTAATATTTATGTATGTATGTATTTCTCTATATAAGTATTTATATCGTTGTCTAGCACCCATAATAGTGTAGATTACAATTTATAGTTCAAGTATCTCAATAAACCACGCAGCGTCTCAAGAGGTTATTCTTACAAGTTTTTACAATGACAATATGACGTCTGTCAAAATAGTACCTCAAAAAGCCACAGCTTCGCTAGTATCTATCAAGGGCTGCGTTCCGAATCGCGCTCAGTATTCGGTTCCGAACAACAAGCATTGCTTGGTTTGGGGCTAGGTCAATATGTGTGAAATGTTCCAAAATATTTATTTATTCTACCTTTTTAAACCGCGGTAACGTAGTTGTTAGACTTTACCGCCTCTCTTGCAGAGGGTCGGTTCAAACACAGCGCAGCGAAATTCAATGTCCCATATGCATAAGTATAAAAAGAGAGTTGAACTCCGGACCCTCTGCATGTGAGGCGGGTGTATCAGTGCTCAATCAATATAATAAATATTAATAATAATAATAATCTTAGAAACTAACACGATCACTTCTTCGTCGTGATAATGTACAACTCTTTCGTTACTGCTGACTGACTGATGACAACGCGAGGCCGAAACCACTGGTCGCATGAAGCTGTAATTTGGCATGAAGTTTCCTTGGGGAGTGTAGAGGGAGCCTTTCAGGTTTTTCCGAAATAGCAACGGGAACGGGATACATCGGAATTCTTAATTTTTCAATATTTACTATTTACGCGCATAGGAGTCGCTAGCAACAGATGTGTTGTAAAGTTTTGCACTAATTTATTTATTTATTTATTTAAACTTTATTGCACATTAGTAAAACTAATACAAAAGGTGAACTTAATGCCATAAGGCATTCTCTACCAGTTAAACCTTTGGACATAATGGAAAATGTAATTAATTATTAATTATTTATTAGTAATTTCAAAATAAATATTAAGTGAATTGTTCACAGCAGTATTTCTCTATCTACGTGCAAATGAAACCGTTTTAAAATGCAATGAGATTCATGCAACTGTTGTTTCTGCTTCAGAATTCTCATGGAAGTAATTTTCAAGTCAGACTAACATTGTTCAGACTAACTTTAAAGTCGTGGCGGAGTTGGAACTATGTCGTCCTATAAATGTGAATTCATAGTTGGTATTATTTACTGAAGTTGTTTTTGTTTTTGGTGGGTATGTGGGTCAATGTTATCAAAGTTAGTTTTAGACCACTTAACACTTCCTTCGGTCGTATTGATTTGAAAATGTAATGCACCTATTATAAGAAGCCGGTGGTGGCCTAGTGGTTCGACCTACCGCCTCTCATGCAGAGAGGGTCGGGGGTTCGATTCCGGCTCGCACCTCTAAGTTTAGTTATGTGCGAAATTCAATTTGAATTTACCTCTGAGCTGTTCGGTGAAGAAAACATCGTGAGGAAACTTGCACGCATCTGCGAAGTAGGTAATTCAAAGAATGTGTGAAGTCCCCAATCCGCACTGGGCCTGCGTGGGGACTATAGCCCAAACCCTCTCGTGATGAGAGGAGGCCTGTGCCCAACAGCGGGACGCAAATAGGCTGTAGTAGTGTTATTGTTATTAGAACAAGTATCTAATTATGATAAGAAATGAACAGGATTTACGAAATAGGTATGTTATTTATTATCAGTGAAACGAAAAAAGCAAGTATCAGTAAAAGTACTTAACACACACATTCCACTTGTTTTGTTCCTTACACACGTTTACCACCATTTTGACATTTGACATTATTTAATAGAACAATAATAATGTCAAATTGGCAAAAAATATTTTATCTCATATACTTAATTTTAACATATTAATTACGCACAGACTCGTTCTGAAACATCTACAGTACTTAAACAATAATATTCAAAATTCCCGTCTCAACAAGCAGTTCCTTGATTTAAATACATCCAACTTTTATCATAGGCCAAAAACTATCTCTAAGATGTTACCAAATCTAAGAGCATTTATCCGGGAAAGAGGGAAAGTTTCGTTTTACGAAAACACTTGGAAAGCGGCTCGCACACCTGCTTTTCATTTAGACGAACTTATTTCCCGGGAGTTTTTTTTTCTTGAATTTTTATGGGCATTGCCTACCGGACACACGGGCTTGACGGATTGGCGACTAATAATTGTATTTCGTGAAATCCAATTGTATTTATATTTAGATAGGCAAGTAGTAAGTCTATCTAAATTTTAGTCTGAATATAAAGCTACTTGTATCATCACACTTTCATTCAAAGACACGCAACACAAATAATAGGGTGACGACAGGGTGAAGAAATCGAAATTCTTATTAGTCCGTCAGTCAGGTAATAAAAAAATTATAGACACGTATTTTTAGTTTTATCAAATTGACAAAGAATGAGTAAGTTAAAACGCATTAAAGTTGGAGTGGGGGCTAACTACGTCACCGTTGATATAACACAATATATACACGGTGGGTCAGAAAATATGGCAAATAATTAACCCACAGTATCGGCTATCGATTCTAAGTATATTGTATAGGTCTTTAATTTTTTTTGAGTTGGTAAAAAAAAATGTATATGGGATTGGTTGTGTGAGCGACGCCTGAATCCTATACAAAATATATTTTTTTACCAACTCAAAAAAAATTCAAGACCTATACAATATACTTAGAATCGATAACTGTGGGTTAATTATTTGCCATATTTTCTGACCCACCATGTATAGTTAAAAAGTAACTAATAGATAATAGATGTAGTGTAGATAACAACTAGAAATAATGGAAGAGCGGGGCTGCCTGACACGGGTATTAAATACTTACTAGGCAGCCCCAAATCACCTTTGTAAAAAACCCTACTTGTAAAAAAATAAGGATTTTTTAAAAAATTTTTCATCTTCATAGAATGACTCAGCCACTTACTTCCATTGGTAGGATAGGAAATTAGGAACGATTAATGGAAGCGGACTTTTATGTCCACTAAGAAGAATCAAAATAGAGTTTTGGTAATAAAACCAGTTTAAATAGAGGCCGGGCGCTTAGATCAACACTCTGTTTTGTAGATACCACTTGAACCAACACCACTAACCTCGGGGTATCTGGGCCATAACTCAAACTTTAAGTTACAAGACTAACCAAGTTTGAGTTATAGCAGCGTTTCTTAACCTTTTTCAGCCCACGGACCCCCTAGCTAATCAAACGCAATGTCGCGGATCCCCTCAGTAAAAAAAAGTAATGAATTTCAATTTCGATGATCCATAGATGACGTGAACCCTCTTACACATGTTCGCGGATCACAGGTTAAGAAACACTGAGTTATAGTTGGTTATAGTATACCCCGAGGTTAGTGACGATGGTTCTAGCGGGTATTTATTAATTGGTGATAATAATGTACTGAAGAGAGGCCAAATTAAAAGTACTCGAAACTGACGACCTTGCATTAAGAGAGGGATAGATGTGGAGGAAGCGAGAGATATATGCTTGGATAGAAGCAAGGGGCGTTCTGTTGTTTTTCCCTATGGGATGTAGGCGTGAGTTCATGTATGTTATTAATTGTAGTAACCATTTGTAGTGAAGAGTTCGGTCAATTCCTCATTGGACCCATGATCAATTAAGTACCTACTCTGAACCAAATGAAATTGTTACCAATCCGGGTGGTCGACGTGTCAGACGGTATTCCTCGGCATTAAAGGAAGCGCTCCGAACACAACTTTAGTGTTCCTCACATTTCGCTCGCTTCGTGCGCCCATAAAAATGGCTAAGGATATTGTTCGCTTTTACTTTCGTATTCTTTATACTCTGGTGGAGTCTATTTTTTCAAGTGTTTTATGATTCTCCGCCATAGATGAAACAGGAAGTCAGGGGTTTGATCTACTGCCTCAGTCATTATTATCATATTATTCTTTTTGGTACATTTTCATGTCACGGGCTAATGGGGACCCGGTCATTCGCATTCACCTTTTACTATAAATGTGAGGTGGCCGCAACTGTGGAGATCTGTCCTCCCATTACAACATGAGGCTATACTGGCGGACAGCCCTCCCCAGCTGCCAAACTATTGCCGAGGAAGAAAGAGACTTGGAGTGGGCTATGTGGATGGGAGGTGTGGACTGGAAAATAACGGACATCTGCCTGTTGATCAATATCTCACAAATTGAAAGCAAGGCAGACGGTGATTCGCCGCTTACGCACTAGCCAAGAGGCTAGCCTTCGTGGGCCCCCTATACAGGCCACCGCACGAGTGGCGAGGGAGCAACACTGATGTAAGCAGCTAAGGGTGTGGAGAGGTTTGCACCGGCTTCGCCGTCGCGGGTCGCGCCTCGTGCGCACCTGGAGCGGGTTTCCCCGTTATTACGCAGATTGAGCACTTCCACCCTTTCAAGCATATAGCTTGTGCGCTCCACTATGGGCGGCCAACTATTTTTTTTTAAAATAATAATAATAACGATTCTCCGCCATAGATGAAACAGGGAGTCAGGGGTTTGATATACTGCCTCTAGGAGAAGGATACCAAATCCGGCTTGCACCTCCTATCAATCCAAAGTGATCAATCCAAATGGGTCACAGAGAACTTCTGACTTCTTATTTTCAACATTGTTTACAGAGACTTCAACCAGGTTTGATTCCCGGTTATGTATGAGAGTTCATGTATAAAAGCCACGGTTCCTAAGAACAGATTTCGCTATCTCTCATAGTTTCTGACTTCTCCATACTGACCCATTTGGATTAATCACCCTGTATAATACTCAGAGGTAAAAGCTACTGGGCACAGGATCTCCTATCACCAGAGGATTTGGGTAAACCTGGTGCGCATTGGAGACTTCAGATAAATCTTTTAATTACATACTTTGCGGTTCGAGAAGGCTAATTTCTGGTAATGAGAGGAAGCCTGTGCCCAGCAGTGAGCCAAATTTCGATTCAGATGAGGATCTGATGGCCGGAAAGCTTGGAGATTAATTTAAACTCAATTTCAGATTTAGGTTTCGGTAGTCAGAAGAACTAAACGAGCGAAAATTTTAAAGTCTAGACCTCTGTTTAGTGGCGTTGCCTACTACCACAGATCACTCTTACTTGAGCCGTTACTTTTTAAATGTCGCTAGGTTTTGGTACAATGTTAATTGAAAGCGATACTATTTTGTTGCCAACAAATCGCTTCATTTTAACTGCGACCCGATAATTCTTTACGGGGACGTCACAACAATGGGCGGCCGTTTCCGAATATCGATAACGAAAGCCGATATTCGAAACGAAACAAAAGCTACCCCACAATGGAAAAACTCGTATAACATTGTACGGTCCATGTTAGACAATTTACGACATGTCAGTAAGTAGGTAGCGTTTATGTTTTAGAAATCGAATAACGAAATTCTGATTTAGTGAGCGACTTCTTGCAAATAGTAGATACTACTACTTCAGAATTGAGATACAGTTTTCATTGAAATCTTTGACAGATGTCGATTTATTTAATTAACCACATTCACACAAAGATAGGTGAATGGGTAATGTAAGTAAATAATTGTATTTATATTATGTCTGTCTGTCTGTGAAAACGTAGCTCTTTAACCAAAAAGATAGGTATTTCTGTAGTTTTTTTTTAAGTATAGAGAAGTAGAGATAGTGTCCTTTTCCACAACCTTTAAGGTATGAGCGACCCTCCGTCAGCTAACGGCAGTTCTGATGAATTATGATCGTGATATAAACATAAACACATGAATTTTCCAAGCAATGGATGCTTTCATTGTCTTCAATGTAATGAATTTGGACACGCATGTCAAAAATGTTGTTCGTCGCTGTTCAAAAATAACGCGTACTTATTCAAACAGAAATGGTTAATTATTGCATGTTTGTGTGTGATTTTAAGGCGGGGCTGGACACCATTAGTTGCCGCCATTACGGCTTACAGTTGGCTGTTCACGTTACAGTTTATTTTTGGTTTAGGATATTTAAAATATAGAAAAATATAATTTACACATACTATTATCAGTAATGTACCTACGTTATTTAAATTAAGTAGGTAGATACTTAGGGTACTTTGCTCGCAGGACTGATGGTCGATGGGGCCGGAAAGTTCTCGAGTGGCGTCCGCGAACCGGGAGACGAGCTGGCGGTAGGCCTCCAACTAGATGGAGCGACGACCTCGTGAAGGCCGCGGGAAACCGGTCGAAGCAAGTAGCACAGGACCGGTCTGAGTGGCGAGCCTTGGCGGAGGCCTATGTCCAGCAGTGGACATCTTTCGGCTGAAATGATGATGATGAGGTAGATACTTTGTGTGCTTATAAAATATCACATTAAATTTCCCCTTTCCACACCATTTACGGAATGATGAGATAAAGAGTTATTCGTTGTCCTTGCCAGTCTCGAACTATCTCCATACTCATAATAAACTAATCTCATTTGAATTACTACTACTACTACTACAGCCTATTTGCGTCCCACTGCTGGGCACAGGCCTCCCCTCATCACGAGAGGGTTTGGGCTATAGTCCCCACGCGGGCCCAGTGCGGATTGGGGACTTCACACACATCTTTGAATAAATTCACAGATGCGTGCAGGTTTCCTCACGATGTTTTCCTTCACCGAAAAGCACAGTGGTTAATTCAAATTGAATTTCGCACATAAGTAAACTTAGAGGTGCGAGCCGGAATCGAACCCCCGACCCTCTGCATGAGAGGCGGTAGGTCGAACCACTAGGCCACCACGGCGCATTTGAATAGCGGCTGTCATAAAAAGGTAACAGACATAGACACAAAGTACTTACTTCAAAACAGGCTCCGCCCTGTCTTTTTTGTTCAGTCACAGAATGTTTAATAGTACTTACTTACTACATACAGAATGGCGACGGAATCACCCGCCTGAATATAGTCGGCGCGCAACTCGCGCCCATCTCGCCCGTAAGGAGCGTGAATCATTGGCCCGCGTAGTGGTACACACACATTTACAAGAGTGCAGACGTCTTCGCACGCACACAGACGTCCTCGCACGCAAACATTGACATTTCATTCCAATTGTGTTCGAAATCGTGCTTTTATAGGCCATGTCCGCCGTGTGGTTGAGTGTTACCTAGCTTCCTCGTAGCCTAGTGGTTCGGCCTATCGCCTCTCATGCAAGCACCTCTGACTAGTACCTATTAGGTTTACCTTCTGAGCCTCTAGAGTTTAACTGTTTATCTGGGAAAGTCAATTTGAATTTGTGAGTCACGTTGGCAACGCGCTAGTGATGCCTCTGGTGTCTTAACGGCTGTATGCTTGTATGCCACCGTCAGTTGTATATAAAAAAAGTTGATGTAAGCTTCTATGAAACAAATGACAGACGCCCCGTGAATGGTCGAGTGGGTTCACCATCAAAAATACATCGGCGTCGTGTCAACAGCATAATATCATGGCCAGTACCTACAATTATAATTCATTCGTTGCGGTTAGAGCGTGTGCAAAAGCGATTTTTATGGCATTTGGCTTTCTCAATCGGGAAAGCGAAAAAAATAGCTTCTTATAAACAAAGACTGAAGTACTTTAAGCTACACTCTTTGGAACTGCGCAGGAAAATCGCTGACGCTATTTTATTGTACAAGGTCGTTAGACATGACGTGGATTGCCCACAATTATTAGCTCTTCTATCATTCAGGGCCCCATCCCGCAGCGCCATCGCTCCTCTATGTGTCCCGTTCAGACGAACTACCCTCGGCAGTAATTCGCCTGTCTCCAGACTATGTAAGGTCATAAACAGCTGCAGTCATAAAACAGATATAAACTTCGACACACCTCGCCAATTTAAAAACTCACTTTTATTACTTTGGGCAAAGTAAATAACTGTATAATTTAAGTATATCATAAAGTATAAGTATATTTAAGTATATAGTAATACTGATTGATCCTAATCAATCAGCATTATTGGATTTGGTTTTCTTACCTACTTTAAGTATTGTTAGCAGTGTTTGCCTGTAAGTGATTGTTGCACTTAGAATGTAAGCTTATCAGATTGTAAGTATTGTAATTGTCAGTGTAAACAATTGTTGGTGAACCCATTAAATAAAAACAAATAAAAAAATATAACGCGATGTTTTTGGGTTCAACGATAAAAATATAAGGTACTTATAGAATTGTTGACTCGTAAGTCGCCTTTTGTACACTAACTTTTCAGTATAAAGTTTAAATAAATACAATACAATTCTGCTGTTACAGTGAACTTGATAGGTAATACATTTGTACTCTTCGCATTTTAGCCGTGTAATGTAAATAGTGTGCAAATTTCAATCCTGATATTTCTTGAAGGCATATTGCTACCAAATTGAGAAGGTCCTTCGTATATAAGCGGCCCATCAATTATTTAAAGTGACTCTACATGAGCTTCGGTGTCGACCTACTATATAAATTTTCTGAAACGACGTCCCCTAAAATAGACGTCATTAGGCAACCACCGTCACAGCTATTTGACCTCCTAATGAGCTAATGGAATCGATAGCTGAACGGTAAAATACCCTTTCAGTTCTCCTATTCGTAAAGGCAGTATTTTGTTTAGAGGGAGGAAAATGCGATTTCACTCCCTCTATATTTCATCTGCGGACAGGGAGCAAAGTACGAATATGTTGCCTAGGGATCAAAGGCATTCCATCTTAGGCCTCAGGGTAGGCAACGCATTCGAGATCTTATGGTTTCTTAATGGGGGATCATAGGATTTCGGTGTGCATGGGCCGCAGTGATCACTTACCAGGGGGTCTGTGCGCTCGTTTGTCTATACCAATGACATCCATCCATATCCATTACTAATATTATAAATGCGAAAGTAACTCTGTCTGTCTGTCTATATTTTACCTCTTCACGCTTCAACCGATTGAGATGAAATTTGGCATGGAGATAGTTGGGGTCCCGGGAAAGGACATAGGCTACTTTTTATCCCGGAAAAGCGCACAGTTCCACGAATTCCACGCGGGCGAAGTCGCGGGCAGAAACTAGTGAAAATATAACAACACTGGCATAATTATTTAATACACCTACCACGGATTTTTGGTATATCATGACATAATTTATTCAAATTATTAAAAATGCAATGAAAACCCCTAAATAAAGCATACCTACTCATTGTAAATACAATCTTACTCTCATTCATATCCGCGTCACTTTCAATATCATCACATTTGACTGTGAGAAATAAATTGCGCACTGAAATAACGTATGCGCATAGCATTAGGACTTACGCTCGCGTCCGCTTAGAGTATCCGAAAAGGTTTTGAAAATAGTGAAAGTCACGTTATTAGACAAGTACATCATACTAACAATATAAAGAGGGTTTAGCAGTGGTCCGTCCGGGTTGGTTACCGTCTTACCCGCTAACCGCTAGCCAAAATAGCAGTGTTCGCACGTGACAGGGCAGCCGGTGAAATTATTGGCACAGAGGCATTCCATCTTAGTTTTATAGTGGCTCAACATATGGCAGTGTCACAATTGTCAATCGGTAAACTATGTAGCAAATGTTGTAAAACGTTGTAAAAATTCCTTAAGAGCGTTTATTCCGAAAGTTGGCAACGTCGCATATAGCTGTCAAAAGTTTCGCTGTTTTTATTAATTTCTCAATTTTACTGAATTAAAAAATAATTAATCATTCCACGGTTGAATGACGAGTTTCGGTTTATATTTGTTGCTTAGGCATTCAAATGATAAGATAAATATAAGATTCAGAAATTAATGAAAACAGCGAAATTTTGACAGCTATTAAAATGCATGGAAAGTTTTCAAAAGATATTAATTACTTCCATAATACTAAAAATTTTTGTGTTGCTATGATATTTGCCGCAATATATACTTAATGTTTTATTCAACCACTAGCTTCTGCCCGCGACTTCGCCCGCGTGGAATTCGGTTATCGCGTTTTACCGGGATAAAAAGTAGCCTATGTCCTTTCCCGGGACCTCTACTATCTCCATGCCAAAATTCATCTCAATCGGTCCAGCGGTTGAAGCGTGAAGAGGTAACATACAGACAGACAGACAGAGAGAAAGACAGACAGACAGAGTTACTTTCGCATTTATAATATTATTATAGTATGGATAGAGCGATTATTCATGTTTTCATTCAGTAATATTCAATGAAAACAGCGAAATTTTGACAGCCATTTGCGACGTTGCTAACTTTCGGAATAAACCCTCTTAAGACGTCTGGTATGACTAGGTAAAAAGCGTATTAAATGTTTTCTTAAAAGTGTGACTATGGCCAAATCCCCAAACAGACATGGGCTACGATTACAAAAATATACCCAAGTACCTTAACAATAAATGTGAATGTATGTCCGGATACATAGAAACTTAAAAAAAAAATCCTAATGCAAGTTTGTTATATCAAACTTATTATAAACTTTATAGAATCAACATCGTGCAAGCTTTTCGAGTGGTAACTAAGAAAGTTTGATTTTGATTTATTTATTTATATTATTTATTTATTTAAGGAGAACCAAGCCGCCGAACCCGTGGTGGCCTTGTGGTTCGACCTACCGCCTCTCATGCTGAGGGTCGGGGGTTCGATTTCGGCTCGCACCTCTAAGTTTACTTATGTGCGAAATTCAATTTGAATTTACCACTGAGCTTTTCGGTGAAGGAAAACATCGTGAGGAAACCTGCACGCACCTGCGAAGTAATTCAAAGATGTGTGTGAAGTCCCCAATCCGCACTGGGCCCGCGTGGGGACTATAGCCCAAACCCTCTCGTGATGAGAGGAAGCCTGTGCCCAGCAGTGGGCCGTAAATAGGCTGTTGTAGTAAGGAGAACCAACAGCTTAACTATAACAGCATAAGATACTTAATTAAAAACAAAAAGCCAATTATAGGACCTCACAAATAGCGACAGCATATTATGTTAAAACTAACTTATAGTAAACGCGCACTGGAAACTGAAAAACGGTAAAAACTCATAAATACCTACACACTAAACAATATTAACACAGGATAAACCTCCACCCGCGACACTCATAAATTATTCTAAAGTGATGTTAACAATTATTCTATGATTAAACAAAATCTAAGTAGAAAAATTAATGGAGAGGAGTAAAAACAGAAATAGAGAGAGAGGAGTAAACTTTGCTAAATAAATATTTAATTAGGAATGGAAAACTTAATGTAAACCACCTCTTTTGATACATGAAACTTGGTTCATGCCAGACTCAAGTTTACGTTGCTATCTGGGAACTCTCTATAGGTACAGAATATTTAATAGTACTACATCATAGACGTAAATAATATAGACCCGGTCTAACGTACACGTAATATGTCCCCACTTCCACGGTGTCCAATCCAATGTTCTGTCACCGAGCGTGCGTGACAATAAGCGTTTTTAAAAAACTTTTTTCGAAACTGTTTCTCAGTATCTAAAAACTCGTCTCGTTGTTGAAATATGTGACCCAGCTTTAGTGTCACTATATAAGTTTAACTTTGGATTGGACACCAATGAAGTGGGGAAACATGACATGTATCTACGTTAGGCCGGGTCCATACGAAGTATTATTTATGTCTATGTACTACATACAGAATGGCCACGGAATCAACCGCCTGAATCTAGCCGGCGCGCAACTCGCGCCCTTCTCGCCCTTACCGCCATTTGTTTCATCCGGAGATGGAGAGTGGATCACTGGCCCGCGTACTGGTACACACTCATTTACAAGTGTACAGACGTCCTCGCACGCAAACATTGACATTTCATTCGAATTGTGTTCGAAATCGTGCTTTTATAGGCCATGTGCGCCCTGTGCGCATTTACGGTAACTTTTCACCATGGCCTGCCAACAATAAAGAAAAACTTTTGTAGGAGAGATTAAAAAAACAGATTTCTTTGACAAAAAACTTTTCCCCGTCTAATAAAAAGACGAAATGATCCCTTGAATCTTTCTCATCCTTTAGAAAACACCAAGTAAATGTATACGAAAGGCGGCGCTAATTAAATTGCGTGCGACCGTACCGACCGGGACATCCTGGGACGGTACAATGAAACTCATTTACGTTCTTTTGACAAATTTTAACTGGATTTTAAAGATGTCTCTGGATAAAGATTAATTCACAGGCTGCAGTAATTCACTAATCTATTTATTTGGGAAGAAACGCGCCGGTGTTCCTCGTGGAAAATCCCTTCGTGTAGGAATAGCGGCATAAAAACCGGCCAAGTGCGTGTCGGGCCACGCGCAAAGTAGGATGCCCACAGTACCTTTCTAAGACTTATTAGCATCTAGTTAGCCTGTGGTGTGACGTGCCCACCCGACGCCCCTGCCGCTCTAGAAAAATCATTGGTTTTTTATCATTTCATAAGTTGGTCGACTATGACTCGTAAGTTTGTACAGCCTACTTATAGTTTTCCTTTCAACTACGTTATATATGCCACAACCGTGATTTTTTTCATTCAACCATCCAAATACCACCATTTAGCTGGCAGTGGGGGGGGGGGGGGGACACGTGACTCTAACAAAAATTAGCACTTTAAAGCTTAATATTTCACAAACGCATCACTTAATCGAAAAATGATTTTAACAAACCTGCAAGACCCTATGGAGGTACCCTATAAAAAAATACATTTCAAAATTTTATTGTACCACTTTGTCAGCGTTACTAATATGTATATTCATGCCAAATTACAGCTTTCTAGAACTAAGCATCTCCGAGCAATAGTGCGGACAGACGGACGACGGACGGACAGACGGGCATGGCGAAACTATAAGGGTTGTGGACTTCGGAACGCTAAAAAAGAGCTATTATGTAAGCGAAAGACGTCTTGCCGGTGCGATAACCCAAATAGATTCAGTATGCTTCTTAGTTTTGTCTTTATTTACATATTTATAAATAAACTAGCTTTTACCCGCAACTTCGTATGCGCAGAAATATTAAAAAGTAAAATCCCGATTTTTTCCGTTCCCGTGGGAATTTTGCAAAATCCTTTCTTAGCGGATGCCTACGTCATAACATCCTGCATGCCAAATTTCAGCCCGATCCGTCCAGTGTTTTGGGCTGTGCGTTGATAGATCACTATGCCAGTCAGTCAGTCACCTTTGAGTTTTATATATTTAGATAAATTAAAAATAAATATTTATATTCATAGTTTTGCTTGACCTTGAGTATAAGAGATAAGTACTAACCATGGATTCGAGAATGTTCTTGTTTAAAGAAAATTCGTTCAGTATTTTAATAAAAACATTACCAGCATTTTTCAGTTGGGGGGTTGGGGGTGTTAAAAAGAATGCAATTTGTTGTTTTATTAATTTGTACTATAGAGCGGCAAAACCTCTATTATCTCTATTTTTCGGTAAATGCTTGATTTAGAATTCCCCCGAGATCGTAAAGAAACCAGAATCTTTGTGAAAGTATTAAATTTCCGTTTCGTGTGGCTGTCGGCGACGTCGCGGGCGTGACAGAATAATTTCATTTCATCTGACAATCTTAAGTCTTGTTTCACTCCTCTTTCAACGAGAATAAGACATTTACAACTCCACACTACAAACTACTTACCAGTGCTATGCACCACGATAGCCTAGCCTGTAGTGTATTGACTAATGCTATCTTTGTCTCGTGCGCATACGTCACGACCGGCAGAGTGGGACGGGCGTGGGGACAGTTCCCTCCGGCTGCCGGCGGCGATGGTCGCGTGTATGGTGCGTTGTCGAGCCAAGTGTTAGATAGATTAAAACCTAAATACTAGCTCTAAGTACATGAGAAACAGCAACATTACATAGCCTATTTACTCCCCACTGCGGGGCACAAGCCAACTCTAATCACAAGAGTGTTTGGGGTATATGAGGTACTAGCTATGCGCAGAAATACTAAAATTTAAAATTCCGGTTTTTCCCGTTCCCGTGGGAATTTCGCAAAATCCTCTCTTAGTGCTCCCCTACGCACCACAAGGAACCTGCATGCCAAATTCTCCAGCGAGCCAGCTCTCTATGACCAACAAAAAGGTCAGGTATCAAAGGCGATAAGGTAGTTTTTACCTGGCAGTTACTGTTTGTGACCGCATGGCCTTTCATGGGTTATTGGAAATTCCTTCCTAGATTACTGCATTAAGATTCATGTGTGATACCATTTTAGAATCAGCATAACATACGCATGTTCCTAAAGTCACTTGCTCATTTAGTTTCTAGTACTTTTTTTTCACGGTAGTGTGCCAAAGATGCAATTAATGTTTTTCCGACAGTTAAATTCAAGTTTTATCCAGGAATTTTCCGCGTTTTACATTTATTATCGACCAAATAACACTTGTATCATCTTACTGGACTATTCCCGATAAAGTACACATAAAAAAACCCAAGCACAAGGGCTGTCTGAGCAAATGTTGCCACATAACATGTTAAAAAACGGGAAAATTCTGAAAAAGTTGAAAATTGGCGATATCTCGAAAACCAAGCCACTTTTACTGAGGTTAGGTTGGTTCGGTACCACTTAGGCTGACCTACCTCCGGTGTCACTGTGACGTGTTACTTTTGGGACAACCTGTGCACTTGTCACTCTTCCTTGAATTACTCCGGAAAAAGGTGCAGGTTTCTCGCTAATATTTCCCGCTTCACAGAAAAGCTTATGGAGGGTTGAAGTAAAGGAGCGCAATCTTTATAGTTCCAAAGGTGGACACCAAGTCGGGTAGGTTTGGGGGCGCTGCGGTCGCCAAAAAAGTCAAGCCACCTAAATAAATAAATATCTTGGGACATTTCATACATATTGACCTAGCCCCAAACTAAGCAAAGCTTGTACTATGGATGCTAGACAACCATATAAATACTTATATAGAGAAATACATACATAATATATAAATACTAACATCCATGACTTAGTACAAACATTCGTGTTCATCACACAAAGTTTGCCCCGAGCGGGACACGAACCCGCGATCATCGGAACAGAAGGCAGGGTCACTACCAACTGGACCAATCCGGCCGTCGATCTAGGCGGATAGTCTGCAGTAGCGCCTTCAGATGGCGCTGCTGAGGCGAAAACGCAGCGAAAACGGTTGTGAGGAGAGTGTTTCGTTTTGTTGCTTATCAAATCCGCTGGACACGTTTTCAACTTTACTGTTTCGCCGTATAAGATTGCGCTCCTTACCAAGACACATTCCACACTCCATGTATTTAACCCTTTCCAAACGTCAATAGCATAGGCAAGCTATGTGACTGTGGCGGTCATGGGTTAATGAGGCAGGTTGACGCTTTCAAATGGCGCGGTCTAGGCCGCTACTTTCAGAATGTAGGTCGCCCAAAGATAGCATGTGTAAAGAAAATATAACTACAATGCAGTGGCGCGGCCAGTCAGTGTCGAAGTCGGTTTCTACGATCATATTAACGTCTCATTTTCACTTCAGAAAATTAAATGAATCTACAGTAAAGGAGCGCAATCTTTATAGTTCCAAATCGGGTAGGTTGGGGGCGCTGCAGTCGTCACACCATTTAAGCCACCAAGGCGGATAGTCTGCAGTAGCGCCTTCAGATGGCGCTGCTGAGGCGAAAACGCAGCGGTTGTTAGGAGAGTGTGTTTTGTTTCGTTGCTTAATAAATCCGCTGGACACGTTTTCAACTGTTTCGCCATATAAGATTGCGCTCCTTGCCAGGACACATTCCGCACTCCATAGAATCTACCAGTGCTTGCCCATTTCTGACAACCAAACAAACTCAATAATTTCAATTACAATTACACATAGGCACAAGAAATATGTATATGTATAGGTAGAGATCTTCTACTATCTAAAGTCCCGCGCCTTCGCATTTCAAAACGCTTTTTTTTTTTTATTATTACTTATAAAGCACCACCAACACTCACAACGCATAGTTGATGGCTGTCTCAGCACGCGCACATGAGTTGAGAGTGTTGTTGGTGCTTTTTAAATACATTGAAGCGGCTTGAATGTTGGAGGGGCGGGACTTTAGATAGTAGATCTCTACCATGTACTAGAAATAGCTTGCATAGTTACGAGGTAGGATCGACCACGTACTTAAAATTGCAGAATCTGTAGCCGTTAAGGTACTACTTTTATTATGTTTTACTACTACTATTATAGCCTATTTTGCGTCCCACTGCTGGGCACAGGCCTCCTCTTATCACGAGAGGGTTTGGGCTATAGTTCCCACGCGGGCCGATTGCGGATTGGGGACTTCACACATCTTTGAATTAGGTACTTCGCAGCTACCTGCAGGTTTCCTCACGATGTTTCCCTTCACCGAAAAGCTCAGCGGTTAATTCAAATTGAATCTCACACATAAGTAAACTTAGAGGTGCGAGGAATCGAACTCCCGCCCTCTGCATGAGAGGCGGTAGGTCGAACTAGGCCACCACGGCCTTTTTTTTTAATTATTATAACCAAGCACTTGACCACGATCTCACCTCATGGTAAGTGACGATGCGGTCGAAGGTGATACATGCTTACTTAGATAGCACCTGTTCACTCTCGACTTGTAAAGATCCAAGTTATAACTACCTATTATACTATACTCTTGTAAATCTTTTACATTCTGCTTTGGAACTCTCTACCTGTTGACCTTAGACTAGCTAAATCTCTTTCAGTGTTTAAGAACAAGGTTAAGGAGCATTATTTGTCTTGTCTGATATGTACTGCTTTTCTTTTCTTGGGTAATGGATTACATATTTTAATTTATTTGGCTGTTATCTATGTATATGTAAGTTTATGTATGTTTATATATAAAAGTATTTAAGTATATTTATTACTTTTTGTGTTTGTTTCTTCTGCACATCTTAGTACAGAGCACCGCCTACCAACCTAGTTTGTTTTTCTTCATCTCCACTATCCAAAGGTTATCTGGTAGAGATCGCTATTAAGCGATAAGACCGCCTGCTGTATGCCATACCTTTTTGTGTAATTAAATTATGTCTACTGTTTCTTGATGGGGCGTCCTAACACAGGCATTGTAAGCTTAAAAGGAGGCCCCAGAAACTGTATTCTAATATCTGGTTGAAAAATGAATAAAGCATGATTGATGATTTTTTGATTTTGATTTGATTGTGTGGTGTTTAATAAAGTATATTGTATTGTGTGTATTGTGTATACTATTATGTTATTATGTTTTACGCACCCCTTTAATAGGATAGTGTCACCTTAGCATATCCTTCGTGAGCGCCGAGATAAACGAACGGCGAGCCCGTCGCCACACGGCGGTTGAAAACATTTGTCACCAGCCGCTACGGCGCCGGCGTACATCACCCCGTAGAGCTACGAATAAAGATCAGTTTTATATGAACAGAGTAAATTATACATTCAAAATGACTCAAAAATTGAAATATAAAAACTCTTCGCTTGCTCGTTGCTTTGAATGTTAAATATTGAAAGAAAAAATATTTACATCACACTTGGCCGTAAAGTGGGATTTTCTGCCCGCTACGCGGAGAGAAAATCTCACTTCTTGGCCAAGGCAAGATGTAAAACTTTTGACAAACCATGGGCGGTAATTCGTAAAGCCCCAGATCGCATATTTATGGCCCTCACCTTCGGTTCGGGCCACAGAAACCTGCGATATGGGACATTTACGAATTTACCACCCTAGGTCTGTAATGTACTATTAAATACTAGCTTATTCGAATCAAGTATCAATGTTTGCGTGCGAGCAGGTTTGTGTGCGTGCGAGGACGTCTGTACACTTGAAAATGTGTGTGTGCCAATTACGCGGGCCAATGATTCATTCACCATCACCGGATGAAACAAATGGCGGTAACGGGCGAATAGGGCGCGAGTTCCGCGCCGGCTAGAGCTCAAGCGGTTGTTTCCGTCGCGATTCTGCATGTAGTACCTACTATTTAATATTCTGTGACATTGTTCAAAAGTGTACACATAGTAACTCGAGGGTTCATGATGATAATTGAGAATTATGGCTTACGTTCCCATTTAGCCATGTGCCGCCGCTCCGCCGTAACCGTAGTCGTGATGGCCTAGTGCTCCGCCTCGCATGAGAGGGTCGGGGGCTCGAACCCGGCTCGCTTATCTGACGTTACTTATGTGCGAAATTACCGAACTCCGTCTCGTGATGAGAGGAGGCCTGTGTCCAGCAGTGGGACGTAAATTGGCTGTTGTGGTGGCGGTTCCCATTTGCTGATAGAAAAATTCGCGAGAGTCTTATTTTAAACTATATACCGCCTTCGGTGTTTCTAGCTCGCGTCCCACTTTTCGGCTCGAAGCAAACAAGGAGATATTTCACTTCACGAGGCACGCGGCCTTCGAAAAACCCGTCTACTTTGGCTCTTAAGGCTTCATGTTTATTTGCCTTGGAGAATTCGGTTAATTGTAAACAACCGTAAAGCCAGAACCCCACAGCAGCGCTCGGTCATGCTGCCGCTACGCCACCGAGTCCGTTAGAGCTGGGTCGTTTCGAGTTTTTCCTAAAACGAAACGCAGCCGTTTCTTTTTCTCAAGAAACTGTTACGAAAAACGGCTTTCGAAACGGTTTTTTCCACCCGTTTCCGCAAACGTCAGTGCACTGTGAAGAGAGTTAGTTTCATATGCATGCTCATAATTGTTAAACCATGCTCATCTCTTATGTTTTCCTGATTTCCTTTCAGTAGTAATACTTTCAGAAAATGTTTTTGTATTTTTGTGGACATCTATTATTGGCTACTCATTAACTGTGTTGCTGTTGATGCCCCTAATAAAGAAAAGAAAATTAAATGAGGTATAGTTACGTTCCACGTCTCGGAACCATAAGTCATCACTGGCAACACACACTGGTCGAAGACTTTCGACTTGAGACACTGCGGTAATTTGGACGAAAAGAAACTGCGAAGCTTCCCGAACGCTGCCCAACCGAGTCGGATTCGACGATTGACCTCTTTCTCGAAGTTGGACCTACCTAACTGGACTGTTTGTCCCAGGTATACATAATGGTCAACAAGTTCGAGCGCAGAGCCTCCAATTATTACGGGAGTTGGTACAACATGGACATTAGACATGATTTTCGTCTATGGTTCCGAGACGTGGGCGCTTATGATGGGCCTCATAAGAAGGCTCAAAATCACTCAGAGGGCAATGGAGAAGGCTATGCTCGCGTTTCTCTGCGTGATAGAATTAGAAATGAGGATATCTGCAGTAGAACTAGGGTCACCGACATAGCCCGAAGAATTGCGAGCCTTAAGTGGCAGTGGGCGGGGCACATTGCTCGCAGGACTGATGGCCGATGGGGCCGGAAAGTTCTCGAGTGGCGCCCGCGAACCGGGAGACGAGCTGTCGGTAGGCCTACAACAAGATGGAGCGACGACCTCGTGAAGGTCGCAGGAAACCGGTGGAAGCAAGTAGCACAGGACCGGTCTGAGTGGCGAGCCTTGGGGGAGGCCTATGTCCAGCAGTGGACGTCTTTTGGCTGAAATGATGATGATGATAGTTACGTTGCGTATGTCGCTAGCTTCGTTTGCCTAGTTTGGGAAAAAGTTTTTCACCTCAGCAGCTCGAACAAGTAGACTTTGCTGTCAGAAATCAGTGAGCAAAATCGTGTTTGTTTCACTGAGTGAAACAAAGTATTTTTTTAATTTGTTTTTTTTTTTAGTCCATTTATCCCATCAGGCAATCCCATCAGGCAAAGGCAAAGGCCTAAGCCATGCAGCCACAGTGTTATGTTTTAGTTTAATGTGATCAATTTACTATTCTAGATCAAAATTATTCAGTAATATACGAAGAATAAACAAATAAAAGTACCTACTTAAAAACAAAACGAATAAAAAACTTCTTAAAATGTAGTGAAATCGTTCCCGCCCCTTTTTTTTTAAGTTTGATAACTGGGAATGGTCGTTTCATACTGCGGCATCTAGGTAGAAAGAAACGTTCGGATCCGCGCAATGCATCAGTACCGCCGTGTATTTTTAGGCATTAAAATTATACGTTGATTTTACCTTCTGAAAATCTATTTTTAAAATGACTTATATTTTATATAATTATGTTATTTGTAATCATTTTAAACTAAAGTTTTAATTTAAAGTAAACTTAAAGTTTTCAAATGTTACCGAATAAATTCGAAATTTATCACTGTACTAGTTTCCGAACATACGTTTAGAAAATTGCCGCCATTCTTTCATGTCAAATCATGTCTCTTCTTAATTTTCGACAGCTAACTTTAAAGTAAGTAATTCTTTTAAAACATGAAATTTAAGTAATAATTTGAGTGAAAGGAGTGAAGAAGAAATGTTATTTCATATTTTTCGTGATGTAAGTATTCTTTGCAAGTACCTTTTATGTGTTCTCGCTACTGAGGTGAAAAATTGTATGTGCTACTCGAGAGCAATTTCTTTTACTTCTCGTGCTTTTGAGTCCGTCGCTAAGCTCAAGATTCTAAATTAGAATCACTCGCTGGACGCTCGTGATTCAACTATAGAATCTTTCGCTAGCTCATGACTCAAACATGGAACTCGAAGCAAAAAACAATTTTGCTCTCTTGTTGCACAAATAACTATTTCACCTCAGCAGCTTGAACAAGTAGACTTTGCTGTCAGAAATTAGTGAGCAAAATCGTGTTTGTTTCACTCAGTGAGACAAAGTATTTTTTTAATTTGTTTTTTTTTTAATCCTTTTATCCCATCAGACAATCCCATCAGGCAAAGGCAAAGGCCTAAACCTTGCAGCCACACTTAAATCGTTTCCGCGCTTTTTCTTTTTTTTAATTTCATTACTGCGAATGGTAATTTCATACTGCGGCATCTAACTAGTAACTACTTCTTATACCAATAATTCAAACTATCTTGATTTTATCCGCTCTCTTCTTTTCATTTCTTTAAGAAAAGAGGTAGAATTATACTAGGCAAGTCTTACTGCGAATCTGTTTTCGTAGAAAAAAATACTGAATTAGAAACGTTCGGATACGCGCAACGCATCAGTACCGCCGTATTTTTAGACATTAAAATTATACGTTGATTTAACTTCTGAAAATCTTTCAATTTTCAAATGACTTATATTTCATATAATTATGTTATTTGTAATCATTTTAAACTAAAGTTTTAATTTAAAGTAAACTAAAAGTTTTCAAATATTACCGAATAAATTCGAAATATATCATCAAGTACTAGTTTCCGAACATACGTTTGGAAAATTGCCGCCATTGTCTCATGTCAAATCATGTCTTTCTTCTTAATTTTCGATAATTAACTTTCAAGTAATTCTTTTAAAACATGAAATTCAAGTAATAATTTGAGTGAAAGGAGTGAAGAAGAAATGTTATTTCATATTTTTCGTGTTGTAAGTATTCTTTGCAAGTACCTTTTATGTGTTCTCGCTACTGAGGTGAAAAATTGTATGTGCTACTCGAGAGCAATTTCTTTTACTTCTCGTGCATTTGAGTCCTTCGCTAGCTCAAGATTCTAAACTAGAATCACTCGCTGAACGCTCGTGATTCAACTATAGAATCTTTCGCTAGCTCAGGACTCAAACATGGCACTCGAAGCAAAAAACAATTTTGCTCTCTTGTTGCACAAATAACTATTTCAAGACGAGTTTCGATTTTTTTCCGTTGCGTATCAGTGACTTTGTGGCGTAGCGACATGCGTTGCTGGAATCGTTTTTTTTGAAGCCGTTTTAGTGTTCGCGAGAAACGTTTACGCCGTTTCTCCGCTCGAAACTGCTTTTTGATAGGGTTACCGAAAAAACGACTCAGTTCTAGTGTCCGAGTGTCGGTCGATACATATTCGCTTCGTATGAAAACGTAGGTGGGTGTTTTCACAGCAACGCAAGCCCACGCTCGCTCCGCAGCGCATATATAGCCCAAATCCTCTTGTGGTGAGAAGAGGCCTGTGCCCAGTAGTGGGACGCAAATAGGCTGTAGGTTTTGGTAGTACGTAAATGAAGTTTAATTAAATATGAATATCTTTAATTATGAAAATGATTTATTATAGTGATATATTAAGATCGATTTAAAGAAGAAAGATAGAATTTTCTATCCAAAGTCCTTTTCCAGGGTCATTCTAATGAGTGTACGGAATTTTTACAGGATTTTAGGGATAATAGGTATGTTAAATAATACTTCATAAACATTTCGATTTTGTATTTTTATAATAATTGTAGTTAGTTTCTGAACGCACGTTGAAAGAATCCTGTGAAAGAATTCTGTATAATCTCTCCTGTCATTCGCTGTCTCGGTTTAACTTATAAATGTGTTTTTTTCAAATAAAAGAAGTAATAAAGTGCAATAAACCTCTGATTTAGTATCTAAAACCTCACAAGGTAGTCTATGACTTAATCTTAATCTTAATCATGCAAACTGATCTAGCCGCTTTAGCGTGATTGAGTCATCATCATCATCATCATTTCAGCCGATAGACGTCCACTGCTGGACATAGGCCTCCCCCAAGGCGCGCCACTCAGACCGGTCCTGTGCCACTCGCATCCACCGCACCCGTGATTGAGTCACAAGCATCCAAACACACAAACTATCAGCTTTAAGTATTAAATTATTAAGAACTAGCCCACCCGCGACTTCGTAGGCATGGAATTCGTTAAAATAGCATTCCCGCGGTAACTATGGATTTTTCGGGGATAAAAAGTAGCCTATATGTTGACCAGTGTTATAAACTACCCCCATACCAAATTTTGTTGCAATCCATCCAGTAATTTTCGAGTTAAATCCGGATTCCGGACAAACATACATATATAGAAGAAGAAGAAAAAGAAGAAAAATATTTATTTGACACATAAATTATATACTTACATATACAACATAAAGTACATACAGACCAGACCTTTATGCAACCTGTGACTTATTATCAGTAAGAAAACTGTATTTTTTACACGTGGTACTAAATAAGCATAAAACAACTGTTTATGTACCAGTAAATACATCCACACGAAGGAAAAAGACCGATGTCATTTCGTTTAAAATAACAAAAACCAAATATGCAAGGAGACAATACGTAGCACAGACTGCCAAGCTGTACAATTTCATTAATTCGCAAATTGATATTTACTCCTGCAAAATATATGACTGTAAATCTGAATTAATAAAATGGTTAAAAACAAAAACTTATATCGATATCGAAAACTTACTACAATAATGACAGTGAGGAACTCAGTAATTAAAAGCTATCGTAAGATCCAAGCACACACACACAAATTCACTCACACACATACACACACCTCATATGTATCACTTGCTTTACTTACCTATGTATTCTTTCTTTATTTGCATTGTACCACCTCATTTCAGTATAGAGTTATAGAGCTACCTTTAATAACATGGTTAATAATAATTGTACTTTTACAACTTACAGTAACCACTTGTGGAAGAGCGGTGTCTCTTAGCCCAAGTATCTTAGAATACTTAAAAAGAGGCACCAGCCACTTGTTATAATATATATTTTTTTTCTTTAATTTATAAAGACATTTTTTCCAACAATCGTTATTTTGTGTTCAGTGTAATTAATATAGTCGCCTCTACTTGATAGTTTCTTTTAATTTTCAAGTTTCAGACGCGACTTCTTCTACAGACTTATTATTAGTACCTATAGATTAAGATACATAGATGATTAAAAGGCATTATCATTCACAGGCCGAGATAGAACCTTGACCTTTCAGGCAACTCTCCAATCACTCGGCCCTGCTTCGAGGGCGGCACCGCTTGCTGTGAAGCTGGGACATTTACTTAGTAGTAAATGTCTACTACTTATTTATTTATTTATTTGGACAAACAACAGAAATACATTTACCGTTTTAACTCTTTATTGTAATACTACTAGACAAAACTAAATTCTTAAATAGTTACTTAAATTTTTGAACTTTTTTGTTACTGATTGTTACTTCTTAGTAATCTTTAATTATAAAATACTATTAATAAGATACATAAATAAACGGAACGCTCACAGGCGCAACTTACATTATAATAGTTTATCTCATTAAGTGAAATGTAAATTTCGTTTGAGATTAATTAATAGTACATTACACACCTAGGGCGGTCAAGTAAAGAAAGTCTCAGATCGCGGGTAATTGAGGCCCGAGCCGGAGGCGAGGGCTATAATCTAGCGGTCTGAGGATTTCTTTACGACCGCCCGTGGTTAGTATACGATTTTACGTAACCACCTGGCCGTGAAGAGGGATTTTTCGTAGCGCCCAAGGGCGGTAAATCCCGCTTTTCGGCCTGGTGTGACGTAAAATTCTTTAACCACAAATACACTTGAAAAAACATAGAGTAAACTGAACATAAACAACAATAAGCATATTCCCTTATAAACGTTCGTCACCAAAACATATGATGTGTATACATATTATATTCAAGGGGATACTTCAGCCTATTTGCGTCCCACTGCTGGGCACAGGCCTCCTCTCATCACAAGAGGATTTGGGCTATAGCCCCAGTGCGGGTTGGGGACTTCACACACATCTTTGGATTACTTCGCAGATTTCCTCACGATATTTTCCTTCACCGAAAAGCTCAGTGGTCAATTAAAATAGAATTTCGCATGTAAGTAAACCCCCGACCCTCGGCATGAGAGGCGGTAGGTCGAACCACTAGGCCACCACGGCTTTTTTACTAAGTTAGTAAGTTTAATAATAACGACGCCACAAAAACATCACAACGTGTCGATTTTGTAAATATATAAAATTACCCTATTTTGCACCAAAACTTTATCTCATTTCCACAAAACAGAAGACACATCCCAGACCTTGTATCCAGATCTAATAGGGATTACGACAGGGTGAAGAAATCGAAATTCTAATTAGTCCGTCAGTCAGGTAATAAAAAAATATTAGACACGTATTTTTTATTTTATCAAATTAACAAAGAATGACTAAGTTAAAACGCATTAAAGTTGGAGAGTGGGGGCTAACTACGTCACCGTTAGGTATAAATCGTACCTAACCGTGACGTCACGCGACATTTCAACTCAATATAAACGAATTTGTATTTGTATTTGAATATATCTCCGTATAAGTTTGATTACGTGAAAAAAGAAAAAATACGTGTCCAATACTTCTTCCTGATAGACTAAGGAAAAAAAAATTGTCGTCTCCCCTATCCCGACAGTCCAAAGTGTTCGTAGGCAAGATATTTGGCAACTCAACTACAGCGCGCAGTCTAAAAGACGTAAGTTAATATAGAGACTGTGTCACTTGCTGCCTTTTGAGTTGCTCGACAAGATGGCGCCAAGAGAGACAGGATGCGATGGCGTCATGGTCTCCTTGTGTGATTTGTGCTGAAGTCCGAAGTTATCTTTGATTGATTTTTCATGAGGAACATGAGAAAGTTGGAAATGGGCAGCTGAAGAAAAGTAAAAGCATTGTGGTATCTAAATAAGTTGATTTATTGAATATCCAGCATATGCGAAAGTAACTCTGTCTGTCTGTCTGTCTGTCTGTTACCTCTTCACGCTTCAACCGCTGGACCGATTGAGATGAAATTTGGCATGGAGATAGTCGGGGTCCCGGGACAGGGCGAAGTTGCGGGTAGAGCTAGTATAATTATATTTCTGACATATTTATTTAAAGTTTCATACATTACAGTTAGGTACTCAACTAAAATTTCGAAAAAGTTTTAGTAGTGTTCATTACCTGTATAACCACCAGATATATTACGATATTTTCCTACTGTACAGTCAAGGGCATTAATATGTATACACTTTTGCATCCTGTTCCGTTGTATTAAGGTCCAAAGGTACATATTAATGTCATTGACTGTACATAATTACCATTAAAAGCCATTTCCTTTGAAGCCAAATTAAAACGCTCTTCAATTCTTTCTAAATTTAAAAAACACGTTGAAAGTAGAAATGGAAATAAAATGCCGCATGAAAAGCCAAGGTGCTGGCAGAAGGCAAAATTAGGTAAATTATCGAAGAACACGCAACTAGTCTACGACAGCCTTAATGACGCCGCCGGGTGAGACATGATATAATGTTACGAATGTTTTTGACGTCAAGTGGAGGTTATTTTCTGACTACCTATTCGTTGTGTGCTAAGTCGGTGGAGGATATGAAAATGATCGCAGGGCGTGACCTAGGTACAGTCGAGTTAGCCAATATACACACACTTTTGCACCTAACCACGTTGTAATAAGGTCCAAAAGTGTACACATATTAATGAACTCGACTGTACGTCACAAGCCGTGGTGGCCTAGTGGTTCGACCTACCGCCTCTCATGCAGAGGGTCGGGGGTTCGATTCCGGCTCGCACCTCTAAGTTTACTTATGTGCGAAATTCAATTTGAATTTACCACTGAGCTTTTCGGTGAAGGAAAACATCGTGAGGAAACCTGCACTCATCTGCGAAGTAAATCAAAGATGTGTGTGCCCAGAAGTCCCCAATCCGCACTGGGCCCGCGTGGGGACTATAGCCCAACCCTCTCGTGATGAGAGGAGGCCTGTGCCCAGCAGTGGGACGCAAATAGGCTGCAGTAGTAGTACGTCACATACATGCACAAATTCCTGATGGACTTGAGTAAATTATATTTATTTATTCAGTAAGTAAGTTTACGAATACAATATAACATTAAATACACTAGGCGTTATGATATCTTAATTTACCGACATAGGTATAATAAAATAATCTAAATGCGGCGAAAACATTACCTACTTCTGTGCCTGAGCTATTCTGGCCTCGAATGTCCAATTCCCCGTACGTCCAGTCTACGTATGTCCATTGCCCCGAACGTCCAGTCCCCGAATGTCCATTGCCCCGAAAGTCCAGTCCCCGTATGTCTAATGCAAAGACTTAGGAATGTAACTAGGTCGACGGGTCCCCGCTACGCGGGGCCCCTATTTCTAGGTAGTTTGCCCTTCGGGCGTATATAGATAACTAACGAACCTAACCTACTTCACACCTTTGACCTAACGGACTGAGTGGACCCTTACCGGTAAAATAGTAGTGAACTGGACCCGCGGGCCGAGTTATCCGCGATAAGTGTGGGTCGAGTCATCTACGAAAAAAAATAAAGTGGGCAATTGAGTCCGCGGGCTGAGTGTCTGTGGGCTCATTTGACCACCAAGCCGATATTCGAGGCATATGGACATTCCAGGAATTGGACATTCGAGGCAATGTACATTGGGGGAAATGGACGTTCGAGGCATATGGACATTCCAGGAATTGGACATTCGAGGCCAGAACGGCCTGAGCTAAGAAAATCCTGTGTTTCAGGCAGAAGAAGGAATTAAATAGCTTATAATATTAAACATTAGTTAATGCTAGCTTACACTAAACGTACAAATCCTTAGCTTAACTTAATTAGGACCTTTTTTCGGAGTGTGTAGTGGGTGGGTTTGTTTTTTTTGAGTGAAGTGAAATTCAAAATTTCAAATCTATTCATTTCCATTAAAAAGATAAATTACATTTTATAAACTCCCGCTCAATCTTTACACAAGATTACGTGCTGCGGAGTTGTCGCATGCTCCCAGTCACCTCCCAGTAGTATAAATGCGATAAAGGTTAGTATTATGTAATAGGTAACAATAGGTAGGTATTTTTTTTTCATTTTACAATAGTATAAATGTCGCTGTTGCGTATTTATTTGCATTGCATTAAGTATACAAATGAGTATGAGTATATCCAGATATACTCATTTGTGACGACTCTTCAGGTAAACCTATTCAGTAATCAACACCTTTTAAGCTGAATAGGGTTGATAAACACCTGCTGGGCACAGGCTAACGACCATCAGAAGATGATGAATAACTCAGGTTGGTATATAATTCATGGAGCCTTTTATAAATATTGCAGCAGTTCATATGTGACAAATACTACTCCTTAGTAACAGGCCGTCGCAAACAATTTTCCAAAGTGCTCTACCTACGAGGGCCAGGGATAAATCAAAGTTACGCCAACTTTGGACCAGCATTGTTCAGTTATTTATGATCCCCTATTGTGCGTTGAAGTTGCAGAGATCCTTCGGTAGTTTGGTGATTTTGAAATATGAAACAACGCACGTATGGAGCGTCTAAACTAGATACAGGATTGTAGGAGCTCTACAGAAATGTAGTAAATACCAATTATGAGATTGCGTTTCTGCACCTAGGACCTGATGCAGGATCAGTCTAAACTCTAGAACCATGTAGCATCCTTTTCAAAAATTGAAGATCCTAACACTGGCTGGCAAATATATTTTTGAAATAGGTGTTTTCGTAAAATCTAATCAGTATTTTTTTGAACAAACAGCAATGAATCCGATACTAAGGCTAAAGGACCCGCCTAAATTGCTAATACCTAAGTTCAACAGTGCACTGTTCCGAAGAAATTGTCATGCCATGACCATTAAGATCTATAACCATATCTCCAAGTCGTTTAAGGAAATCCCGATGAGAAAATTTAGAGCCTGTCTTTTCACATGGCTAAGTAACACATGTTTTTACATTGTGAACGAATTTTTAGAATTCAATCACAAAATGTAAATTATATTTATAATAAATTACTATTTTTATATACATCATAATATTTTTTGCATGCTGAACACAGCTAAGTGTCGGCTAAGTGTGCAAACTGATATACCTACAATCTGACATTTTTGGCTTAGGAACTGTTTTATTAATTTCTTTTTTATACCGTCCAATATAGTTCTACGACTGAAAAGTTCCTACGATTTTATTTATACTCGAAGGCGATCTAACTCTTAAAATTGGAAGTAACTTAGAGGTATTACTTTGAACATTGATTTAACAAGCAAGGATGTGAATTGTAGATCATAATCAAAGATTATGATCTTCTTTAATCATCGAAAGGTGAGATCACAAAAGGTGACTTCGTGATGACTAAGAAAAGAATTTCAACTACTTCAAAAAAAAAACAATTCAAATCATTTCTCATAAAAAGTTTACTTTGGATTTTGCCTGACTCCCACACTAGGCGCAGCCTGTCCCATTTATTTCTAACTAGTCCACATGGAATCCAGTTATTGCCTACGATTTTTTCCGGGATCAAATGAAGCCTATGTCCTTCCCAGGGACTTGAACTATCTTACTATAGAAAGCTATCTAAATCGGTCCAGCGGTTCAAGCGTCAAGAGTTAACAGACGAACAGACAGTCGGACCCAAACAGAGTCAGTATGAATTTCCAAATATAAAATTTCCAATATATCCTACTTCTAGCCTTCCAGCCGTATCAGTTTTCACATAGACATAAATAATACTTCGTATGGACCCGGCCTAACGTAGATACTTACATGTCATGTTTCCCCACTTCATTGGTGTCCAATCCAAAGTTAAAGTTATATCGTGACACTAAAGCTGGGTCACATTTTTTCAACAACGAGACGAGTTTTTAGATACTGAGTAACAGTTTCGAAAAAAGTTTTTTTAAAAACGCTTATTGTCACGCACGCTCGGTGACAGAACTTTGGATTGGACACCGTGGAAGTGGGGACATATTACGTGTACGTTAGACCGGGTCTATACTATTTACGTTTATTGTTTTATATCATTGGCACGCGGCGACATTGTACAAGGTCAAAGTTCATTCGAAAGACATTTTATTTTTCCAACTTCAATGGAAATATTGACTTATTACTCCAAGTCAAGGTAAGTTGAGAACTTTAGAAAGGAAACTTTCCAAACAACGCAATTTGAGCTTACTTGCAAGAATACGCTATTTATATGTATAATTTTATAAGTGCTTTTACATAAAAGCGACGCCGACGGTTGTTTTTTTCTAAGATATTACCCGACTGTTCGAAAAGGAAGGTACCTACTTAGGTAATGTTTTTGGATAACCTTTTTATGTCGATGGTATAGGCAAACGAGCGCACAGCTCATCTGACGGTAAGTGGTCACTGCGGCCCATGGACACCGAAATCCTTTGATCCCTATTAAGAACGCATTAGATCTCGAACGCGTTGCCTACCCTGAGGCCTAAGATGGAATGCCTCTGTGCCAGTAATTTCACCGGCTGCCTTAACCCCCTACCGGAACACAACAGTGCGAGCACTGCTATTTGCCGGCAGGTTAGCGGGGAAAGGCAGACTTGAAAAACTTCTCCAGACGATCGAAGATTGACCGGACCTAGGGCTAAATACAGGTCGCGGGTATCCGGTGGATGTCTGGTCTATGTCCACCGATCACCAATGGACGTCTTTTATGGATGGTTGGCTAATATGGTATACGTATATGGAGTAAAATAGAGTGGTAATAGTAAATAACTCGACTTTTGCAAAAATATAAATCCCGACTGCAAACAAACTTGATGTCACATTATATATTTTTGTAATCTGTTTATTAAGCCCTTTATTTTGATACCCCTCTCGATAAGCTTTGACAAAAAAAATTTTTCGGAAACGATTAAAATGCCTCCAAAAATCAGCCATTTTGTTTTTTGCAATTTTGATATACCCAGTGTCACTCTCACAATTAAGACGAATCTAACGAAACCTCGCAAGCTAAAATCTATCCAGCCATTTAGGCTACACAGCGTGTCAAAGAAATATACTACCCAAGTAACAATTTCTGGTTCTATAGTAGACCATAGAACATTTCTCAAAACACCACTTTAGCCCTATAAAAGGCCATAGAAGGTTGAGTAAGGCCGATCTGGCGCAGTTATATCTCCATTTAGTGATATAGTGGAACCGTAGCAGCTTTAGTTGTGACGTTTTAGGTCTGTAAAGGTGATGTAATGATGACTCGTATTACAATTTAGTGACATACGGGCCACAGTAACGCTAATGTAGTGCTTTTTTATACTGTAGTAGCGTTCGTTGATTCCCTTATAGTCTTATTTTAGTCTATAGTAGAATCCGTGATTCCTACTGAGGCGCTTTCTCGGCAAAGTTTGGTATTGTGTGTTTTTGCTGTGAACTTCATTGACGGACAACAAAAATAATTCAATTATATAAAGCAGTAATATTCTATCGTGGTAAGTTTATGTTATCTTATTTAGACATTTAATATTTCGATCAATGCTGCAAAAAGCGCGTGCGACTAAAGTTTTACTGATAGAATAGTATTTGATTTGCTTAGTATTTTCAATGCGCCCTCGATTAATTGAGTTTTGAATAAAATATATTGATATTATAAAATTAAATTCACAGACATTTCTACTTTAGAGCCATTAAGTACATCCGTACTCCTGTCATGTCAAAGTTTGAGTATAAAAGTAACTGTTCACTTCCTTTATGTGCTTTTTTATCCTATGACCGATCTACAAACTCCATTATAGAAAGTTTCGGCCATATAAAAGAGTCATAGTCACAACTATCGTACGAGCCTATAATAGGGATTCAAAATCAATTAGAACACTTTTAAGTACTATAAAAATGTCCTAAAAATCGATTATAAAACAAAACCGCTCTATTACGGCGTCATTATGGCTACTAAAGACCATGTACTATAGGAGTGATTTGTGGAACCACAATATCGCATAAACCTTGTATAGTAGAACGTTCATCATTGCTAAAACGCAAGATTTATAGCGGTTGTCCGGGAAACCTTATAGCGAAAATTAGATACATAATGGTGATTTCAATCACTTTTATACAGTAACATAGCTCTTTAGTGGCTATATTTGAAGTTTTTATAGCACTTGACTATAATAGCCCTATAAAATGGTTCTATAAACCTTTACATCCACAATTTATAGGATAATTTGGCTCTTTAGCTTATAGAGCAAGAATGTGTTCCCAAACGCCTTTATACAACTGGTAGTCACCGCTAAGACCTTTATACGACGTTTACTGGACCTTTTAGTGATGATAACTCAAGTTATAGGGCCAAAATGTTACTTGGGTACTACTACTACTACAGCCTATTTTGCGTCCCACTACTGGGCACAGGCCTCCTCTCATCACGAGAGGGTTTGGGCGATATTCCCCACGCGGGCCCAGTGCGGATTGGGGACTTCACACACATCTTTGAATTAATTCGCAGATGCGTGCAGGTTTCCTCACGATGTTTTCCTTCACCGAAAAGCACAGTGGTTAATTCAAACTGAATTTCGCACATAAGTAAACTTAGAGGTGCGAGCCGGAATCGAACCCCCGACCCTCTGCATTAGAGGCGGTAGGTCGAACCACTAGGCCACCACGGCTTCTTCACGGTTTTTCGAGTGTATGTATTGTATGTATGTATATTAAAGAAATATACATACATACAATACATACACTCGAAAAACATAACCCTCCTTCTGGCGCAGTCGGGTAAATGGAGTCAAAGCGACTACCATTTCTCAAGCTGTAGTTGGTGAAGTTATTTTAATGTAAGTACAAAATCCATAATCCATAAACCATAACATAATCCATGCAATTGCCATTGGGCATTAAGTTCGCCATTTGTACATATTTGTTTTCTTGTGCAAAAAAGTTTAAATAAATACTAGGTAGGTACTACTACTATAGCCTATTTGCGTCCCACTGCTGGGCACAGGCCTCCTCTCATCACGAGAGCGGGTTTGGGCTATAGTCCCTACGCGGGCCCAGTACGGATTGTGGACTTCACACACATCTTTGAATTACTTCGGAGATGCGTGCAGGTTTCCTCACGATGTTTTCCTTCACCGAAAAGCTCAGTGGTTAATTCAAATTGCATTTCGCACATAAGTAAAATTAGAGGTGCGAGCCGGAATCGAACCCCCGATCCTCCGCATGAGAGGCGGTAGGTCGAACCCATAGAAATACTTTCTGTGATCTGAGGTCGAACCACTAGGCACCATGGCTTTTCGGCTTTTTTAAATAAATAAATAAATCTAAATTATCACAACTCACTGTAAAACTCCCAAGATATACGGTTCAATAAAAATCACAGCCTGATACCAAATTTATTAAAGCGGAGCTAAAATTTATGGAACTTAAGTACCGCAGGTGACCTATAAATTTACAGGAATATCCTGGCTCGCACGACACTACAGCCTCCATCTCTGTCATTTCACAGTCCACGTTAGTACGAGTAAGAGAGACAGGTAGAGTGATTGTTTTTTTAACGTTGTCCAGTTTTCCATAGGCACAAATTAGATACAATCAGATGGCAATGGTTGAACAAAGCTTCGCACATAGACGTCACTATTAATTGACAGAGTTTGCGTGGTAAAAAAGTCAAGCATTTCATAAGAAACATAGAAATAGATAACTCGATTTTTGCAAAAATATAAAACTCGACTGCAAACAAACTTTTGATTTCACATATATTATATATATGTCGCAGAGTCGGAGAAAGAAGAACGAAATATCTAATTTAAATTAATTAGATTTAAGTAACGCTGGGTTTTAGTGGGTATTCCGAATAATCGGCGAGTCCCACATAACCACAATGGCAGGTGGTATGCATAAAGCATTTCCCAGCGTGGTCGGTTCACCTTCTGTGACGTAACTTCCTTTAAACGTCAAGGCTATAAAAGAGACGCTCACTGCGTAGTGGGGTCAGTCTATTCAGATCAGTCGAGTCAGTCTATTCAGATCAGTCGAGTCGAGCTGTCAGCCTACCTGTCAAAGCTGTCACTTGCTTCATTCTGTTACTAACTCGCGTAGCGATCGGACGTTAGCCTAGTATCGCAATAACGGTGATCAAGTCTGTATTGTGTAACGTTCTTACGTACTGTACATAAGCGAAGGTGAATAAAAGGAATAAGACCAACGTGTAACGTTTTATTGAAGCTACAGTACTACCTCGTGCCTCCTACATCGGCTCAGTTACGCTCCTGACAACGTGAGACGCCCACGGTGCGGTAAAGAGGATAAGTACCTATCCATCAGATGATACCGCATAGACGCTCGTGCCTAGTTCCACTAGCCTGCTATGATGATGTCGCCCGGCCCCACGCGACTCTCCGACATATATATTTTTATGATCCATCCATTCAGCTCTTCATTTTGATACCCCACTCGATAGGCAACGAAAAAAAAAATTTTGGAAACGTTTAAAATGCCTCCAAAAGTCAGCCATTTTGTTTTTTGCAATTTTGATATACCCAGTGTCACTCTCAGGATTAAGACGAATCTAACGACACCTCGCAAGCTAAAATATATCCAGCCATTTTGGCTACACAGCGTGCCAAAGAAATATACATACATACATACATACCCTCGAGATGCTGAGGGTCGGGGGTTCGATTCCGGCTCGCACCTCTAAGTTTACTTATGTGCGAAATTCAATTTGAATTTACCACTGAGCTTTTCGGTGAAGGAAAACATCGTGAGGAAACCTGCACGCACCTGCGAAGTAATTCAAAGATGTGTGTGAAGTCCCCAATCCGCACTGGGCCCGCGTGGGGACTAAGTATAGCCCAAAACCCTCTCGTGATGAGAGGAGGCCTGTGCCCAGCAGTGGGCCGTAAATAGGCTGTTGTAGATACATACCCTCGAAAGACATAATCCTCCTTCTGGGGCAGTCAGGTAAAAAATAATGCTATGTTTGCTTATAGAGGAAACGGGGGTAACAAGCCCGTCTTGGACTAGTTTACTAGACTTATTCCACTTGACAAATCAACAGTATCAGTGTCATAATAAAAGTTATATGATATTTGTTTTTGACATGATAACGTCTTATAAATCGATGAACGTCGGCTGTGCGCACTAAAAACATGACGCAATAGTAACGTTACTGTGCAAGCGAGAGCGCGGAACAAGCGATAGAGAGGCACGATCAGCCTACTACTACTACTACAGGACTTCACGCACATCTTTGAATTATTTCGCAGATGCGTGCAGGTTTCCTCACGATGTTTTCCTTCACCGAAAAGCTCAGTGGTAAATTCAAATAGAATTTCGCACATAAGTAAATATAGAGGTGCGAGCCGGAATCGAACCCCCACCCTCTGCATGAGAGGCGGTAGGTCGAACCACTAGACCACCACGGCTTCATCAGCATGTCGTTATCACTAAATAAAAAGTAAAATTATCGTCTGTAAACCGACTTTGTAGACAACCACTTTTTTGAACTTTGATGTTTCTACAAAATGTATAAAACTGATACCGTTCTGTCGCGTCAAATAAATATATTTTTTAAGTGGCGCGTGATTTCGAGTGAGCTTTCTGTCCACTACTATTTTGTGCTCTAGGGTTAATTAAGTTGAACAAAATTTCCCTAAAAAAACACTTGCCTTAAGCCCCAGCCCACGTGTCAGTCGCTTATTTTTTTTGGACAACCCCCAAATGTGTTTTTGTGTAATTTAATTACCTTATTATAGTCCCGTGCGTGCGTGTTTTTTATTGCTACAAACACATTAGCGTGATACATTATTATGTCTGTGATACCACATTTTTAATGGAGTTTAAACAGCTAACCAGCGTTTTCTGCATTTTATGGTTGCTCACTTTAAAATTTTAATGATATTTTTGTTGGGGTAATTTTTGTGCACTTTTATGATTATTATACAGTTGTAAATGAAATAAAAATACCTCTTAGCTAGGTATATTATAGTTAATTAATTAGTCATACTAATATTTATGAGAGTGTGTTTGTTTGTTTGTGTTTTTTTCATATCTAGTGACCAATTTAGATGAAATTTTGTATGGCGAGAGTTTGGAACCTTGGGAGAAGCATAGAATACTTTGTATCCCGATATTTCCAGTGGAACGATTTTTCCACGGATCAAACCAGTTTTTCAATACTTCTATAAATATAACCATCTATAATTATACATATATTAGTATCAGTGTCGGGTACGTAAATTCGAATTCTACGCAAGACGAATAAGAATAAGAAATCATTTATTTGTCACACAAAAAAAAGAAATACAAAAAAAGAACAGAGGTACAGTTTAAAATAGCATGATTATAAAAATTGCAAACAAGATACTATTACCTACTTCTAATAATTAAGTGACAAATAGGAGACAGCTCAGCATTTTCTGCGAGTGCGTTCACCGCTCTGCGCAGAGCTGGTTTTCAGCTGTCCCCCTTGTACTAATTAAAATTAACATATTTAAGGGTAACATACAAAATTCACGTGCACAAACATTACTCATATCTCATATGGATAAGGAAGCCAGAAGGGCATAATAGATACAAAATAAAAGACAAAGCGAAGTCGCAGGCAACGGCTCGAACTGTATTACTACTACTACTACTACTACCACAGCCTATTTGCGTCCCACTACTGGGCACAGGCCTCCTTTCTTCACGAGAGGGTTTGGGCTATAATCCCCACGCGGGCCCAGTGCGGATTGGGGACTTCACACACATCTTTGAATTACTTCGCAGATGCGTGCAGGTTTCCTTACGATGTTTTCCTTCACCGAAAAGCTCAGTGGTAAATTCAAATTGCATTTCGCACATAAGTAAACTTAGAGGTGCGAGCCGGATTCGAACCCTGACCCTCGGCATGAGAGGCGATAGGTCGAACCACTAGGCCACCACGGCTTCTATTCTTTCTGTTTGATCATTGTCAATCTGGATTTTCACCGTGGTCTCTTCGTGGTATAAAAGTTAAAGTTAACGTTAAATATTTTACTATGGGACAAAATGACGATTCTGTATGGAATGACAGCTCGGCGGCCATATTTAACGACCAGAAGTCCGTCAACTATGCATGAATCCACTCACCCTAAAGCACACGGCGGACACGGCTTATAAAAGCACGATTTCGATCACAATTCGAATGAAGTGTCAATTCTTGCTTGCAAAGACGTCTGTGTGCGTGCAAGGACGTTTCTACATTTGTAAATGTGTGTGTACCAGTACGCGGGCCAATGTTTCACTCTCCATTGGATGAAACAAATGACGGTAAGGGCGAGTCGGGCGCGAGTTGAGCGCCGGCTAATAGATTCAGGCGGGTGATTCCGTGGCCATTCTGTATTTATTTATTTATTGATAAGAAAACCAACAGCCCTGATACAGTGTTAGCTAAGTCTTAATTCTAGGATACAATTATATGGCCAATAACAGGTTTCCCTTTACTTGGGAAATGTATTTGATCAGAACAGCGCTCAGCATTAAGATACAAAAGTTAGTTGTGAATTTGGTAATGTTAATGAAAAACTATATAATTAACAGCTATTTTCTCTAAAAGTAATGAGAGATAATAATAATGTGAAACTTAATTTATTACATATGTATGTTAAATATTCCGTGGTCTAAAGCGAATAAGGATCTTACGCATTATGTATTTAACCTTTTTATCTGCACCTTAGCTTAGACAACTTTAAGTATGCATGGCATTTTTAGGTCTCCTTGGCGTTCAAAGAGTTAAAAATTGGAATTTGGAATAAAAATTTATAGGCATTGAAAGGCCGGCAAGCAACAAGTAGCTCGTTTGCATATCTAACCACACCGAAACAGCCTATTTACGGCCCAATGCTGGGCACACATACGTCCTCTCATCACGAGATGGTTTGTGATTTAGCCCCCACTCGGATCCATAGCAGACTGGGGACTTCACATACATCTTTACTTCCTCGTGACGTTTTGTTTCACCGAAAAGCTCAGTGGTAAAATCAAATAGAATTTTACATAATATAAGCATAAGTAAACTTATGATGTGGTTTGATTCCCTGACCCTCTGTATGAGACCAAGCTATCAAACCACTAGGCTACCACGGCGTATATCAACCAAAAAGCCTTATTTCTATAATCGCACAAAGTAATTAGATTAGTGTTCCTAAAATCCCCCACTCACCCTTACGTCTACTTAATTGGGTGGTCTGGTTTTGCCCGCGCTCATCGCAATCTCCAACACATGTTAATGTTATAGCGTAGGAGTGTCTGTTCTTTATAAGAGTTATGTACAAGATGTGAGAAATTAAACCTATGGCACAGAATATTTAATAGTACTACGTACAGAATGGCCACGGAATCACTCGCCTGAATTTAGCCCGCGCGCAACTCGCGCCCAACTCGCCTTACCGTCATTTGTTTCATCCGGAGATGGTGAGTGAATCGTCGTGGCCCGCGTACTAGTACACACACATTTACAAGTGTACAGATGTCTTCGCACGCAAACATATTCGAATTGTGTTCGAAATCGTGCTTTTATAGGCCGTGTCCGTGCTTTTATAGGTGCCTATGGCTTCATGAGGAAAACATGACGCGAGATATTTGCCTCCTAAACCTACATGTAGCCAGTTCGCGAATTATTGGCCACAGCCTGAAGGAACAAATAAGAAGACATTCTAAAGTTTTATCTTCGCTATTTTCGAAATCAGATGGATTTTTATTTCAACGCTTATACCTACTTTATAGTTCTAAGTCGTGAACTTGATACCGACTTCGAAATCTGACAGAATTTGAGCAAGGTTTTTCCCTATGTGCCTCATGTTAATTACACCTACATACAAGTTTATTAAAAACTTTGTTATTGGCTAGGATTCACAATCAGCCGAAGAAAGATGGCCCGTCAAAACGGGTGCCCGAACAGCTAGGGCACCCGTTTCGCCTTCGTTATAAAGAGGCGTTATGAGCATATTGGAACGTATTTTTTTATGTCAGTTTGCTCCATATATTTTGGCATATTCTGTTAGGTACTGTTCGTCCATATGTTATTACTTATTATAGGTCAATGTATTGGCTCAATATTACTTACATTTGTTACACTTTTAATTACACAGCGTGTTCCTCCAGTCAGTGTACTATTCAAAACATCAATGAAAAGCAACGCGAAGTAAAGCGTTAATGGCTTGAGCGGTAAAACCCGGAAATTTCTTCTTCAAACCGGTTTAAACCGCACAGCGGCAGTTAAGTGGAACGATGTAGCCTACCTACTTTTAAGTGGATTGGTTGGTAGCAGATTTAATAGTCACCCCTTTTACACCGGCTGACTGTAAATGGCTAACACTTTTAATTGTAAACGTGAGGGATTGAGTGAATGTAGATATTATCTTAAAGGGTTAGGTATGTCGTCCATAGAATTGAACAGTGGAATTATTAAATATATAATAATAATATATAATGTATATTGATGCACATACTCATTTTTCTTTCTGTTTGGCCTTATGGTTGACTGGTAGAGAATGCCTTTGGGCATTAAGTCCACCAATTGTATACATTTTGTATGTGCAATGAAGTTTAAATAAATAGATAAATAAATAATAAATAGAACCCATAGACATAAATCATATTGCTCGACTCGTCTTGTTTGTTGCGGCGCTTCTTCTCAAGCCTGGGTCTAGGAAGCGCTGGTAAATTCATTTCTGTTATATTCATTTAAAATTGACGTGTAAAAGTGCCCAGATTTGGCCTATTTGCTGAATAAATATTTTGATAGTTGATTTGATTTTTGATAGAACCTTATAAATAAAACAAGCTACAGTGGTCATCTGATATATGAAAGCGACAATGTGATCATCATAGATCACGATCTTATTGTAAAGACTTATTTGATCACGTAGTTATTGTTAGAGTGCATGTTCACGTATATTTGATCACCTCATCCGCTGCGATATGTCTGATAGCAGCGTAGGTAGATATAATAGTACATTACAGACCTAGGGCGGTGAATTCGTTAATGTCCCAGATCGCAGGTGTTTGTGACCCGAACCGAAGGTGAGGGCCATAAATATGCGATCTGGGGCTTTACGAATTACCGCCCGTGGTTTGTCAAAAGTTTTACGTCTTGCCTTGGCCAGAAAGTGAGATTTTCTTTCCGCGTAGCGGGCAGAAAAGCACACTTTACGGCCATGGGTGACGTAAACGTGTTTTACATCACCCTTGGCCGTAAGGCAAGACGTAAAACTTTTGACAAACCACGGGCGGTAATTCGTAAAGCCCCAGATCGCACATTTACGAATTCACCACCCTAGGTCTGTAATGTACTATTTCAAGCCTAATTGAGACCGACAGGCGTCCTACTGATCCTTGTAACTTATTCAGCAAAATTAAAAGTGTTGTAAAGTGCCTCTAGATTGTTATGATAACGTAGTTACGAACCGGCTACTCTACGCGAAAACCAAGGAGCAAGAAGGTACTGAACTCGAAATTTTTCAGTAATTGTTTTAGGGTTCCGGACCCCAAAAGGAAAAATCGGAACCCTTATAGGATCACTCGTGAGTCTGTCCGTCAGTCTGGTAGGTACAGCCAATTTGCTCCGAGTGGACCGATTGAGTTGATTACGTATAGGTAAGTTAATGACCCAAAGACGGACGTAATTATAAAGGAATTTAAGGCATCCAATGGGCTCCATTTTTGAGGGGTAGATCAGAAAAATTAAAATAAAGTTTATCAAAGTAAATCAAGTATTTACTGAATTGCTTAAATTTAATAATAAATCTTTTATAATTAGTTTATTTATTACTATTATTCATTAATTGTTTTTAAGTAGGTAGCTAGTTTTAATTGTATTTGTTCTAGAAACATAAGTTAGTTTTTTCCGCTCTCCTGTATAATTCACTGTAAGTGAGATACTTGATTTTCGCGTAGGGCCGCCTCACCGGCTCCCTTGGGCGTATAAACAATTTCCTCGTTGATTTTTCTTTGGAAATATGAGTAGTATATTATTGTATGTTCTGGCTCACTTTTATTTGCGGTTGTGAATTGAAGTCGTGGTTAGGGAATGTATGTAGTTAGTATGGAGGCCGGATACTGATAACAGTTTACCAACCGCAAAATAGCAAGTTAACTTTGTAAAATTCTTATTCATATATATATTGGGTTAGAATACTGGCTCACTCTTTTGCGGTTGGTAAATTGTAGTTAGTATGGGGGCTGGGTACTGGTGGCAGTTTACCAACCGCAAAATAGCAAGTTAACTTTGTTTTTATTTATTTATATATTGAGTTGGAATACTGGACCAGTCTTTTGCGGTTGGTAAATTGTAGTTAGTATGGGGGCTGGGTATTGATAGCAGTTTACCAACCGCAAAATAGCAAGTTACCTTTGTATTCTATTTATTCATATATTGAGTTTGAATACTGGCTCACTCTTTTGCGGTTGGTAAATTGTAGTTAGTATGGAGGTTGGGTACTGATAGCAGTTTACCAACTGCATAATAGACGTATAGCTTGGTTTTCAAATATAAAATGTGTTTTAGTTACAATAACCTACAACTTGGTAAATTGAGGCGGAGGCTGACGTCACATGCCGACGTCACATGCTGTTATCTATTAAACTAAGCGGATGTTGCCCGGCTGCGAGCAGCGTCATCTACATCGAAACCTACATCTATTAACTAATTAAGTTTAGTATTAGTTCATAGCCTCTCTACTAGAGGGCGCGCGGTCGGGGGCGATGAGTGTTCGAAGACGTTTCTAGAGATAGGGCCGGGGGTGGTGGCGGTGACGTGAAATCTGGAGACGTTTCTAGAGATAGGGCCGAAGACGGTGACGGTGCGAGATCCTAGAGGGCGCGCGGTCAGGTCGAGAAGTGTTCGAAGACGTTTCTAGAGATTCTATGAAGAGGAGTTACAACCTGCTAAACACCTAGATGCTTGCTCAATTGAGAAAAATTCTAAGACCTACAGGTAAAAAATTCATCTGTATAACGCTCAAATTTTCATCTATTATAGTCAAACTATGGAAATTTAGGCGGCTGATTAAGGCGCGCGCTCCTAACCTCTTACCATTGCTCTCCCAACTAAAACTGCTATCAATACCCAGCCCCCATACTAACTACAATTTACCAACTGCAAAATAGCAAGTTAACTTTGTATTCTATTTATTTATATATTGAGTTGGAATACTGGACCAGTCTTTTGCGGTTGGTAAATTGTAGTTGGTATGGAGGCTGGGTACTGATAGCAGTTTACCAACTGCATAATAGATGTATAGCTTGGTTTTCAAATATAAAATGTGTTTTAGTTACAATATATAACTTGGTAAAAACATTAAAGAGCGTCGGGTTCACTGTGTTACAAGCGATAAAAGTTATCGCTGACGCCCACATCCTTTGCCATTCAGCGGTGGTCAGCATGATCATTAAACAAGTGGAGGAGCGTTAGTTAAGTACGTGCGTGTGGTTGATAAAATATACTAGCTAAATGGAGAGAATTATCGAGATTTGCATACGAAAATGGATGGGTAACAAGGGAATACAATACAATCTGGAGTCGGGAGCACCTTCGGAAACTTCTCTCCAATTTATGAACTGTATAGAGACTCCCACCCCGGACATCGACGATGGTAAATGGCAAGCAGCGCGTGAGGAGCTGCGGGAAGTGTTGAGGCGGTACCTCACAGAAGATAGATGCATCGCCCTACACTCGAGTTATTGTGCAGAGGGGCTGTTGCAGGAAATTCTAAGGAAACATGGAATTAGAACATTCCTCTCCGTACCCATCAAACAAAGAACTCTAATCTACCAGGATGATTCCATATGGTTTATGGAGGTTTCCAATCCGAAAAAGGGGAAAAAGGTGTTCATGTTTTTAAACTTCTAAAAATTAGTATAAATACAGCTTTAGTGATGACGGCTTTCAAGTGAATCATTTGAATCAATCAGTGGAGAGTACACGTATCGCTCGAAAATATTAATAACAATTAATAGAAAACTACAAGAAAAAATGGTTCATTACTGCTGTTGGTTGAAATGTATCGAGTGCCCCAATACTCAAATCGATGGAATCGCGTGTGACGTGTGCCGCGCGTATAACTACTGTCATTGCAGATGTGCTACATACATGGTTAAAAACAAAAGACGCTGTAAAATTGAAGAAGAAATAGATAATTTCATGAGTATTGAACAAAAGTTGATAGTTGCTGTATGTTCCCAGCATGATTTTGAAGCTGGTCTAGAGTATTTAGATAAAATGCGTGAAAAATTAATCCAATTAAAGACAAGTGATGTAGATTTTTAAATTAAAAAAAAAACGCTTTTTTCTTTTCACAAAAATATTGTTTTATTTCATAATCATAAGTGTGTTATTTTGTAATGACCCCACGCCAACGTATTGCTGGTACTGTTTTTATAATATACCTCTTTTCATCCTTACCACATAGGACTTTTTTCTTTTTTATCTGTCTCGTCATCGTAAAAATTCTTACTTAGATCTAAACATTCATAATACCTATCGAAATTAAGTTTTCTAACGACAGCTGCGCTCACCCCTTTATTTTTCATGATGTAAACACCATCTTTATGATTATCATCACCCTCTAGAGTGTAGGCATACATCTTGGAGCGTAGGCCGACGAAGCTCCGCATAATCCTACCATTGTTTTCATCCTTCATCATACCCACAACTTTTTTATTGATTTGAGGTAAGCCGTAGACATTATCTTTAGAAAAATCTGAAGTGTCGAATCTTTTTCCAAGTCTGGTTTGATGTCTTCATAAAAGTTATTTGTTTTAATGTTATAAACAAAGGAGTCGGTATCAGTGTATAAAAGGCTAACGTTCTCACCATACTTAGGAACCATATAATCATAGTGAAAAGCGTACATTGACAATTTACTCAGTTCTAGGATTGTATGAGTTCTTAGCTGATGTTAAGGAACGAAGCATCAAGCTGATTAAACGTAAACAAACGGAGCTGAAGAGCGCGGTTAAGGTGAACCTCGAGCCGAGTATACTAAGTGGATAGCTGTAAAGGGGGTGAGGAGGAGGAGCCGGAAGAAGTATCAGAAATAAAATCGTTTAATACGTGTAATAAGGTGTTACTGTTAGACGATGGTGATAATATGAATAATTTTTATGATTCGTTTGTTAGCGTAATTACAACTAAGGCGGATGAATTCCAGGAACGCGATAGTGGGTGGGCGATAAGCAGGGTGTTGTATATGGAGGTAAATATAAATAAATTCAGACCTCTCAAAGGATCCAGCTATGTACCACTACCAATCTGGGTGCAGAAGAAACGCGCTTGTGTAAATGTTAAAAATTCAGATGATGCCTGCTTCGCGTGGTCGATTGTTAGTGCCCTATATCCAGCAGCAAACCATAGCGACCGACTCGCCTCGTATCCGCATTATAAGAAAGTATTAAATCTCAGCGGAATAACATTCCCAGTATCGCTCGAGGGCGTTAAACGTTTCGAGATTCAAAACAATTTAAGCATTAACGTTTACGAAAATTGATGGTAGAACGATCGCGGGACCGATATACCATACCCAACAGAAGCGTGAAAAACACATTAACCTACTGCTCATTGAGTGCGGGGAAAGCTCACATTATTGTTGGATGAAAAAATTATCAGGTTTAATATCCTCTCAGTTATCGAGCGATGGACATAGATTATATGTATGCGATAGCTGTTTGTTAACATTTCGGGATAATAATAAATTAATGAAACATATGAAAGAAGGTTGTTCACATATCAAAACAACACTTCCAACACCTGAGGATAATATATTAAAATTTAGAAATTTTAAAAACCGCATGCGAGCGCCGGTAGTAGTGTATACCGATTTTGAAGCGATATTATTACCCATCAGCGGTTGCGAGCCTAGTAATTTATCATCGTACACAGCGGCTTATCAATTACATGTGCCATATAGCTACGGGTATTTCATAAAGTGCTCGTACGACGATTCACAGTCGAAATTCATTACATACCGAGGGGTGGATTGTATTGAAGAATTTCTTAAATCTTTAGAGAAAGAGTTAGCCCCATACGTTGAAAGAATATCGCAAATAGTACCCATGATCCCCTTAACACCGGAGCAGGAGCAGCTAGTTTATACTGCTGTGAATTGCCACATTTGTGGGGAGCTACTTGGCGAGGATAGAGTACGTGATCATGACCACACGAGCGTTTCTTAGAGGAATTTGTCATAACAGCTGTAATTTAAACTTTAAAATAAACCCTATTATTCCTATAATTATCCATAACTTATCAAAATATGATTCACATTTTCTTATAAAAAAATTAAGTGGATATAATGTAAACATACTACCTATGTAACAAGGAAAACTTTATTTCTATTACATCGGCGAAACATGGAAGTTTGAACTTTGATCTTAGATTTATAGACTCTTATAGATTCCTAGCATCCAGTCTCGATAAACTAGCGAGCAATCTAGAATCATACCAGTTTACGGAAATAAAAGCACATTGTACAGAACATTCAGAGTTGTTGATGAGGAAGGGGGTATTCCCCTATGATTATGTTAACTCGCTCAGTAACAAGTTGAGCCAATGCTGTGGAAAATATGCTGAAGCGAATAATAAACATATGGTAGACTATGATCCGAGTAAACCCCCTAGTTACATTATATATCTAGATGCTAACAACCAGTACGGGTGGGCTATGAGTCAGCCTTTACCCTTAAAACATTTCCGATGGCTTTCCGAAGAAGAGATTAATAATTTTAAGGTGATAGAAATCCCTGCTAACAGTCCTACAGGATATATACTCGAAGTAGACTTCGATTACCCCGCGCATTTACATGAATTACATGGGGAGTTATGCTTCTGCCCTGAAAACCGGATACCGGATATAGCCACTGCAACAACGTCGAAACTATTATCAACCCTCCATAATAAATACAAATATGTTATACATTATATAAATTTAATTCAGGCTATAAACGCTGGACTCAAACTCTTAAAAATTCATCGAATTTTAGAATTCAAACAAAGCCCTTGGCTTAAGATGTACATTGATCTGAACACCTCGCTGCGGACAGAAGCTAAAAGTTCGTTTGAGAAGGACTTCTATAAATTAATGAATAACGCCGTGTTTGGTAAAACAATGGAGAATGTTGATAAAAGGGTGAATGTAAGATTAGTTAATAGTTGGGAGAGCAATGGTAAGAGGTTAGGAGCGCGCGCCTTAATCAGCCGCCTAAATTTCCATAGTTTGACTATAATAGATGAAAATTTGAGCGTTATACAGATGAATCGTAATAATGTTAAATATGATAAGCCTATATATGTAGGGTTTACTGTGTTAGAGCTCAGCAAAACTTTAATGTACAACTTTCATTATAACTATATGTTACCTAAATATGGTGAAAATATAAGGTTGTTATATACAGATACTGATTCATTTATATACCATATTAAAACAGATGACTTATGCTGACATCAAGCCAGAGTTGGAAGCCCGGTTTGATACCTCGGACTTTTTAGAGAATAATGTGTACGGCTTGCCTCGAGTAAATAAAAAGGTAGTAGGTATGTTCAAAGATGAGAGTTCTAATACTATTATCACAGATTTTATAGGGATTAGATCAAAATGCTATTATATAAGGAAAGAAAATGATGATGAGATTAAGAAAATTAAGGGTATAAAAAGGAGTGTAGTGAAAAATGAGATATCCCAAAACGACTTTTTAGAGTGTGTAAATAATAATATCGCACGATGCATACAATTCATAGTAGAAAGCATGAGCTTTATTCAGAAACGATGAATAAGATTGCATTAAAAAACTATGATGATAAGAGATTTACTAAACCAGACAATCGGTACGAGACTCTAGCATGGGGGTATAAATTGATTGAAAAATATTATTTCATATAGACTATCTGAATATCGATAGCATTATAAGTAGTTATATTTAATAAAAACATATGTAAGTTAGAATAAGCATTGCATATAAGGAAAACATGCATTCAAATGAATTTCTAAGTGTATATAGAGAGTTATTTATAATAAATTATGATTTTCAACCATATCGTTTTACTTTATCCTCTAACCCTTTATACACCATTACTCATAGCATAAGCTTTTTCTCAGATTCGGGTTTGATGAGTCCATTTATGGGCTTATCGGTGTTTCAAGTTGTTTTTTCCCCCGTTTCTAACTATTTAAAACTTGTGATTAGCGAGGGAAAGATAAAATTTGTCGGCCGCCCACTACGGCTGGTGTGTTGATAATAGGGCCGGTAATATCAGGCGCGTTTATATGTATGTATGACTCTCTCTACTACGTAAACACCTTACTTCGAGGTGGTAGTATAACAGACAACTGTTGAGAGCTGGTGGTAGTAGGAGGTGGGGGTAGACTCATCTATTCAACGGCATCAGTAAACAGCATCAGCATCAACCAACAGACCCCCCTTTTATAACCGACCAGTTTAATCCCTCATCTGATCATAGCTGATCCTCTTAGCTGATCAGCTATTAAAAGCCGTTAATTCTCCGCTATCACGAGAAGCAGCGGGAGTATTCGAGTCCTGCATACGCCTCTGTATGCGTCTATGGATCGGTATGCGTATAGCTCATCTCATCTAATCATTTAATAATATCAACCACGTTTATATGTATGACTCTCTCTACTACGTAAACACCTTACTTCGAGGTGGTAGTATAACAGACAACTGTTGAGAGCTGGTGGTAGTAGGAGGTGGGGGTAGACTCATCTATTCAACGGTATCAGTAAACAGCATCAGCATCAACCAACAGACCCCCCCTTTTATAACCGTCCAGTTTAATCCCTCATCTGATCATAGCTGATCCACGGATCGGCCGGTATGCATATATGGGATC
>OZ020294.1:279644-512829 GCA_963971205.1 Aethes cnicana
ATGCGGTATGCATATCGGCGGTTGCGTATATGGATCGGATACAGAGACGTATGCAGGAGTCGAATACAGTTGCGTATATGGATCGGATACAGAGACGTATGCAGGAGTCGAATACCGCCGATATGCATACCGCATACCGATCCATACACGCATACCGATCCGTAGACGCATACCGAGACGCATACTGACGCATACCGATCCGTAGACGCATACCGATCCGTAGACGCATACTAAGACGCATACTGATCCCATATATGCATACCGGCCGATCCGTGGATCAGCTATGATCAGATGAGGGATTAAACTGGACGGTATAAAAGGGGGGGTCTGTTGGTTGATGCTGATGCTGTTTACTGATACCGTTGAATAGATGAGTCTACCCCCACCTCCTACTACCACCAGCTCTCAACAGTTGTCTGTTATACTACCACCTCGAAGTAAGGTGTTTACGTAGTAGAGAGAGTCATACATATAAACGTGGTTGATATTATTAAATGATTAGATGAGATGAGCTATACGCATACCGATCCATAGACGCATACAGAGGCGTATGCAGGACTCGAATACTCCCGCTGCTTCTCGTGATAGCGGAGAATTAACGGCTTTTAATAGCTGATCAGCTAAGAGGATCAGCTATGATCAGATGAGGGATTAAACTGGTCGGTTATAAAAGGGGGGTCTGTTGGTTGATGCTGATGCTGTTTACTGATGCCGTTGAATAGATGAGTCTACCCCCACCTCCTACTACCACCAGCTCTCAACAGTTGTCTGTTATACTACCACCTCGAAGTAAGGTGTTTACGTAGTAGAGAGAGTCATACATACATATAAACGCGCCTGATATTACCGGCCCTATTATCAACACACCAGCCGTAGTGGGCGGCCGACAAATTTTATCTTTCCCTCGCTAATCACAAGTTTTAAATAGTTAGAAACGGGGGAAAAAACAACTTGAAACACCGATAAGCCCATAAATGGACTCATCAAACCCGAATCTGAGAAAAAGCTTATGCTATGAGTAATGGTGTATAAAGGGTTAGAGGATAAAGTAAAACGATATGGTTGAAAATCATAATTTATTATAAATAACTCTCTATATACACTTAGAAATTCATTTGAATGCATGTTTTCCTTATATGCAATGCTTATTCTAACTTACATATGTTTTTATTAAATATAACTACTTATAATGCTATCGATATTCAGATAGTCTATATGAAATAATATTTTTCAATCAATTTATACCCCCATGCTAGAGTCTCGTACCGATTGTCTGGTTTAGTAAATCTCTTATCATCATAGTTTTTTAATGCAATCTTATTCATCGTTTCTGAATAAAGCTCATGCTTTCTACTATGAATTGTATGCATCGTGCGATATTATTATTTACACACTCTAAAAAGTCGTTTTGGGATATCTCATTTTTCACTACACTCCTTTTTATACCCTTAATTTTCTTAATCTCATCATCATTTTCTTTCCTTATATAATAGCATTTTGATCTAATCCCTATAAAATCTGTGATAATAGTATTAGAACTCTCATCTTTGAACATACCTACTACCTTTTTATTTACTCGAGGCAAGCCGTACACATTATTCTCTAAAAAGTCCGAGGTATCAAACCGGGCTTCCAACTCTGGCTTGATGTCAGCATAAGTCATCTGTTTTAATATGGTATATAAATGAATCAGTATCTGTATATAACAACCTTATATTTTCACCATATTTAGGTAACATATAGTTATAATGAAAGTTGTACATTAAAGTTTTGCTGAGCTCTAACACAGTAAACCCTACATATATAGGCTTATCATATTTAACATTATTACGATTCATCTGTATAACGCTCAAATTTTCATCTATTATAGTCAAACTATGGAAATTTAGGCGGCTGATTAAGGCGCGCGCTCCTAACCTCTTACCATTGCTCTCCCAACTATTAACTAATCTTACATTCACCCTTTTATCAACATTCTCCATTGTTTTACCAAACACGGCGTTATTCATTAATTTATAGAAGTCCTTCTCAAACGAACTTTTAGCTTCTGTCCGCAGCGAGGTGTTCAGATCAATGTACATCTTAAGCCAAGGGCTTTGTTTGAATTCTAAAATTCGATGAATTTTTAAGAGTTTGAGTCCAGCGTTTATAGCCTGAATTAAATTTATATAATGTATAACATATTTGTATTTATTATGGAGGGTTGATAATAGTTTCGACGTTGTTGCAGTGGCTATATCCGGTATCCGGTTTTCAGGGCAGAAGCATAACTCCCCATGTAATTCATGTAAATGCGCGGGGTAATCGAAGTCTACTTCGAGTATATATCCTGTAGGACTGTTAGCAGGGATTTCTATCACCTTAAAATTATTAATCTCTTCTTCGGAAAGCCATCGGAAATGTTTTAAGGGTAAAGGCTGACTCATAGCCCACCCGTACTGGTTGTTAGCATCTAGATATATAATGTAACTAGGGGGTTTACTCGGATCATAGTCTACCATATGTTTATTATTCGCTTCAGCATATTTTCCACAGCATTGGCTCAACTTGTTACTGAGCGAGTTAACATAATCATAGGGGAATACCCCCTTCCTCATCAACAACTCTGAATGTTCTGTACAATGTGCTTTTATTTCCGTAAACTGGTATGATTCTAGATTGCTCGCTAGTTTATCGAGACTGGATGCTAGGAATCTATAAGAGTCTATAAATCTAAGATCAAAGTTCAAACTTCCATGTTTCGCCGATGTAATAGAAATAAAGTTTTCCTTGTTACATAGGTAGTATGTTTACATTATATCCACTTAATTTTTTTATAAGAAAATGTGAATCATATTTTGATAAGTTATGGATAATTATAGGAATAATAGGGTTTATTTTAAAGTTTAAATTACAGCTGTTATGACAAATTCCTCTAAGAAACGCTCGTGTGGTCATGATCACGTACTCTATCCTCGCCAAGTAGCTCCCCACAAATGTGGCAATTCACAGCAGTATAAACTAGCTGCTCCTGCTCCGGTGTTAAGGGGATCATGGGTACTATTTGCGATATTCTTTCAACGTATGGGGCTAACTCTTTCTCTAAAGATTTAAGAAATTCTTCAATACAATCCACCCCTCGGTATGTAATGAATTTCGACTGTGAATCGTCGTACGAGCACTTTATGAAATACCCGTAGCTATATGGCACATGTAATTGATAAGCCGCTGTGTACGATGATAAATTACTAGGCTCGCAACCGCTGATGGGTAATAATATCGCTTCAAAATCGGTATACACTACTACCGGCGCTCGCATGCGGTTTTTAAAATTTCTAAATTTTAATATATTATCCTCAGGTGTTGGAAGTGTTGTTTTGATATGTGAACAACCTTCTTTCATATGTTTCATTAATTTATTATTATCCCGAAATGTTAACAAACAGCTATCGCATACATATAATCTATGTCCATCGCTCGATAACTGAGAGGATATTAAACCTGATAATTTTTTCATCCAACAATAATGTGAGCTTTCCCCGCACTCAATGAGCAGTAGGTTAATGTGTTTTTCACGCTTCTGTTGGGTATGGTATATCGGTCCCGCGATCGTTCTACCATCAATTTTCGTAAACGTTAATGCTTAAATTGTTTTGAATCTCGAAACGTTTAACGCCCTCGAGCGATACTGGGAATGTTATTCCGCTGAGATTTAATACTTTCTTATAATGCGGATACGAGGCGAGTCGGTCGCTATGGTTTGCTGCTGGATATAGGGCACTAACAATCGACCACGCGAAGCAGGCATCATCTGAATTTTTAACATTTACACAAGCGCGTTTCTTCTGCACCCAGATTGGTAGTGGTACATAGCTGGATCCTTTGAGAGGTCTGAATTTATTTATATTTACCTCCATATACAACACCCTGCTTATCGCCCACCCACTATCGCGTTCCTGGAATTCATCCGCCTTAGTTGTAATTACGCTAACAAACGAATCATAAAAATTATTCATATTATCACCATCGTCTAACAGTAACACCTTATTACACGTATTAAACGATTTTATTTCTGATACTTCTTCCGGCTCCTCCTCCTCACCCCCTTTACAGCTATCCACTTAGTATACTCGGCTCGAGGTTCACCTTAACCGCGCTCTTCAGCTCCGTTTGTTTACGTTTAATCAGCTTGATGCTTCGTTCCTTAACATCAGCTAAGAACTCATACAATCCTAGAACTGAGTAAATTGTCAATGTACGCTTTTCACTATGATTATATGGTTCCTAAGTATGGTGAGAACGTTAGCCTTTTATACACTGATACCGACTCCTTTGTTTATAACATTAAAACAAATAACTTTTATGAAGACATCAAACCAGACTTGGAAAAAGATTCGACACTTCAGATTTTTCTAAAGATAATGTCTACGGCTTACCTCAAATCAATAAAAAAGTTGTGGGTATGATGAAGGATGAAAACAATGGTAGGATTATGCGGAGCTTCGTCGGCCTACGCTCCAAGATGTATGCCTACACTCTAGAGGGTGATGATAATCATAAAGATGGTGTTTACATCATGAAAAATAAAGGGGTGAGCGCAGCTGTCGTTAGAAAACTTAATTTCGATAGGTATTATGAATGTTTAGATCTAAGTAAGAATTTTTACGATGACGAGACAGATAAAAAAGAAAAAAGTCCTATGTGGTAAGGATGAAAAGAGGTATATTATAAAAACAGTACCAGCAATACGTTGGCGTGGGGTCATTACAAAATAACACACTTATGATTATGAAATAAAACAATATTTTTGTGAAAAGAAAAAAGCGTTTTTTTTTTAATTTAAAAATCTACATCACTTGTCTTTAATTGGATTAATTTTTCACGCATTTTATCTAAATACTCTAGACCAGCTTCAAAATCATGCTGGGAACATACAGCAACTATCAACTTTTGTTCAATACTCATGAAATTATCTATTTCTTCTTCAATTTTACAGCGTCTTTTGTTTTTAACCATGTATGTAGCACATCTGCAATGACAGTAGTTATACGCGCGGCACACGTCACACGCGATTCCATCGATTTGAGTATTGGGGCACTCGATACATTTCAACCAACAGCAGTAATGAACCATTTTTTCTTGTAGTTTTCTATTAATTGTTATTAATATTTTCGAGCGATACGTGTACTCTCCACTGATTGATTCAAATGATTCACTTGAAAGCCGTCATCACTAAAGCTGTATTTATACTAATTTTTAGAAGTTTAAAAACATGAACACCTTTTTCCCCTTTTTCGGATTGGAAACCTCCATAAACCATATGGAATCATCCTGGTAGATTAGAGTTCTTTGTTTGATGGGTACGGAGAGGAATGTTCTAATTCCATGTTTCCTTAGAATTTCCTGCAACAGCCCCTCTGCACAATAACTCGAGTGTAGGGCGATGCATCTATCTTCTGTGAGGTACCGCCTCAACACTTCCCGCAGCTCCTCACGCGCTGCTTGCCATTTACCATCGTCGATGTCCGGGGTGGGAGTCTCTATACAGTTCATAAATTGGAGAGAAGTTTCCGAAGGTGCTCCCGACTCCAGATTGTATTGTATTCCCTTGTTACCCATCCATTTTCGTATGCAAATCTCGATAATTCTCTCCATTTAGCTAGTATATTTTATCAACCACACGCACGTACTTAACTAACGCTCCTCCACTTGTTTAATGATCATGCTGACCACCGCTGAATGGCAAAGGATGTGGGCGTCAGCGATAACTTTTATCGCTTGTAACACAGTGAACCCGACGCTCTTTAATGTTTTTACCAAGTTATATATTGTAACTAAAACACATTTTATATTTGAAAACCAAGCTATACATCTATTATGCAGTTGGTAAACTGCTATCAGTACCCAGCCTCCATACCAACTACAATTTACCAACCGCAAAAGACTGGTCCAGTATTCCAACTCAATATATAAATAAATAGAATACAAAGTTAACTTGCTATTTTGCAGTTGGTAAATTGTAGTTAGTATGGGGGCTGGGTATTGATAGCAGTTTTAGTTGGGAGAGCAATGGTAAGAGGTTAGGAGCGCGCGCCTTAATCAGCCGCCTAAATTTCCATAGTTTGACTATAATAGATGAAAATTTGAGCGTTATACAGATGAATTTTTTACCTGTAGGTCTTAGAATTTTTCTCAATTGAGCAAGCATCTAGGTGTTTAGCAGGTTGTAACTCCTCTTCATAGAATCTCTAGAAACGTCTTCGAACACTTCTCGACCTGACCGCGCGCCCTCTAGGATCTCGCACCGTCACCGTCTTCGGCCCTATCTCTAGAAACGTCTCCAGATTTCACGTCACCGCCACCACCCCCGGCCCTATCTCTAGAAACGTCTTCGAACACTCATCGCCCCCGACCGCGCGCCCTCTAGTAGAGAGGCTATGAACTAATACTAAACTTAATTAGTTAATAGATGTAGGTTTCGATGTAGATGACGCTGCTCGCAGCCGGGCAACATCCGCTTAGTTTAATAGATAACAGCATGTGACGTCGGCATGTGACGTCAGCCTCCGCCTCAATTTACCAAGTTGTAGGTTATTGTAACTAAAACACATTTTATATTTGAAAACCAAGCTATACGTCTATTATGCAGTTGGTAAACTGCTATCAGTACCCAACCTCCATACTAACTACAATTTACCAACCGCAAAAGAGTGAGCCAGTATTCAAACTCAATATATGAATAAATAGAATACAAAGGTAACTTGCTATTTTGCGGTTGGTAAACTGCTATCAATACCCAGCCCCCATACTAACTACAATTTACCAACCGCAAAAGACTGGTCCAGTATTCCAACTCAATATATAAATAAATAAAAACAAAGTTAACTTGCTATTTTGCGGTTGGTAAACTGCCACCAGTACCCAGCCCCCATACTAACTACAATTTACCAACCGCAAAAGAGTGAGCCAGTATTCTAACCCAATATATATATGAATAAGAATTTTACAAAGTTAACTTGCTATTTTGCGGTTGGTAAACTGTTATCAGTATCCGGCCTCCATACTAACTACATACATTCCCTAACCACGACTTCAATTCACAACCGCAAATAAAAGTGAGCCAGAACATACAATAATATACTACTAATATGTATTATTATTTCCTTCAACTTACGCTTTCTCAGTGGCCTTGGGCTTATTCTTGTTTGCCGGCGTTGCCGGTAGTGTATTAATTATGGAGCACTAGCTTCTGCTCGCGACTTCGTCCGCGTGGAATTCTGAACTATGAGTTTTTCTGGAATTTACTCCACTCTTACGACTCTTCTCTCTTTATTACTCTCTTTAGAGTAGCCTACCTTCCCCGGGATTCCAACTCTGTCCATGCCAAATTTCATCCAAATCGGTCCAGCGGTTGAAGCATGAAGATGTTACAGACAGACAGTTACTTTCGCATTTATAATATCAGAACGGATAGTAAGTATCTAGACAGTAATTATAATCCAATCATCATCACTTCAGCGGAAAGACGTCCACTGCTAGACTAGACCTCTCCCAAGGCTCTGGCGCCCAATGCGCACTAGTGCCTCAGATTTATTGTAAGTAGAAGCTCTGGTTTAACGTTCAAGAGGTTTACTTTAAATAGGGATAGTACAGTCGGTGGAAGTGTAAAGCCTTAGGAAATACTGTGAAATAATGTGAAGCCGAAAAAAAACGGTGTTGTGTTCTGGCACAGGGCGGACACGGCCTATAAAAGCACGGTGCGAGGACGTCCGTGTGCGTGCGAGGACGTCTGTACACTTGTAAATGAGTGTGTACCAACTACGCGGGCCAGTGATCCACTCCATCCATCTCCGGATGAAACAAATGACGGTAAGGGCGAGTTGGGCGCGAGTTGCGCGCCGGCTATATTCAGGCGGGTGATTCCGTGGCCATTCTGTATGTAGTACTATTAAATATTCTGTGGTTCCGGTAAGGGGGTAAGAGGTTCGAGCTGGTGAATAAATACAACGTAAAGAAAAGTCTTCTACGTAGACGCAGAAACCAGGACGTATGCAGGGTACCAATAGCTGATTCTGGGGGTAACATAATATCGCCGCAACGTTTTTGCTTGACCCTATATAGACTGACAATCTCCTTACTTTTCGGCGTAAGTACATCGGAAAAGCTATGGATGTGAGCAAAATCTTGGGGCGCTTTAACAGGCTACCTGCGCAGTGACATCAATTCATCGCATTTTAAAAAATCCGGCGTAAGCGGTTTTGCATATAGGTTGGGCTTGTTGCAATAAATACATAATTATAGACGCCCGGATAGGTCCAGTTGGTAGTGACCCTGCCTTCTGTTCCGATGGTCGCGGGTTCGAGTCCCGCTCGGGGCAAGCTTTGTGTGATGAACACGAGTGTTTGTACTCGAGTCATGGATGTTGGTATTTGTATGTTATGTATGTATTTCTCTATATAAGTATTTATATCGTTGTCTAGCATCCATAGTACAAGCTTTGCTTATGGTTTGGGGCTAGGTCATAATCGTGTGAAATGTCCCAAGATATTTATATTTAATTATTATTTCTCCGTAGATGACAATTGATATCACTGTCGATATCCTGCCTACTGTACGTTACTCTGGTAAAGACACAGCGTAATGTAAGTAACTTCAGTACCTAATTTATATGAAATGGAAGGTAATTACAGCTAATGTTAGTACCAGACCAGGGCTGGGCAGTCTGCCACTTGGCACTGATGTCAGGACCGTTGTAATACTGAAATAAGCCTTGAGCTCGCTTTAATGGTAACTAAGTACCGTTACCGAATTCTAGGTCAACAGGATTTTGATTTTATTGGGTTAAATAAGTGTAGTAAACATTGACCTATAATAAAATATGGACGAACAGTGCCTAACAGAATATGTCAAAATATATGGAGCAAACTGACATTAGAAAATACGTTCCAATATGCTAATAACGCCTCTTTATAATATGTGTCAAGATAAATATTAAGTAAATATTATATTTAAGTGTCAAATTTACTGAGCGCCAAACAGAACAATTCGGGCACCCATTTTGACGGGCCGTTTTTCTTCGGCTGACTGTGAATTCTTACTTATATATAATAGATCAATGGTAGTGAATGACCATAAGTTTTGGTTGCGTCCATTATGTAGCTCGTTTTTTTATCCATAGACCACAGGGAGGCACGTGAGTGTACATGACGTCAGGTTTGCCAGCCAGTGTAAAAAAAAAACATTTTAGGGAAATATACAAAGACGATCTACGATTTGATCCAATATGGTCGTGTTTTATTACTTGTTCTAATCTTCTTTAGTTACAAAGCGCAAGTCCAAAGAACTCTATGCATGTCTCACGTTGAAAGCACTATCCGCCATATGTGAAGTGCCTATATGTATAGACGCAGGCATCTTCTGCATTACGAGAGATTCTGTTCAGGCCACATGTGTATAGTGGAACCGCCTGATGGCAAGTAGTCTTTGTACATAAGGACGTAAGGAATCACACAAGTTCTCGAATGCATTGGCAACCCTAAGGAGCAAGATGGAATGCCCCTATGCCAGTAATTTCACCGGCTGCCCCCCTTACCGGAACATAACAATGCGAGCACTGCTATTTGGCGGTAGGTTAGGCGGTAAGATGGTGTTAGCCAATTAGCCATCCTCTGAATCAGGTCCTACAACCGGCAAAAAAGCTTAAAATTTCACAGTCTAAAACTACTAGCTTCCTCCCTTAAAGAAATAAGCTCGCTTCTATACGGGTGCCATCTATTTGGCATAATTCTTTTTGTCCGAAACTGTTTACGCATAACAGGCTTCGCATAATTTATCTACGCCGAATCTTGACTTTGCCGAATTTTTATGAAGCATAAATTCTTTATTGGCCGAATGGGTGTTTACCCGAATATTGTGTTGGCATAATTTAGACTTGGCCGAATTTAATTACGCATAATGTTGTTTCGCATACCAGTAATTTATCAGAATTTGGATAGGCCGAAATATTGAAGGGACGGTGTGTGGTAACACCCAAAGTTTAGAGCAAAGCCGACTCGCATAGGTTAGGTTAGGTTAGTTTTTATATAAGTAAACGAATTTATCAGTTAGTAAAAATCAAATAAGGACTCATTTAATTAAATCGACGAGAATAAAGGTATATGCGAAAGTAGTTTTCGGCGTAACGAATTTCGGCGAAAGTAATTTTCTGCGTAAACAATATTTGAATGTCGAAAATTATGCGTGAAAACCATTCGGCGTAAATAGATTATGCGTAATATAATTCGACGAAAAATCGTTATGCGAGATTAGTTTCGGCGTAAATACTATTATGCCTATACTTATTATGCAAAATCGAATTCTGCCAAAAAAAAAATGCGTAAACAAGGGGAACCCTTCTATACATGTGTCTTTTTATTATTAGTGTAATGGTACATTACTACAGAATCCGGGAAGGAGGAGGTTGCAGGCCGAGTATTATATACGGCCGAACGTACTGAGGCCGGATAGTTTCGAGGCCGACAACTTCCGTTCCCCACCGATGTATGTATAGTGCTTTTCTCAAACATGCAATGAAATAAATGAATACCTAAACTAATATTTTATGTATAATATATTTTGCCTTTTTTACATAAATAAAACAGCGATACCTATGTAGCAAATATAGTTCATGTTTTTTTAATAGCTGTATTGGCAGAATGTCATAGTCATAGCAAACCATAGAGTAAACATTGCTTGTAGCTTTTTTTAAATGGCCGAATGCCAAGATGCTGTGTCACAAATATATCAAATGGAAATTTAAAAAAAGTGAGTTGCCGGCCTAGGCCTGCAACGTTTGTATGAAATTTCATTATAGACCAATTGTCTAGCCGCGCCTGAAACGTGATACTTCCCCGGCTAATAAGAAGAACATAATATCAATATTTCATTGCATGTTTGAGAAAACTGTATTTTTGTGTTTTATTTTATATACAAGAAAGTGTTACTTACTTCACCCTACCCGGCTCGACTGTACTACCTTCCTCTCAGGCGCATGAATTATGTATGCCAACGTACTCTGGCAATTGAACGCCGCTTCAAGGAAGCGGAGCCAAGGGCGGAGGCTAGTAATGAAAAACTCTACGCTGGGACATTAGCATTGAAATCTAAATTAGTTGGGTTAGAGATTCATTTTAAACCGTGGATATTGCTTAGTGGTTTGATGCTCATGCGGAGAAGGGCATTCTAATCTCAGTTTTAGCACAGAATATTTAATAGTACTACGTACAGAATGGCCACGGAATCACCCGCCTGAATCTAGCCGGCGCGCAACTCGCGCCCAACTCGCCCTTACCGTCATTTGTTTCACCCGGAGATGGAGAGTGAATCGTTGGCCCGCGTAGCCTAATGGTTTGACCACCGCCATTCATGCAGAGGATCGGGGGTTCGAATCCGGTTCTCACCTCTGAGTTTACTGATGTGCGAAATTCAATTTGAGTAAGCTCAGAGACAAAGTAATTATATAAGACTGTCAATATCCTTACATTACGGCGTACATCCGAAATAGCCAGGGAGCTTCAAAATTACTTAGGCAGCGACATCTATTATCGCATTTAACACTTATTTCGGGCGTACGCTGATTTGTTTGATGTCATCCTAAGTTTACCTTAATTCTTCTATGGTAGGCTTTATATGTATACCTACTCGTATGTAAGACATCTACATACCAAATTTTATCCAAATTAGTACAGTCGTTTCGACGTGAAAAAAAAAATACACTTTCACATTTATAATATTATAGTAATGGACCTCGTTGCAGAGGCAGACCTAGACGGAGATGGCGCAACGACCTAGACAAGTTTAGACCAGATTGGCCAGAACTGGCAAAGAACAGAGAGGAGGGGAAGAGGAGAGGGGAGGTCTTTGCCCAGCAGTGGGATCTGTTGGGACTTTAACGCTGGCCATCATGACCGAGTGCTGAATAGATTTTTACTTGATGTTCTGTTAGTGTCAACGTTTTTCTCTAATATGGTAAACAATTCATAAGTTGAAATAAGGGGGATTCTCAATAGCCGTCGCAAGATGGACGTTGACGTTTGTTGAGTCTCTCCAATTTTATTTTATTAATCATTTACACCGTACATTTACCTTTATTACCGAATAACTTGCAGGCCTGTGGCCCTAACTTTGATATTGGCGAAGTGTCCAAGACAGAAGCCTAATTTATTACCCGACTGCGCACCGCAAAGGAGGGTTATGTGTTTACCTGTCTATGTATGTATGTATGTATGTATGTATGTATGTATGTATGTTTGTTCCTTTGTACTAGAGATCAAACGCATGGGTCGATTTTAATGAATCATACGTCAATCGATTCGTCTGAATTGCGCGAGTGTCACTGAAGATATGAAATTAATCAAAATTCAAAATGGCGGCCACCAGACGCCATATTGTACAAAATAAAAAAATAAAAGTCAACCAATTATGGCATGTGAGGTATCGTTGAAAAGGTATTTAAAAATCATTATTAGGTTTCTTTGAACATTTTTCAGACAAAAGAACCGTTTATGATTTATAACGATTCAAAGTTACTTTACTAACCACGTAAAGTAGGTACCTACCTACCCAGTAGTAAATCCGTTAGAATTAGCAACACAGGAAATAATCTAGACCAACGAGTCTTCAATATGTTATTAAATAATATAGGTACGTACTTAAATAATTAATATATATATAAGAATAATATAAACGCTTGTAAGCGAACGACAACAGCGCCAGATAAATCGCGCGCGGTTTTCGCTCGCTGTAGGTTTTTGTAAGCATGCTATTTTTAAGATTTGAATAAATAAATTTTAAAAAAAGCAGGTCACGACGACTATAAAATAATAATAATGTTTTTCATAAATCTCAAACTTCAATCAAGTACGTACGCATGTGCAATGTAGTGTACCAGTAGCGTCATCTATCCGTTGACTTGAAGACTTTTAGTTTCGTTATTACATTTAAAGTGTCAATAGTGTTATTTACCTACTTAATGCAGTGAAATATAACCTAATTGATTACAGGTACCAATTACACTAGTCAGTACTCAGCGCTCGTAAATAAATAAAATAGCTACCTAATACTCTAGTGTAGTACCAGTAGCGCCATCTATCGGTGATAAGGATAATTGAGTGGCCAGCACTTCGGAAGGACCAGCTGGAATCCGGGGAATTGCCACAGGCTGTTTATGTAGAATTTGACGACAAATCCATTAAAAGCAACGTTCCCGAGTAGGAGTCAGAATCGAACCATCATCGATAGAATTCGATGCACTTCGTGGACAGGGAAAAATAGAACGGAAAATGTTGCCATTGATATTGTGCTAGGGTGTTACTGTACATAAGCTACAAGGAACTACGAGTACCTTGGACCGAGCTGTGGTTGATTTAGGTACACGCATTTTTGCGAAGGGTCAGGCTTATGTAGCTTTGAGCCGGGTTAGGTCTCTAGAGGGATTAATAATCAGTAATTTAGATCATCGCAAGCTACTTAATAATCCCCACGATAGCAACTCTCTCCATGAAATGACAAGATTGCGGAATTTACGGTCTTATAATCCATAACTAAAAATAGTAAAATAAAAAAAAGTTAATTAAAAAAAACAAAAAACCCAACTGCGTAAAAAACTAAAAAGAAAAAAACAAGACTACTTAGTTCAGTAGTAGCTAGGATTATGTTAAGTAATATTTCCCGTCGCCATCAGATATATGGTAGCGAACAATGTGATCATAAATACCTGGACACGATCTTACTGTCAAGACGTTAGACTACATGCTCAGATATTTCTGATCATTCTTGCTTGCTCATATTACGTCTAATGGCGATTGTACCTACTGAGAAATGACACCATGGAAATAATTTCATGTTCGACACTAACATAAATCAAATATTGATTGCTATTGAGGAATCTAAAGATGCCTACTATCGGGACCCATTATTTGTAACATTTTAACCTAGATTTTAAATGAGTCCCGACTGTAGGCATCTTTACTGTATTATAAGCAAGCAAGAATGATCAGAAATATCTGAGCATGTAGTCTAACGTCTTGACAGTAAGATCGTGTCCAGATATTTATGATCACATTGTTCGCTACCATATATCTGATGGCGACGGTAAATATTACTTAACATAATCCTAGCTACTACTGAACTAAGTAGTCTTGTTTTTTTCTTTTTAGTTTTTTACGCAGTCGGGTTTTTTGTTTTTTTTTAATTAACTTTTTTTATATAGAATAGAATAGAATAAACAATTCACAAGTTGAAATAATTAACAATATTTATCAACTCTCTGCTTGTTTTTCCTACCAAAAGGATCTAATAGCCTAGACAAGGTAAGATAATTATGGCTATTAATTTTGCTACCCTATAGATAGACTAAAAACTTCTTTCTTAGAAGCAGAAAACCATTGCTACACAGTCTATTATCGCTCCATATTAATCTATTCTACTTTGTCACAGGATTAATCCAACCATAAGTAAAGCGGTTATTTAAGCTACCTCAAGCTTCCAACCGTCTCGCTCTAATCCATTTTGTTACACAATTTGTAAGAGTGAGACAGTGTACATATTGTTTGAATATTTGGTGCTCTAGTTGATCCTTTAAGAGGAAATTGTTTGGATTGACAATATTGTCTCTGAATTGTAGGTTGTTTGCAATAATAGAGCTCAGAGGATATAAGTAGTGTCAACAAATCAAATATGGCTGTCGTACTAAAGGTGATGCGGATTATAAGAGGCAACCAATCTTTGTCTTTCTTCAGGGTGGGCAACGCATTCGCGATCTCTATTATGATTCCTCATATCTGTGGGCCATTAGGACCACTTACCATCAGGTGGTCTGTATGTTCGTCTGCCAATCAATGGTGTAACATATACGGGTACAAGTAAGATAACTCTATTTTTGAAAAAATAATGTACCCTGCAAACAAACTTTTGATGTCACATTATATTGAAATCCGTTCGTCTTCCTTGTAGAAGTCGGGTAAAAAGTGGAATGTCACATTTCGTCACAAATTGGGTGATCCCAACATGAGTTTGGAATCACTATTTAGCTCAGTGTTTAGCTCATATTATCAGCTAGAGCATAGATTTAAAAAGCCTTCGACGTTAGTAGGTATTGAAATTTTCGGGGACTTTAAAAGTTTCGGGGACTTTCGTATTACTTGCTCCTTCGCTGCGACGTCGATATCATTTTTTCAAGAACATTATCTACTGAGTATTCGCTTCACTTTTATTAGATTACGGACTTTGTAATATATTTCCTGAGTACTTAGTTATATAACAAAGTCCGTAATCTAATCAAAGCGAAGCGAATTTACTTCCCTTAAATGGAAGTGCAGGGGAGCTAGTTAAGGCTATTGAGTTAGGAGCCTACAAACACACGGAAGTTGTTACTCTGATGCCCCGAAACCGGCGATGAAAAGCAATTTTAGAAAAATGATGAATTTTGAAAAGCTTTATCTCGGAAACTATTAGGTGCACAGAGACAGTTTCATATTGTTCTAAATTTAGTCTTCGTCAAAAACGTCTCGAGAAGGTAACTAATAAACTAGTCCTTAAGGGTCAAAATTGCCAAAATATGAAAAGCATCAGAAAATTTTCTCTTTTTTTGCGATTTTTCAATTTTGCGTCTCGAAATTTTGTCCGCAAACCTCAAATTCGGATTTAACACCCCAAAATACATAATAGAATGAAAGAAATCAGAACTTTTTACCCCAACCCAATTTAACTGAATCGTAACTCGTACATGCCTCAGATTTCCACCGTTTCTACGGCCATTAGTTTCGACTGTGTTATAACTCGCACAGTCGCTCTATCAGCAACTTATGTTTCATTGATTCTGCGGCTTAAACTTTTTTGGTATGATTATATCTTTGATATCATTTTCCACAACGCCTGCCGTCCGTTTCGTGGCCCCATTACTGTCGTAGGTTGCTCTAGTAATTAAGATGGCCGACCAGCAGTGGGGACAAACGGGAGGAGCCACAAATCTTGACGATATCTTTTTTTTTATGTGATTGGTATAGGTCAACGAGCGCACAGCGCACCCGATGTCGTCACTGCGGCCCATGGACACCGAAATCTTATGATCCCCCATTAAGAAACCATAAGATCTCGAGTGCGTTGCCTACCCTGAGGCCTAAGATGCAATGCATCTGTGCCAGAAATTTCACCGGCTGCCTTAAACCCCTACCGGAACACAACAGTGCGAGTACTGCTATTTGGCGGCAGGTTAGCGGGGAAAACCGGTCAGTAAAGACTCAGACTAAGAATGATTATCATTTCTACAACATGTATACTGTAATGTATGTGTTCTACTCTACGTATTCATTAATAACTAGATTATTTTCGCGACTTCGTCCGCGTGGGATTCGGTTGGAGCTTTGCCGTGGGAACTATGCGTTTTCCGGAATAAAATATAGCCGATGTCCTTCGCCGCAGTCTTTACTATAATCGTATCAAATTTCATTACAATCAGTTCAGCGGTTTAGCCACAAGTGGCCGCGTTAGAGTTACTTCGCATTTACCTATAATATTCATTTATAATAGGTACAGAAAATAAGGAAAAAGTCCCAACAATTGCTACCTACTTAAAAGTAAGCAAAAATCCGTGCGCGAAAATATAATAAAATTCGCACTCATCCTTTTATTCTTGATAACTGTTTAAATTCGTCTTCAAAAGTTAATCATCTCTAAGTTGAAACCAATTGAAAGTTCTGACGTAGATAACCGACCGATCCAAGTTAATCTGTCGAGGTAATCCCCTTACAAAAGTTCTCAATTTGTGGGCGCAGTTGGAATCTTACGTGCCTAGATCTCGAGGAAGAATTAAAAGAAGAACATTCACATTTAAGTTCAGAAATTTTCCTTTTTCAGAAATGAGGATATCCGCATTAAAACTAGCATAGCCCGAAGAATTGCGAGCCTTAAGTGGCAGTGGGCGGGGCACATTGCTCGCAGGACTGATGGCCAATGGGGCCGGATAGTTCTCGAGTGGCGTCCGCGATCCGGTAGACGAGCTGTCGGTAGGCCTCCAACAAGATGGAGCGACGACCTCGTCAATATCGCGGGAAACTGGTGGATGCGAGTAGCGCAGGACTGGTCTGAGTGGCGAGCCTTGGGGGAGGCCTATGTCCAGCAGTGGACGTCTTTCGGCTGAAATGATGAAGATGATGATTCACTTTTGTAAAGTAACGCTACGACAAAACTCGACGCTTTGAAAAACGGCACAATCCTACGCCTACAAGAATACGTTCAAAAGGGAAAAAATTGCGTAGCGAGCGCAGTAGGGAATGAGTTACTGCATGAGGGTCCAAATTCAGCGGTTGTCCATGATTTTAGCCGTTGCGTTTTATAGACGACTGGACTCTCTGTTAGAGTGTTCCGTAAATTTAAAGTCAAAGGTTATATATACAACCTCTAACATAATCTTTCGTGATAGCAAAAAGCTTTTTCGTATATAAGCTTAAACTTAGTTTTCTTTATGTCCATTTTATAGAACTGTTCATATTTACTCGGAATAAAGTAGTAAATACCTATTAAAAGTTTTATCGAAAGCTGCTGTAAACGCGTCAAGTCAATATATTAGTGAAAAATGGGTAAAAATGAACATAATTATGACTATTTAATCCTCTGACTAAGCATAGGACAAATTAAAGCATCCGAATTATTCAGCAATTAAACGAGGGTCAGCTGACAGAGGCATTTCATTAGCTTTGCAACTGTCTAGTTGACAGCTGTCAGCTTGACAGCCCCAACGCAGTCTTCAGATGGGTCTTTGATGTTTAGTAGTATTCTTTATTACAATAAACTACCCCGAGAAGCCATGAACCTGCCCCTCCCGGAACTTAAAAAGTGCTCTGCTGCGCAAAGGTTACTATTGTGTAGAAGATTATTTAAGTGACAAGAATGTCTGGCCTGAATTGGACTAATAAACATGTGTGCGCTTAAGGACTTAGTTAAAATTTGATATAGTGCGTGTGATAAAAAAAAAGTTTGATACAAAGTTCAAGATGCAGGTACCTAAATCAATGACGAAGCTTGCAGCGGATATCGGTATGTTTTTAATGATAACTACATCAAATTGTACATAATGACGATGCAAATGTGATTGTAAAATCCTACTTGAATATATTTTTTTTATCTTTTATCTTAATCGGGATGTTAAATAAATCAGATTGGGCTGTGTGATCGTTTCTGACTTTGGTCGTGGAAACTGTGGCTTTTCCGATTGAAAAAGTTTTAGTTTTGGGTATCGGTATGGTTTAGGTAAACGGAGGGGTTTTAAACGGGAACAAATTAACTGGAAATACTTATTGATTTTACTTTGTTATGAATTCCCAAGGGACGAATTAAAAAAAATGTTGTTTGAGGTTTTAATCTTGTACTTCCCTCTAAGTACTTAAGTCAAATTATCTAAACCAGCCATTAATATATTTTGAAGCAATGCATTATGCTAATATATATGTGTATGCCTTAAGCTATTTAAAGCCATGTCTCTTGAAATGCTTTGGTTAATGGTTATAAGAATTTCACCATTTCGAAGACAATTGGAATGAAGTGTCAATGTTTGCGTGCGAGGACGTTCTGTACAATTGTAAATGTGTGTGTACCACTACGCGGGCCAACGATCCACTGTCCATCTACGGATGAAACAAATGACGGTAAGGGCGAGTTGGGTGTGAGTTGCGCGCCGGCTAGATTCATGCGGGTGATTCCGTGGCCATTCTGTATGTAATATATTAAATATTCTGTGACAACGGGAGAGTTTTTACATGACAAATTAATGTAGAGTAAAGTTTGTTTTTTTAGGATAGTTGTTTTGAGCTATGATAGCAACGGAACAGTTCGTTTGCGCTCCGACGGATTGTCGCGTTTTGTACTGCCTGGTACATTCGAAAACACAAGAGACACCCGTTCTCGAAAAAAAAATGCAAATTGGAAAAGATAAAGAAAGTTTGTTAGTGGTAGGACCTGGTGCTGGGTCCGTCCGGGATGGTACCACCGTCTTTCCCCGCTGATCTGCCACCAAATAACAGTGCTCGCACTGTTGTGTTCCGGTAGGGGATTAAGGCAGCCGGTAAAATTTCTGGCACAGACGCATTCCATCTTAGGCCTCGGGGTAGGCATCGCATTCGAGATCTTATGGTTTCTTAATGGGGGATCATAGGATTTCGGTGTCCATGGGCCGCAGTGACCCTTATCATTAGTTGGGCTGAGCGCTCGTTTGCCTATACCATTGGTATATAAAAAAGTTGGAACGATAAGGAAGTTGGAAAGTAACATTAAAGTTAAGATAGGTAAAAAGAAACTAAATACGTTTGTCTACGTTTGACTTATTGAAAAAGCTAAGTAGTAGATCTATAAAGAATGCGCAAAGTTAAATTGAGCAGAAGTTGCTGAACCAGTGAGCTCAGGTTGACCTCATGGACTACTACTACTACTACTACAGCCTTCTTGCGTCCCACTGCTGGGCACAGGCCTCCTCTCATCACGAGTGGGTTTGGGCTATAGTCCCCACGCGGGCCCAGTGCGGATTGGGGACTTCACACACCTCTTTGAATTACTTCGCAGATGCGTGCAGGTTTCCTCACGATGTTTTCCTTCACCGAAAAGCTCAGTGGTAAATTCAAATTGAATTTCGCACATAAGTAAACTTAGAGGTGCGAGCCGGAATCGAACCCCCGACCCTCTGCATGAGAGGCGGTTGGTCGAACCACTAGGCCACCACGGCTTACCCCCACCACCTCACCTCACCTCATGGACTATTTTCGTCGAATGAAATAAAACCCAACTTTGAATATTTTTTTTCTTACATTTAGCACTATTTTTAATACTGGCCTAGTTTCAGAACGATAAATCAGTGAAAACGGTGCTCGGGAAGATCAGTAGTAGGATAAGAAAGGTTTCAAATAAATGCTAATAAAAAAACAACGGGTTGCACTCCGGGAGTGCCGGTAGAAGTGAAAACTTGCACAGGCATACATTTTCGCCGCGCGGTAAAAAGAGAGGGGGATACTTCCTCTCCTACTCCGCGCCGGCGGGCTACTGGCTTCAAGGACATTGTAACAGTTTTTCGATCAGGTCAAGTGTCCGTCTTACGGTCACGTGATCTGTCGCGAGTTTAACATTTTTTCCCCATCACAAAAAGTGCACAGCTCCGCTAAAGAAGTTTTCACTTCAAAAATCCTTTAGCACTTGTCGTAACGACAGTCTACACGTTCCAGTGAGCTATTTCCAGAGCACTCTGACGACCAGCGCTTGAGATGTTAAGTTTTATATGCGACGCCTGTTTTACTAGCGCACGCTAGTTTACGGGGAAGCGCGATTTTTCCACCCCTTTCATGTTTCTTGGCACACTGGATTACCTGAGACGCCTTAGTGTGATGTAATTTTAGCAAAGATGCACAATTTGCAGTGATCCCTTGCTGCTGCGTAGAAAAAAATTCAATTCAATTCAATCATTTATTCAGCAAATTGGCCACATAGGGGCACTTTTACACGTCAGAAAAGAATTTACTAGCGCTTCCTAGACCCATTGCTTGAGAAGAAGCGCCGCAACAAACTCAAGCAGAAGGCCTTTTTTCAATATTTACACATAGTTATAACATTTACATTACATGTATAAAATATACATATAGGTACGTACTACAATTACATTGAAGGGATGTATAGTCCCTAACTTAAACTTAAATCTAAGATCTTAGAGATGTATAGTCTCCAAGGGTCCAGAAAAAAAAATATTATGGAGATGGCCTCCATTGTCAAATAAATATAAATTCCACAGAGGTCGACAGTCTCAAAATGTCAATAAATAATGAAATACATCATGTATAAAAGAGTTCATTAATACATGTCAATAAGAACATGATGAGGTCTCTCGCTTAAAATGTTTGACTTAGTAATATATTTAAAGCTAATGGTTATTTTTAAACGTCCTTGCAAGCATGAACAGACCGGACCCCAGACCGGTACATAAGGATATGTGAGATATCGAAATATTAAGTTTACTGAAGTTGAAGATGGATGTAGTCAAGAGTCGATAAATACTCGTATATTTTTTCTTTTCTAGACCCTTGGAGACTATACATCTCTAAGATCTTAGATTTAGGTTAGGGACTATACATCCCTTAAATGTAATGTTAGTACGTACCTGTATATGTATTTTATACACGTGAATTTGTATATATTTTGTTTAAAGGCCTTCTGCTGAGTTTGTTGCAGCGCTTCTTATCAAGCAATGGGTCTAGGAAGCGCTGGTAAATTCGTTTCTAACGTGTAAAAGTGCCCCTATGTGGTCAATTTGCTGAATAAATGATTGATTGATTGATTGATTGATCATACACATCTTTAACTGTACAACATTTTACTCGTAGAGAAATGACTGTGAATTAAAGGCATTACGAAAGCTTTTTGGAAAATACTTTCTTTTTAAATGTTTTGAAAGTATGGGGAATAATAAAGATTTGACTACTTAAACATGCCTCAAAGCTCAAAGTAATATCAAAATCTAAATCAAAATATTTATTCAGCAAATAGGCCACATCTGGGCACTTTTACACGTAACTTTTAAATGAATTTACATAAAAAGTACAAAAAAAAAATAGTAAATTCTATACCTACGCCAAACATGAACTTCACCGATACCACGCTCTTCTTAAGTAAAGGCACTTCCATTTTATCTATAACTGCGAACTGTTGTGTTATGTAAATATAATTAGTGTTTTGTTTTGTTCCTACCTGCCAAATGTAAAATGTAACAATAACATATAATTACCTCTTGCGCTCACCGTTGTTATATAACTTAATTAAGTATTTACTTGCCTTTTGATCATTACTAATATTACTTACCTATTATTTTTCTCATATAAGTGAATTATTGTTATTCTTTTGAGAAATAAATGTCTTTAAACCGATAAGTAGTCTTAATAGTAAATACGGATTAGCGGTTCTCAAGGAACAAATTCAATCCTATGTACGCTAGCTACATTTTCGCCAATTGCCATAAAAGGAGGACTCAAGATGGAACTCGGAATTGGTCTTCTAAACAATCTACCTTTGATTGTTCAAGGGAGCATTGTTAAGGAGTGACAAGTAATTGGCAATCCTGATCACCTGACCTCTGATTAAGAGCGCGAAAGGGACAACACGAAGTCTATAAGAGCCATTGTATAGCTGTCTCGCCCACTCGTATAAGTTACGAGGCAACATAGCGATAAGAAACGCGCATTGTCTATGCATATAAATTCGAAGATCAAATCAGCTGTCCTTTCTCTAAGTCCATGATATGGAGGGTTGAAGTAAAGGAGCGCAATCGTTATAGTTCCAAAAGTGGACACAAAATTGGGTAAGTTGGGGGCACTGCGGTCGTCACTCTAGTCAAACCACTGGGCGGATAGTCTGCAGTGGCGCCTTCAGATGGCGCTGCTGAGGCGAAAACGGTTGTTAGGAGAGTGTGTTTTATTTTGTTGCTTATCAAATCTGCTGAACACGTTTTCAACTGTTACGCCATATAAGATTGCGCTCCTTACCAAGACACATCCACACTCCATAGTTCATGAAGTGTGTGAGAGACAGGTATTTTGAAAACAGTTCGGAATCCGTGTTTCACAGTGCCCAAAGGTTTTTCGACAGTTATCGTTAATGGCGCTGATTCAGCAAATAGGGGTTGGGTACAGGCGAGAGCGTTCTTATTTAGTAGCGAATACTTCCCGCCGAAAAAGCCGTGGTGGCCTACTGTGGTTCGACCTACCGCCTCTCATGCAGAAGGTCAGGGGTTCGATTCCAGCTCGTACCTCTAAGTTTACTTATGTGCGAAATTTAATTTGAATTCACCACAAACCTGCACGCATCTGCGAAGTAATTCAAAGATGTGTGTGTATAGTCCAAATCCTATAGCGATGAGAGATGAGAGGAGGCCTGTGCCCAGCAGTGGGATAAAAAAAATTAATTACTTTTTATTCCGCACCATAAATAACTTCTTTAAGTATTCTTGATGATTTAAATTTAGAACCACCAACGCCATCTTTTTCCTTTTCCACCACAATCGACTCTGATTCGGGTCCATCGGACATAACTCGATCGGCGCGACGTGAGTAGACGGTGCGATTCCTTCTATTGATGTTTTTTATATAACTGAAATAAACGTACCTAATAAAACGCCGTAGGCCCGTGGAATCGGCATACGTGACTTATCTACAAAGGATTCCGTGTAAGGTTTTTATGATTCTGAAATAACTGAATTGGATTTAAGTTGAGAGTAAAGTAATCCTTTTAACAGGTTTTTTATTTCGCGTTTCACGTTCGGTTTGAGCAGAGTGTTGTGCTTTTTCCTACCAAAATGGCGTCATCTATTTTCAGCATTTTTTTGAAGTTCTAAGTTCTGAAAATGGAAATATTTATTCAGCAAATATGCCACATCTGGGCACTTTTACACGTCAATTTTAAATATTCTTAATAGGATAAGCCGTTTTTTATTAGCTTACCCAACTTTGGTTGGTCAATGTAGGTTGACCAGACTCGAGAGTCTCATTCCTCTTATTCTTTACATTTCTATCTTTGTGTTCAAATTAAAAAATATATAAAAGAAACCGTTTTTCAACTACGACAGCCTACAAAGTCGGTGTCAAGTTCAATATTGTCATGTCATCAGCATTGGGTCGGTTCACTTGACACCGACTTTGTAGGCTGTTGGAGTTTGAAGTAGGTTTTTTTTTCTTTCATAGACATAGACGTACATACCCATTTATTTCTCAATATCAAATTACAGCATAATTACATGTCAAAATAAGAGAATTTCACATTGAGATTGTCAGAATGAATACAAAATTAAAATAAAATGAAAATCAGGAATAAAATGTTTCACCGTTAGGATCGTCTTTTTATACCAAAATAGGAAATAATGTTAACAAGTAATAGGATTAATATGGTACAATTGGTATGTCAAATTTTATATTACAAATTTATAAATCTAAGTCCATGTTTCGGTTACAGTTTCCAACATGGGTACAATGGGACGTAAGTCTCACTGTAGTCTTTGAAATTGAAGAAAGAAGAAGATGAAGAATAAAAACATTTATTTCATAGTAACAAATTGATGCCAAAATCATACACGTGCCGGCAAATTTTGAGGAGTTCCCTCTGTTTATCATGGATCCCATCATCAAAACTGAACCAAATTAAAATGGGACCAATCCGGAGGTACCTTTCGATTAAAAAAAGAATCATCTAAATCGGTTCACAATCGACAGAGTTATCACGGAACATACAAAAAAAAAACACAGGCGAATTGAGAAGCTCCTCCTTTTTTCGAAGTCCGTTAAAAATCAAGGTTGAATCATTCCATCTAAGCCCAGTTCAAACTTGACCGTTTTCCGTCAATATTTATTTTGTACTCATATTGTCGACTGACCGTGGGGCACGGTCCGTTCCCAAATGATTTATTGAATTGAATTTCATCCGTACGTGTCTTGTTTTTCTCAAAAAGATCTGTGTTATTTTTATTATGATTTATCTGTGTAGCCAGCAGTTATTAAAAGATTTTCTTTTTTATCATTTAAATGGATTGGCTTTTATATACCTGCCTAATCACATCGGAGGATATTTACCTACGCTGTTCGGATTAGTCAATTGTGGTTTATTGGCTAGTAAAATAGTATAACTAGCTAAGTAGAGATCTTCTACTATCTAAAGTCCCGCGCCTTCACATTTCAAAACGCTTCATTTTTTTTTATTATTATTTAAAAAGCATCACCAACACTCTCAACGCATAGTTGATGGCTGTCTCAGCTCGCACACATGTGTTGAGAGTGTTGGTGGTACTTTTTAAATACATTGAAGCGTTTTGAAATGTGAAGGCGCGGGACTTTAGATAGTAGAAGATCTCTAGCTACCGGTGAAATGGTATCAAACAGACATCAAACAGTGAGATGATTAAAACGACATTCTATTTATACAGAAACCGTAGCAACTCCCGTAAAGCTTTAAGAGGGTCTATCCTGAAAGTTGGCAACGTTGCAAATAACTGTCAAATATTTCGCCGTATCTCAATATGAAGTATATATTCAACAAAAAAACAAAGAATCGCTGCTCTGGTGGAAAGTTTTAAAACGATATTACGACGACGATGATAATTTTGGTTCAATGTGTGTTTTGGTCAATACTTACAATACAGAGCGATTATTCCTGTTTCCATTCCATTGAGAAATGGATGAAAAACGTGATTCATTTGACAACTATTTGCGACGTTGCCATATTTCAGGATAAACCCTCTTAAAAATCCTAAAAAAAGACGGCCAAATTACGCCGAAACAAATAGGTGCTTCAGCTCCCCAAAATACCCGGAGGAACTCTAAAAACTGTTATCACAGCCAATAAAAACCCTCAACGTGGGGATAAAAATTTATTCGCACAAGAGTGTCAGTAAGCCGCCATCATAAAAACAATGGGCCGTTAGTACCAGACGCGGCCGCGGCGGCGCCAGTGGTGAAAGTAAATCACTCTTGTTTCAAACCTTTGCGCATCAGATTTTTATGACGGCGAAAGTATTTTCTGACTGTCGTTTCTCTTGTTGTCATCACGGGAAGAAGCCTGGATGACGCACTTTCTTTAAAGTTATACCATATCAAGCTACATTCTGTACGAATCATTTCATATTTAAGTAATTTTATGAGTCGCTCGCTAGCATAAACTCTGTTCACATACAAAATTACGTTTTTGATGCGTTTTTGTAGGCTAAGTACTAACTTAGTTGTTTTTTAAACACCTGTGCATTCGTACAGTAATAACTTTCGGAAATGGGTAGGTAAGTACTTCATCATCATCATCATCATCATTTCAGCCGATAGACGTCCACCGTCCACTGCTGGACACAGGCCTCCCCCAAAGCTCGCCACTCAGACCGGTCCTGTGCCACTCGCATCCACCGCGTTCCCGCGACCTTTACGAGGTCGTCACTCCATCTTGTTGGAGGCCTACCGACAGCTCGTCTACTGGTTCGCGGACGCCACTCCAGGACTTTCCGGCTCCATCGGCCATCAGTCCTGCGAGCAATGTGCCCCGCCCACTGCCACTTAAGGTTCGCAAGTTAAGTACCTACTTAGGTATACATTTATTTATATGGCATATAATGAAAAGTTTTGAAATTGTGGCCATTTATCTGCTTTCTCTATACAGACTTTAAAATTAGGTTTTCGAATTTAATTTATATCAAAGACCAGTGGTTCCTCTAGAAGAATTTCTATACAAATAAACCGTTACAATTAGGGTTTCTTAGAACGTAATTAAGGCCATTCCCTGACCCAGCATCGTCAAATTGCTCATTTGAGATCATACTTTTCTAAGAAATGTTAAAAGTTAAAAATATGAAAAAAACATATGTTATATTTGATTATATCATCCTTACATTGACAGATTTCGATACACGTTTCACGAAACTTCGCTCGATACAATTTAATTCCAAAGTAACCTCTAACTCGGATCGCTAATCCAACTTTACTCCAGTTTATTATATCAAACAGTGTAAAACTAATTATAACACAAAAAATATCCATATTATATGCATACATCGACAGCTTTATAAATGCCATTTTTTAGACGGTATTTTTATAGAAATTAAAACGCTTTAAATACTAACTAAATCGGGCGTTCCGTGCGTAGCGCTTTCTCTTTCACTCGTCCCACGAGTGACAGTGACGGCTGAGCTGGGTCTATGAACGGCCTTAAGTATCCGAACTTTGGTCTCGGAGATAAAGTCGAGCTTAGTTTCACCCTGAGCTTCGGAACAAAGGGGTAGGCTGAGCTTTGTCCGGCATATCGTGGAAGCACAAGACGAGCTTGCGACGAAACGCGCTTTACGGAAAATCTGAAATAAAATGAAATGGGGAAATTTGTTCGTGCACAGTGCTACCGTAATTATTAAAGCAATTATTTCTCGGAAATAAAGGTGAACTTATCGTTCTCCGGAGCCGTGGTGGCCTAGTGGTTCGACCTACCGCCTCTCATGCAGAGGGTCGGGGGTTCGATTCCGGCTCGCACACCTCTAAGTTTACTTATGTGCGAAATTCAATTTGAATTAATTACTGTGCTATTCGGTGAAGGAAAACATCGTGAGAAAACCTGCACGCATCTGTGAATTAATTCAAAGATGTGTGTGAAGTCCCCAATCCGCACTGGGCCCGCGTGGGGACTATAGCCCAAACCCTTGCGTGATGAGAGGAGGCCTGTGCCCAGCAGTGGGACGCAAATAGGCTGTAGTAGGTATTAGTAGTAGTATCGTTCTCCAGCTCCATACGTTATACTATACATGTATGGGAAATAATAGTAGCTATTAGGTCAAAATAATGACGATAGCTGGTGAGGGCAGAAAGTTCTCGAGTGGCGTCCACGAATCGGCAGACAAACTGTCGGTAGGCCTCCAACAAGTTGGAGCGACGACCTGGTAAAGGTTGCGGCAACGCGGTGGATGTGAGTGGCACAAGACCGGTCTAAGTGGCTCGCCTTAGGGGAGGCAGTTTTTTTGCCCAGCAGTAGACGTCTTTCGACTGAAATTATGATGATGATAGTTAAGGATCTCTAGAACACTATTTTATCATCACATTCCTTATTCCCAAAATATAAAAATCGGAATTCGGTTATCGCGTTCCTGCGGGAACTATGCGTTTTTCCGAGATAAAAAGTAGCCTATGCCCTTTCCCAGGACCCCAACTACCTCCATGCCAAATTGCATCTCGATCGGCCCAGCGGTTGAAGCGTGAAGAGGCAACAGACAGACAGACAGACAGACAGAGTTACTTTCGCATTTATAATATTAGTATGAATTTAGTCCCACCTACTACTTTTAGACTATAGTTACCTAACATCTATCTCCATTTCTCCAAAGAACTATAGTAGGTAACGTGTTTTCCTATGCCTAGGTATAAATTCCCCGTTTAGTCGACAATTTGCAATGGACGGCGTCTATCAGGGGCGCTCAATGGAAGTGCTCCACCTGTGTGAGGAGACGCGGGCACATCGAACAACGTCCCCCAAGCTCCTCTAGGGTGACTACGATGAAGAGGGAAAAATAAATACTTAGTTCATTTTCAATCTTTGTGTGATAGACGGCGGACATAGCGCGACGAATTATCATAGTGGAAGAGGCTACTCGCAGGACTGATGGCCGATGGGGCCAGAATGGCGTCCAATATCGAAATAACGAGATCCCGCGTCATTTTCCAGTCCCACAAGGAGCGAGATTACCAGCGCGGGATCCGCGGGATTTGCGCGATTGGAAAAAAGTATAGAAACGTCCTCATCAGCTCAACTTCGACGTTGGCTGCTGAGTTGGTTGTTTCATTAAGACAACGTATTTTACAAAGGCGCACAAACATTACTGCATTCTTTATTTATTTCTAAAATCCGAGTAGCCACTACCAACAATCCTCGATAAACGACGAAACTTCAGCTTACTATCGAAAAATTTACTAAATACTAAAGGAATTAAGGAGTTTGTCCAGAGGATAAATTTCATAAGCTCTTTACTTACACACATCACTTAATACGAAGCTTATCTTACACCAGCGGGATCCCGCAAATTCCGAGATCCCGCGGGATTGTAAATCATCGGTCCCGCAAATACCGAGATCACAAATAACATGCGGGATTAGATGCCAGCAACAAAATGTATAGAGATGAGCCAGTAAGAGTCGGGAGAATCGGGATGGACGCGACTGGCACGATTCTGAGGGGCGAGTCCGGAATGAGGTATTTGGCCAGCAGTGGACATAATATCTTTCGGATAAAATAATTAACAGTAATTAATTATATAAGCTCAGTCCACATGACCTCATCTGCGGCGAAACGAAAAATGCTGTCTTCGTCAAATCACGACGAAATAATAAAAAACGTTTGTCATTTCATCTCAACTGTACCTAAAAAAAACAAATGTAACAAAAAATACAATACAAAATCAACTTTTACGCTGGATTAGTACAAAGAGATCTTCTACTAAGTCCTAAGTAACTAAGTTTCAAAACGCTTAAATTTTTTCATTATTATTTAAAAAACACCACCAAAACTCTCAACGCATAGTTGATGGCTGTCTCAGCACGCACACATGTGTTTAGAGTGTTGGTGGTGCTTTTTAAATACATTGAAAAGCGTTTTGAAATGTGAAGGCGCGGGACTTTAAATAGTAGAAGATCTCTAGCTGTAAAAACCGCAGAAATGTCTTACTTTACCGACGCTAAACAGATGATTTATAGCCATTATCACTTCGTTTTCAACATAAGTCACCTGGGTTACTTTTCAAAATTCAATTTTTCATAATAAAAATGAAAAGGCACCATTAATATTACAACAACAATGACTTATCTCACGTTACCGGACATTCATCGCCACCCTAGCATAAACACGTTTAACCAAAAACAAACTCTATACCGTTACAAATAACGTCCTTTTCAGATGGACGCAAATGTTATCAATGCCTCACAGTCATTAGACAAATCGTAAATGGAAAATGACAAAGTTCTATGTAGATATTTTTACGATCAAAAACTCAACTTCATTCCAAAGCCATAGAGTTTGAATTTTAATGACACAAAATGGTTATAAGGTACATTTTGTTCTCAGGTCTTGAAATACCTAGGTTTGGAATAAACATTGTCGCTTAACGCCTTTTGTCCCTGGCCAATTTCAGGGAAATAGGAAAATGAACGAACGAATCGCTTTTCTAGTAAATTACACCGCATTTGGAAATGAAAAAAAAAAACAATTTAAAGCAATTCCGGCTTTGTACAGTCGAGTTCGCCAATATATACACACTTTTGCACCTTACCAAACGGTACGGTTCAAAAGTGTACACATATTAATGAACTCGACTGTACATTGGAAAATGGAGGGGACGTTCAGAATCAAATGGATGAAGTGCCAACTTTCTTTTTAAATCAAAGATAGGTTATCAGTCAGGAAGTCGTGGTGGCCTAGTGGTTCGACCTACCGCCCCTCATGCAGAGGGTCGGGGAGTTCGATTCCGGCTCGCACCTCTAACTTTACTTATTGCGAAATTCAATTTGAATTAACCACTGTGCTTTTCCGTGAAGGAATACATCGTGAGGAAATCTGCACGCATCTGCGAAGTAATTCAAAGATGTGTGTGAAGTCCCCAATCTGCACTAGGCCGGCGTGGGGACTATAGCTCAAAACCCTCTCGTTATGAGAGGGGGCCTGTGCCCAGCAGTGGGAAGCAAATAGGCTGTAGTAGTAGTAGGTACTTAATCAGTAATGAGTAAACTAATCCCCAGGCACGCCCGGTGCGGGTTGGGGACTTTACATACATCCGTGAATTACTTGGCAGATGCGTGCAGGTTTCCTCACTATCAGTTGGATATTCAAATTGAATTTATCTCATAAGGATACAAAGAGGTGCGAGACAGGTTCAAACCCCTGACCCTCCGCATGAAAGGCAGCATCAAACCAAGGAGCAAGTGGGTAGTTTTTACCCTAATGCGCAGAGGGAGTGTTATGATTCTAGTATTTTGATAAAAAAAAAAAAAAAAAATAGAACCGACTTCAAACTCCGTCAGCCTGTGTAGTTGGTGTCAAGTTCACTATAAGATAGTCATAGCTTTGGGGTGGTTCACTTGACACCGACTTCACAGGCTGACGGAGTTTGAAGTCGGTTCAATTTTTTATTAAAAAATTTTTTTTTGGCTATAATTTCCAAACATCTGTACGATGGGACGTAAGTCTCACTGTAGTCTGAAATTGATGCCAAAATCATACACATGCTAACAAATTTTGAGGAGTTCCCTCGTTTTGTCATGGATCCCATCATCAGAACTAAACCAAATTATTAAAAGGGTTCAAGTTGGAGGTACACCTTTCAATTAAAAAAAGAATCATCGAAATCGGTTCACAATTAACGGGAAATGCGTGGTCATACATTAAAAATATATATATATACGCGTCGAATTGAGAACCTCCTCCTTTTTTTTTCGTCGGTTGAAAAATATATTCGCGTCGTTCAAGATACTGTAGTAGCACCATACGGATACAATAATCCAAACTAATTTCAACTTTATGGCCGTGTGAAAGCATTTAACGGCTCGTTTGACGGTTTACGGCGCGGCGCGGGTGCTAATAGGGTGCATAATTGCATGCACTTGGGGTGCCTCACTCGCTGCGATATTTGGCAAGCTAAAAGAGACAAAGAATAAAATATTTAATACGTTGTAGAAGAGTCACTTTATTTAACTTACTTTGTTTGAAGAATTTGTCATACAATAAAATCCATACTAATATTATAAATGCGAAAGTAACTCTTGTCTGTCTGTCTGTTACCTCTTCACGCTTCTACCGCTGGACCGATTGAGTTGAAATTTGGCATGGAGATAGTTGGGACCCCGGGAAAGGACATAGGCTACTTTTTATCCCGGAAAAACGCATAGTTCCCGCGGGAGCGCGATAACCGAATTCCACGCGGGCGAAGTCGCGGGCAGAAGCTAGTAAAATATACAACCGAATATTAAGGAAACTTAAGTTTAATGAATTATTTTTATTAAAGCCATAAAAAACAACAGTTTTTTTAAAAATTTTCCTATTTCTTTCTACGGAAGTAATATTGATTCGTTGTCGTGCTGTATCTGTAGCACGTTTAATTTTTAAGGCGTAAGATAAAAAAAACAAAGATTTTACTCTTTTTTAGTACAAACTGTACGGCTCTGAATATTTATGGCGCGTAGTAACTTGAGATACCACATTTTAGTGGCGTTTAAAGGCTTAAAACTAAAAATTGGCCCAAGATATAGGTCTCGAAAAAATATATATGAAGAATTAATATGTCCTCTTTAATCTGAGCTGCGGAAATTGCGATACGTCCAGGTCGTCCTAGCAAAAAAAAAAACAAGTAAGGCATTTTAAACCTTTTAAATCGCTACTGCTCAATATCTAGACCATGATTTTACACGGGCTGTCCAGAAAATGACACTTTATACAGTTTTTCATAATCTGACCTGTAAATATTGTAAAATAATCATTACTTTGGTCAAAAACCGTAAATAACTCCCATTTCCGTCATAAAAGTTGCGGTGGGTACGTGCGCTGACGATGCTTGTGCACGCCCCCTCAGCGACTTACATATCAATTCTCAAATGTATTTTTTCGAGACCTATATTTCGGCCTAATTTTTAGTTTTATATCTTTAAACGTGCCCAAATTGGGGTTTTCACCTTACTACGCACCTTAAGCGAGAATTGACTTTAAATTATAATAAAACCTAAAGGAATATTTTAGCTGAAAAATGGTTAAGTCACACAACGTTTTTACATCACCCTTGACCGTAAAGTGGGATTTTCTGCTCGCTACGTGGAGAGAAAATCTCACTTTTTGGCCAAGACAAGACGTAAAACTTTTGACAAACCACGGGCGGTAATTCGTAAAGCCCCAGATCGCATATTTATGGCCTGCGATCTGGGACATTTACGAATTCACCACCCTAGGTCTGTAATGTACTATTAAATATCTATACAACGATACCCACATGGTGAGTTTCATATTTCTTCTTTTTTACAATATGGCGTCTGGTGGCCGCCATTTAGAATTTTGATTTGTCATGTTTACAGTGACACTCGCAGGATTAAAACGAATCGATTGACGTATGATTCATCAAAATCGACCCATGCGTTTTATCTCTTGAGTGCCACAAAGGAACAAACATACATACATAGACATCTCAACACATTATTCTCCTTTGCGGTGCGCACTCGGGTAAAAAGGAACTAAGAAAAACTCAGTAAGGACAAATACAATACAAATGATGTGCGTACTGTTGCGTATTATTGTTCCTAGTTTATTATTATACTTTATCTACACTCATATCATAAACCCTCTATGATCCCACCGCAAATTAGGACCAGCATTAAGATAAACTGTTTAGTTAGAACAGATTTCTTATTTGTGAAAATTTTCTAATAACTGTATAATACCATCGAATTTGATGGTCTAATAGCATTCAAATTTCGAATATCTTCGAACAGCAATGCCCGCCTATAATCTTCTATTCAGGCAGACAGAACGAAAGTTTGTTCCACATTCAAATGTCCGCTCTATTTAGTCTATGCTTTTTGAAAATCGAATGTGAGGCACTGACGTATTCGAATTGCCGCCATTATGGACAGATTTTGAAGCATCTAGAAGATTTATAAAATGAGTGTAGTTAAAGTTGTGTATGCAACTGTACATAATTAGGCCTTAAAACACTCGTGCATTACCCCACTCGTGTTTTAAGGGCCTTTATTATGTAGCAGTTACATAAACTACTATTAGTAATGTGTATGTTTGTAACATGTAACTATGCCTTTTATAAATAAATAAATAAGATATTTGATGTAGATAACATGCAATATGCAACCAACAAATCTGCCAGCGGGCTCAATAACTTGCATTCCGTGGGTTCTAGAGGCGGCGATTTGAATTTGACACGTTTTCAATATTGCAAATCGTCGCGTAGAACTTTACTGAAGAAAACTGGCTGCAAATGAAAATGTGGCTAGGGAGAACAATGTACCTATTTTTTTCATGTCGATGGTATAGGCCAGTGGTGGGCAAAGTACGGCCCGCGGGCCAACTCCGGCCCGCGAAACCATTTTATCCGGCCCGCCGCGAATACATCGAAATAGTTTGTATACGAGTATATGGCCCGCGATGATAAAATATTTTGAGGATTCACCCGTTATAAAGTAAAATATTTGAATACATAGAATGACATACATAGATAGATAGATGAATAAGTAAAAGAATCAGTTTAAATTCAACAAAGCTAGATTTTTATAGAACTCTACCGAAAGCTTAATACCCAAAGATGATTGCACACGCCCAGAAAATTATGGCGATGTTTGGGTCATCGAATGTGTGCGAACAGACATTTTTAACCATGACATTGCGAAAAAACTCAATCAGAAACCGACTTATTGATGAACACCTTTTCTCACTGCTGAAAGTCACTTCGTCGCAACTCGAACCTGCATTCGACGATATATTAGCAGAACAAAAACAATTTCATATCTCTCACACACCTGGGCCTTCGAATAAAAATAAATAAATTAAACCGTTTGTTTTTTTTTTATTATGTTCTTATTTTTACCGTTAAAAAAAGGTTGAGAAATTTCAGAGGAGGGCCAGAGTTGCAGCAAAACTGCAGTTTTATATAAAACCGTTAAATTTTAAAATTTTGCAGTTTTGCTGCAATTCTGGCCCGCCTCCGAAATTTCTCAAGCTTTCTGGCCCCTCACGAAAAAAGTTTGCCCACCACTGGTATAGGCAAACGAGCGCACAGCCCACTTGATGGTAAGTGGTCATTGCTGCCCATGGACACCTATATCCTTTGATCCCCCATTAAGAAACCATAAGATCTCGAATGCGTTGCCTACCCTGAGGCCTAAGATGGAATGCCTCTGTGCCAGAAATTTCACCGGCTGCATTAACCCCCTACCGGAACACAACAGTGAGAGCACTGCTATTCGGCGGCAGGTTAGCGGGGAAAGACGGTGGTACCTCCCCGGACGAACATAGCACCAGGCCCTACCACTAGCATTATGCATTCGTCCTATTTGACATCATCATCATCATCATTTCAGCCGATAGACGTCCACTGCTGGACATAGGCCTCCCCCAAGGCGCGCCACTAAGACCGGTCCTGTGCCACTCGCACCCACCGCGTTCCCGCGACCTTTACAAGGTCGTCACTCCATCTTGTTGGAGGCCTACCGACAGCTCGTCTACTGGTTCGCGGACGCCACTCCAGGACCTTCTCGCCCCATCGGCCATCAGTCCTGCGAGCAATGTGCCCCGCCCACTATTTGACATATGACTTTGTAAATGAGTTAGAAAGAGGCCAGGAGATGAATGTCGAATCCTCCAGTTACTTTTCTCAAACATGCAATGAAATATTGATATCATGTTCTTCTTATTAGCCTGAGAAGTATCACGTTTCAGGCGCGGCTAGACAATTGGTCTAGAGATAATGAAATTTCATACAAACGTTGCAGGCCAAGGCCGGCAACACACTTTTTTTAAATTTCCATTTCATATATTTGTGACACATTATCTTGGCATTCCGCCATTTAAAAAAAGCTACAAGCTATATTTACTCTATGGTTCGCTATGACATTCTGCCAATACAGCTATTAAATTTTCATTTATTTATTTCATTGCATGTTTGAGAAAAGCACTATACATACATCGGCGGAAGAGACCCGGCTACCAAAACCGAAGAGCTGTCGGTAGGCCTCCAACAAGATGGAGTGACGACCTTGTAAAGGTCGCGGGAACGCGGTGGATGCGAGTGGCACAGGACCGGTCTGAGTGGCGCGCCTTGGGGGAGGCCTATGTCCAGCAGTGGACGTCTATCGGCTGAAATGATGATACATCGGCGGGAAAAGGATGTTGTCGGCCTCGTAACTATCCGGCCTCACTTCGTTCGGCCGTATATAATACTCTGCCTGCAACATCCTCCTTCCCGGCCTCTGTAGTAATGTACTATTACAACCCTAAGCTCGCCAACTCGCCATGCATCACTTTCAACCCTTTACGCAAATGAAAAATGATGTAAGTACTTTCTGAGTGTGAGAAATAAAAAGTTTAATTTTTAGACATTGTGTATTTATGGATTGGAACTTGGAATGCTCAACGCTCCTTATGCCCTTGCAAGTTACAAGCAATGCTATCCATTTTCACGAATACTTGTAGATATCTAACGCAGTTCCACATTCAAAATCAAGTTAAAAACTTTTACAATGTTGGCATAGCTTCGTTGAACAAGTTAACTCTCTAAATACTCGTATAGCTACGTGCTAAAACCAACTCTTACTCTATAGTATAATGTTGAAATTAAATTAACAGTTTCAGAAGGGGATCATGACAATACTTCGTGAAAACGAGATGGGTTAGTTTTGAATTTGGAATATTCAAATTCCATATTTGAATTTCGTGACTGGAATGCACGGTCTGTTATTTTTACGTTCGCGAGTAATTTGAGCTTCTACTATTGTACCTACAGTCGAGTTCGCCAATATATAAGTACATACTTTTTCACCTTACCACGTTGTAATAAGGTCCAAAAGTGTACACATATTAATGAACTCGACTGTAATATTTTACTAGATGGTGCTATCACAGTTTCTACATGATATAAGAATAAGAGATGCGATTGACCTCAAAAAGATGCTAACAGTTTTCACCCTCTTCGCCTTTGTATGGTACAAACGTGTGAATATTTTATAATATCGGTTAATAATGCCATTCAGAAAAGTCTCCATTTCTTAGAAATATTGCGTTTTGTAATAGGTACATACTCTATTCTAATATAAATGCAAAAGTAACTCTGCATTGTCTCAAACTTTCGCGATACACACTCATATAAAACACACTCTCACCGGGACTTAATCGCGTAATAGTACATTACAGACCTAGGGGTGGTGAATTCGTAAATGTCCCAGATCGCAGGTTTCTGTGGCCCGAACCGAAGGTGAGGGCCATAAATATGCGATCTGGGGCTTTACGAATTACCGCCCGTGGTTTGTCAAAAGTTTTACGTCTTGCCTTGGTCAAAAAGTGAGATTTTTCTCTCCGCGTAGCGGGCAGAAAATCCCACTTTACGGCCAAGGGTTATGTAAATTACCTTCGATTCGGGCCACAGAAACCTGCGATCTGGGACATTTACGAATTCACCACCCTAGGTCTGTAATGTACTATTACGTCACACCAAGCCGAAAAGCGGGATTTACCGCCCATGGGCGCTACGAAAAATCCCTCTTCACGGCCAGGTGGTGACGTAAAATCGTATACTAACCACGGGCGGTCGTAAAGAAATCCTCAGACCGCTAGATTATAGCCCTCGCCTCCGGCTCGGGCCTCAATTACCCGCGATCTGAGACTTTCTTTACTTGACCGCCCTAGGGGTGTAATGTACTATTACGTCACACCAGGCCGAAAAGCGGGATTTACCGCCCTAGGGCGCTACGAAAAATCCCTCTTCACGGCCAGGTGGTGACGTAAAATCGTATACTAACCACGGGCGGTCGTAAAGAAATCCTCAGACCGCTAGATTAAAGCCCTCGCCTCCGGCTCGGGCCTTAATTTCCCGCGATCTGAGACTTTCTTTGCTTGACCGCCCTAGGTGTGTAATGTACTATTACGACCCTGGGGTTGCCATGCATCGTTTTCAACCCGCTACGCAGATGGACAATGATAAACTTTCAGAGTATGAGAAAAGAGCATCATATCACTTAATGGGACAAGAGGATTGCGACAAAATCAAATAGAACAGTGAAGAAATACCGGTTTACACAACTTTGAAGGCGTGTGGATTAAGCAATAATCGACTCTGCATCAAAGGCTTAAGTGCTTCGCCACGCGACTTCTAAGTTGTATCGTGCTATACCTTGAATACCTTCTTGAATTCAGGATTGAATGAAAACTGTCGCCTCTACCTAAACATCTACACTACGCTATCTAACGTAATTATTACAAATCCATTGCTGCAATTCAATGGAGTAAACAAAACGAAAGTCCGTCTTAGCACGCATTGGATGCGGAACAGGTTAAAGTGTCGCCATGGCAGTGATTTAGGTCGCACCCATTAAGGAATGAGAACTCTTTACAAGAAACCTCGTTTCGCGGCAAAATGCATACATTTTTTCACGTCTCATCTGTTGTTCTAACTTTGAAGGGTTTTTATCAATGAAATGGGGGGACGCATTCATTTGTTTAAAGTGGGGATGGCGGGAATACATTGTGAGGAAATCCGCACGAAGTGAAGTATTTCAAAGAGCGTTTAGTCCCCATCCGAATTGAGCCTGTGTAGCGAGTAAGAACAGATCTCGTGATGGTAGGAGGGATGTGCCCAGTAGTGGGACGTTGTTATTATGGAGGGTTGAAGTAAAGGAGCACAATCTTTATAGTTCCAAAAGTGGATACCAAATCGGGTAGGTTGGGGGCGCTGCGGTCGCCACTCCAGTCAAGCCACCTAGGCGGATAGTCTGCAGTAGCGCCTTCAGATGGCACTGCTGAGGCGAAAACGCAGCAAAAACGGTTGTGAGTGAGGAGAGTGTGTTTTGTTTTGTTGCTTATCAAATCCGCTGGACACGTTTTCAACTGTTTCGTCATATAAGGTTGCGCTCCTTACCAAGACACATTCCACACTCCATAGTTGATATATTTTGTGGTATGTCAGAACACAGCGATTCTGCTTTGCGATATACTAAAGGCAGGGTGTGATTAGGCGTGCATTAGGCTCAACCAAGGGTTGTTTTACTCGCCTTTAAAGACATGCTTTAAATCATAGAAAAATAAGGTAAACCTAGAAGGACAACCTTCACACAAATCCGTTTACGCCCGAAATAAGTGTTAAATGCGATAATAGATGTCGCTGCCTAGGTAGCTGGCACATAAATTTGAACTCCATGAGCAACATCTAGATGGCGCTGTACAGGCGAAGTATGAAAAGTTGGAGCGCCCTGGCTATTTCCGATGTACGCCGTAATGTAGGGAGGTTGAAAATCTTATATAATTATATTGTCTCTGTTCAAACTAAGTCAGTCTTCTTTAGTTTTCGCACGCATACGCACAATAACCAGTTAATTTTGATAATCAGTGACAGATCAATTAATTAATTGTAAACGGAACATTGATCTATTATAAGTAAGGATTCACAATCAGCCGAAGAAAAATGGCCCGTCAAAACGGGTGACCGAACAACTCGGGCACCCGTTTCGCGCTCAGTAAATTTGACACTTCTTACAGTGTAGGGTTTACTTTTGTATAAAATACATCTTGACACATATTTAAGGAACGTATTTTCTAATGTCAGTTTGCTCTATATATTTTGACATATTGTGTTAGGCACTGTTCGTCCATATGTTATTATAGGACAATGAAACGGAAGCAACAATGATCACGTGGAACAAAACATCACCTATCATTATGCATTGTTCTTTAAAGATAAGAAGACAATAGATCATTGCTGATTGCGATACGAACGCAAGCTTCATAGTTTAGTATGCAATCGAAAAACATCTGAATCTACCACCACCACAGGCTATTTATGTTTACTGCTGGATACTATAGGTATTCTACTATCTAAAGTCCCGCGCCTTCACATTTCAAAACGCTTCAATGTATTTAAAAAGCACCACCAACACTCTCAACACATGTGTGCGTGCTGAGACAGCCATTAACTATGCGTTGATAGTGTTGGTGGTGCTTTTTAAATAATAATAAAAAAATTGAAGCGTTTTGAAATGTGAACGCGCGGGACTTTAGATAGTAGAAGATCTCTACCCTCCTTTGATCACGAGAGGATTTGGGCAATAGGCAGAGGGTTGCCATGTGTTCGTCTTTAGCAACACATGTTTGGCCTTTTCACGTCTTGTGCCATTCAAATCCACCGTGTTCCCGCGACTTTTCGACATCTATGGAATTTATATTTATTTGACAATGGAGGCAATCTCCATCTCTAAGATCTTAGATTTAAGTTTAAGTTAGAGACTATACATCCCTTCAATGTAAGTTTACTACATACCTATATGTAGGTATATTTTATACATGTAATGTAAATGTAAATTTTGTAACTATGTGGAAATTTTGAAAAAAGGCCTCCTGCTTGAGTTTGTTGCGGCGCTTCTTCTCAAGCGATGGGTCTAGGAAGCGCTGGTAAATTCTTTTTCTGACGTGTAAAAGTGCCCCTATGGGACCAATTTTCTGAATAAATGATTGAATTTGAATTTGAATTTGACAAGGTCGTCGCTCCATCTTTCTGGAGGCCTACCGACGGCTCGTCTCAAATTTAGTTATGCACAGCAATAATATATGGGGTCAAGCAAAACGTTGTGACGATATTTTACCCACAGAATTAGCCATCGATTCTAAGCATGTGTTTTTTAATTAAAATTTTTTTTCGAGTTTTGTTTGTCATGGAATTCAGGTATCGCTCACAACAGTCACAACATCAAACCCATATAGTGGCCAATCTAACTGTTTTTAGGGTTCCGAAGTCCACAAGGAACCCTTATAGTTTCGCCATGTCCGTCCGTCCGTCCGTCCGTTTGTCCGCACTATTGCTCGGAGATGCTTAGTTCTAGAAAGCTGTAATTTGGCATGAATATACATATTAGTTACGCTGACAAAGTGGTACAATAAAATTTTGAAATATATTTTTTTATAGGGTACCTCCCCTACTCGTAAAGTGGGGATGTATTTTTTTTCTTGCGTACCCCATGGTGCAGCATATTGTTGAATAGGTCTTAAAAAAATATTGTGGGTTTGTCAGAACCAAATTTTGATTAAGTGATGCGTTTGTGAAATATTAAGCTTTAAAGTGTTATTTTTTGTTATAGTCACGTGTCCCCCCTCCCCTGCCAGCTAAATGGTGGTATTTGGATGGCTGAAAAAAATCACGGTTATGGCATATATAACGTAGTTGAAAAGAAAACTATCACAGCTAAGTAGGCTGTACAAACTTACAAGTCATAGGCGACCAACTTATGAAATGATTAAAAAACCAATGATTTTACTCGAGCGGCAGGGGCGTCAGGCGGGCACGTCATACCACAGGCTAGCTAGATGCTAATAAGTCTTAGAAAGGTACTGTGAGCATCGTCAACTTCAGAACCCTATACTTTGCGCGTGGCCCGACACGCACTTGGCCGTTTTTTTACTTTAAGAACTCGAAAAAAAAAATTGATACGTAAAAAACATGTTTAGAATCGATAGTTGATTCTGTGGGTAAAATATCGTCACAACGTTTCGCTTTAAATACTCTATATTATATAATTCTATAATACTCGTACTACTACTACAGCCTATTTGCGTCCTACTGCTGGGCACCGGCCTCATCTCATCAAGTCATCACGTGAGGCTTTGGGCTACTAGTCCCCACGCAGGCCCAGTGCGGATTGGGGACTTCACACACATCTTTGAACTAATTCAGAGATGCGTGCAGGTTTCCTCACGATGTTTTCCTTCACCGAAAAGCACAGTGGTTAATTCAAATTGATACTCATACTGTGGGAGTGAAATATCAATGGGGTTGATAAGCGGGCAATATCCGTCGGAGTGGAATAAAGATAACACACAGGACCGTTTTGTTAAAAATGGAGAATGGACCCCACAGGGCTACTCCTGACTCTACTGTTTGACAATTTGTTAAATATTTTCTTTCTAACTTCTGCCCGGACTACGCCCGCGAGGAATTCGGTTATCTCGATAATGCGTGACTTATTTATGCGTTGTTTCGGGATAAAAAGTAGCCTATATCCTTTCCCGGGACTCCAACTATCTCCGTACCTTTCTTGTCTAGTAGAGTCACACTTATACATAGTATGGATAATTTAAATTAAAAACTAATATGTTAATCACTACATGTATAAAAGCTTCGCTGTCTGTCTGTCCCTAAAGTTAAAACTACACAACGGATTTTGATGCTGTTTTTTTAATAGATAGAGTGATTCAAGAGGAATGTTCAAGTATATAATTTGTTATAGTTTAACCCTCAATTTCCGCGGGAACGCTATAACCGAATTCCATGCGGACGAAGTCGCGGGCAGAAGCTAGTAATGATATATGTTAAAGTTATCCAATAGTTACTTATAACGAATTGTATACCTATTTCTTTTATCTGTGAAAAAAAGAAATTACATTCACATCCTTCCAGCCATACCCTGTCCTGTCCCACGAGTAGGTACTTACCTACGTAACAAAAACAACTTTTATATTGTTTTTAATATATTCTTATTAATTATATTAAACACACTATCAACGGGACTTAATCGCGTAAAAACTGTCTTCTCGTGACCACGGCCGTTGCATCGCGGCCGAAACGTCGAGGTAAAATATAAATAGTTTTTACGCGATTAAGTCCCGTTGATAGTGTGTTTAATATGAGTGTGTATCGCGAAAGTTTGAAACAATGTTCTTATTAATTAGACTGGAATTAAAGTATAATACCTATCTATAAAATAAATTAAAAGTAGGTAATTGAAAAATACACCCACTGTATTTAAAAATTTGATTTACTATATAAGGGCTTTTGAAGTCTTCAAACCTGTATCTTATTTCAAAATTAGTCGACGAGTATATTGAGATTTTATTTCTCGTTAAATAGTAGGCCGTGGTTTGCGGACACGCCACCCACTCCGAAGCGTAGAGCTTTGCAAGCTTTGCAATTAGAAAAGCTACCCAATCTCCGGTCGGTAACTAACTGAGCTGTCACATTACCCATCTATCAAGCGCTTTAAGACACTGATCGATTGTGGGAACTTTAAAAAAGCTTGAAGCAATCAAACTTGCAAAAAGTTTCAAATTGTGTTCCCGATACGAATGTGTGTTTTGGTTATTTCGCGTTTCTTTCTTAGAATTCTTGTGAACTTTTTAAACTGTTTAAAAAGTTTTAGGAAGTTGCAGAAAGGCTTTTTATCAGTGGAGTTCAATGGGATATTTTTTTGTAAAGTTTTTTTGCAAGAAAGTTGGAGTTTTTATTACTCAATTTATATCACAAATACAGGTATGTTTTTTCGTAGGTTGAGTATGGAATCGTCTCCCCTATCAGTAAATACGCAATCGCGATAACTTGCGATGTGTTGAAACACGCGTTAACAACGATAGTCCGATCGAATGTGTCCATTAAAATAACAAGTAGTTCTAGTACATTATGTATAGCAGAACCGATGGGTTTAGTAAATTCTCGAATAGGTAAGGTCACTGTCAATGATCGGCGACCAGCGGGGCGTCGAGCTTCGCGACAAGCGACGTAAGTATTCAGTGGCAGAACAAAAAAGTTCCGGATGGATCGTGAATGAATGAATGAATGAAAATGAAAATGAAAATATTTATTCAGCAAATAGGCCACATCTGGGCACTTTTACACGTCACTTTTAAATGAATTTAACAGAAATGAATTTACCAGCGCTTCCTAGACCCATTGCTTGAGAAGAATCGCCGCAACAAACTCAGCAGAAGGCCTTTTTTCAAAATTTAAACATATAGACTTACATTACAATGAATGAATGAATGAACGTTTATTTGAACTAAATATGGTACAACATAGATCTTAATAAGTAAATAAATTCCACATATTTAACCTATCTAGGCATGCAAATATTGAAAGATTGATTAAAACTAATTGATAAAAAAAAAACCTAATGTATCAACATGAAAATAATACAAATGTGTGAAAGAGGATAAGCTTAGAAAAGGGTGTGAATTCGGAAATGACGGAATGAAGGTGATAGAGAGAGATAGAGAGAAATGGAAGAAAGGAACAAGTTGTATCGACCTCCACGTAACGTGAGAATGAGATATTGGGAAAGAAGATAATGACTAATCAACTCGTACTAGACCGATGTTTTTTGTCGCTTAACTATCGGATTGCTACCTTGAAGAAACTTGCAACAAGACTTGCAACAAACTTGCAACAAGACTGACGATATTCAGTGATCTAGGTGTCTTCAGTCTTCAATCAATCAATCAGATGCCTAGTTTCACAAATCACGGAACCCAATCAAAATGTGCTTTAAACTCTGATTGGCCGATTGACAGAGTTATTACCCGGGACGTTAGTTCGGTGGACTCTGGGAAGCGCAATCAGGGTGTGCAAATAAGCTCGTACAGAGCGGTTGGACGTAAGAGTACTGCGTTCCTCTTATAAATACGGGTTCGATTACCAAACGGGTAAACGGGACTTTGTTCCTGTAAAGCAAAGTTGAATGTTTATGTATTAAAATTAAGAAATTCGGTGTGAAGATAGTTCGAATCCCGGGGAAGGGGACATACTTAGGTTACTTTTTTTTCTCCGAAAACACGCATGTTACCGAATTAGTAAAAACGAAGCTAGTTTTCTAGCTAGCTGAAAAAAAGTTCTGTAGTGGCGTCCGCGAACCAGTAGATGAGCTGTCGGTAGGCCTCCAACAAGATGGAGTGACGACCCTTGTAAATTCGCGGGAACGCAGTGGATGCGAGTGGCACAGGACTGGTCTGAGTGGCACGTCTTGGCGGCCTATGTCTAGCAGTGGACGTCTTTCGGCTGAAATGATGATGATGATGATGATGATGATGAAAAAAAAGTTTTACCTCACACCTTATTACCGATATTTAGCTTGGCAAAGTGGCAACCTATTTGCACTTTATTAATTTACTCATCTAATATATAAAAATAAGTCGGGTTTTCCTCCCTGACGCTATAACTCCAGAACGCACGAACCGATTTCCACGGTTTTGCATTCGTTGGAAAGGTCTCGGGCTCCGTGAGGTTTAAGGCGGTACGAAGTCCGCGGGGTCAGCTAGTTACCTATGATTTAAACTTGAGTTGCTTCGAATAACAGATGAAGGTATCCTTGGGCCGTTTCTCCTAATTTTAGTAATTGATTCTCATTTTCAGTACAAAACGGGGTAACTCAAAAAGCTAGCCTACTTACATCAAGTGGTATAGAATGACACAACTTAGAAGGCGCGCGGCGAAGCACTTAAGCCGTTGACGCAAAGTCTATTATTGCTTAATCCACGCGCCTTCTAAGTTGTGTAAACCTGTAGCCGTCTTCTAAAAGTACTCGGCGATATGAGTGGCTGATGACGTCGTACATAAACCTCCTGATATGTGGGCACATCAAAGACGTGCCACAGACTAAAATGTTTTCGTAGTACAGTTATGGTATCAGCTATTTTCTTGTAATTACCTATAGGTAATTAACCTGTCTGTGATCTCCGAACGTGAGCTATGTTTGAAGAAAATCGATTAGATTGGAAGATTGTCAGCTGACCGGAAAGCCAATTTTAGACATATTATTCAAACTTACAAATGATACTGCAATTGAATTCCATTCAATTCTTGTGGTTATGGCTCCATCGAGACTCAAAGTTAAAAAAGACACGTGTTTTGTTGAGCAATTGGTCGGTTTAAATTTTGATACTCTGAAGGTGAGTATTCTATTCTATATAAATTAATGGCTTCTGTCTTGGACACTTCGCCAATATCAAAGTAAAGGCCACAGGCCTGCAAGTTTTTCGGTAATAAAGTTAAATTTACGGTGTAAATGATTAATAAAATAAAATTGGAGAGACTCAACAAACGTCAACGTCCATCTTGGGTGACGGCCATTGAGAAACCCCCCTGAAGGTGAGTACATATAGTTAACTGCAAAAACGTGTGACAATTATCAAGTACTTTTAGTTCATTATTGCCAGGTGAATATTTTGTTTTACTATTTAAGTTGAAATTTCTGGCACAGAGGCATTCCATCTTAGGCCTTAGGGTAGGCAACGCATTCGAGATCTTATGGTTTCTTAATGGGGGATCAAAGGATTTCAGTGTCCATGGGCCACAGTGCACTTACCATTAGGTGGGCTGTGCGCTTGTTTACCCATACCATTGGTATAAAGAAAAAGTTGCGATTTGGTGAGGTCTGCTGAATTACTGGTTTAGGCATAGATGGAAGCACTGCGGCGTACTAGCTACGTCTGTCGAATATTGATGCGGCAGTTACCGGTACGCGTTAGCGGTCCGTTCTGTTTGTGCGTCGGCGTGGAAGGCTCAAGCCTCGAACATACATATACAGCAAGCCATAACTTAGAAGGCGCGTCGATTAAGCAATAATAAACTCTACGTCAACGGCTTAAGTGCTTTGCCACGCGCCTTCTAAGTTGTATCTTGCTATACCCATGTTACAAATCACCTGAGAGTCCTGGGACATTAGTTGCTGGTCTGAGGAATTGTTCCCAAGCCACAGATTAGTAAATAGTACGCAACCAACGCGAACTACTAAACGGAAAACTACACCATGCGGCAATATCTCTTTTCTCAAGCAATGAGTCTAGGAAGCGCTGGTAAATTCATTTCTGTTAAATTCATTTAAAAGTGACGTGTAAAAGTGTCCAGATGGGGCCTATTTGCTGAATAAATATTTTTTTATTTTCATTTTCAATACTGTTAAGAATCACTTAAAAAAATATATTTTTTTAAGTGATGCTCTCCCCCAAAGTATAATTCCGTAAGACATGACACTATGGAAATAACTATAATAGACTAACCTGGCCGTCTCGACGTCAGTGAGCTGCCTAATACGCCTTACTGCATATGCTGCAGAACTAAGTCTACCTGCTAAGGAAGAGATATGTTCGTTCCAACGCAGTTTTGAGTCTAGAGTAAAGCCTAGGAAGATTGTTTTCTGTTAAATTCATTTAAAAGTGACGTGTAAAAGTGTCCAGATGGGGCCTATTTGCTGAATAAATATTTTTTTATTTTCATTTTCAATACTGTTAAGAATCACTTAAAAAAATATATTTTTTTAATTCTACATTACCTACACTTAATTTTCAATTCAATCATGACATGCAAATTCAATTATAATAAATATTAATTTTTAATTTCAATCCCTATATCGTATTATAATAATTCATGAAATAATTTAATACATTAGTATATTTGCTAAAGTATTCATAATGTTTAAACATTTATAATAGATACTATCCATGCAATATCCATATCCATATTTATTTTATCAATAAAAAAAAAATCAATTCAAAATTCAATGATTTATTCAGCAAATTGGCCACATAGGGGCACTTTTACACGTCAGAAAAGAATTTACCAGCGCTTCCTAGACCCATTGCTTGAGAAGAAGCGCCGCAACAAACTCAAGCAGAAGGCCTTTTTTCAAAATTTACACATAGTTATAACATTTACATTAGTTTAAGTTAGTCTCTAACTTAAACTTAAATCTAAGATCTTAGAGATGTATAGTCTCCAAGGGTCCAGAAAAAAAAATATTATGGAGATGGCCTCCATTGTCAAATAAATATAAATTCCATAGATGTCGACAGTCTCAAAATGTCAATAAATAATGAAATACATCATGTATAAAAGAGTTCATCAATACACGTCAATAAGTTAATACATATCCATACTAATATTATAAATGCGTAAGTAACTCTGTCTGTCTGTCTGATACCTCTTCATGCGTCAACCGCTTGACCGATTTATATGAAATTTGGCATGGAGATAGTTGAAAACCCGGGAAAGGACATGGGCTACTTTTCATCCCGGAATGCACGATTTCGAACGCAATTCGAATGAAGTGTCAATGTTTGCGTGCGAGGACGTCTGTACACTTGTAAATGTGTGTGTACCAACTACGCGGGCCAATGATTCACTCTCCATCTACGGATGGAACAAATGACGGTAAGGGCGAATTGGGTGCGAGTTGCGCGCCGGCTAGATACAGGCGGTTGATTCCGTGGCCATTCTGTATTTATTTATTTATTTATTTAAGGAGAACCAATGTAGTACTATTAAATATTCTGTGCCTACATCTTCGAGACCAGCAAGAAGTCCTAGATAATATCAGATGAAGCAGCTATAACTAGGCAGGAACCGCTTTCCATAAGGTTGGCAGCTGAAATCATCTTGAGGAAACCTGCACGCATCTGCGAAGTAATTCAAAGATGTGTGAAGTCCCCAATCCGTACTGGGCCCGCGTGGGTACTGTAGCCCAAATCCTCTCGTGAAGGAGGCCTGTGCCCAGCAGTGGGACGCAAATAGGCTGTAGTAGTAGTAGAAGGCAGATGCGCCTGCCTGCTGACCTGACTACAACTGTTAAAAAAAAACATGGACACAAAATAAAGACCATAAGATCGTATATGTATGTAAACATTTCTTGTACTTATTAAAGTATTTAGTTTCCCCCATAGACAAATAATACTTCGTATGGACCCGGCCTAACGTAGATACATGTCATGTGTCCCCACTTCATTGGTGTCCAATCCAAAGTTAAACTTATATCGTGACACTAAAGCTGTTTCACATTTTTTCAACAACGAGACGAGTTTATAGATACTGAGAAACAGTTTCGAAAAAAGTTTTTTTAAAAACGCTTACTGTCACGCACGCTCGGTGACAGAACTTTGGATTGGACACCGTGGAAGTGGGGACATATTACGTGTACGTTAGACCGGGTCTATATTATTTACGTCTATGGTTTCCCCTTTATTTTTATGTACATACTTATTTGTCTACTCATGAACTTGTTTCCTCCACTACTCAAAGGTTAGCTGGAAGAAATTCCTTCTAGGCTTATCCCTCGTCTTTGTACATGTGTCTATTCTGTATTCAAAATTGTATTTGTGTATTTTTATTCTGTACAATAAAGCATTACTCTTACTTGCTTACTTATACTTACTTAAAGAGCCATCGACGGGCATTCGCATTACAAATTCCATTGAATGTTTTTTTCATGAAAATACTAAGCTGCTTTGTAATTTCCGAAGGAATCAATTAGGCCACGGAAGTGAACAGCAGTGCGTCAGCGCAGGGCTGTCACACTAGAAAAAACAAATAAATTGCTTACAAAAAACACAAGATTCGAAGCCAACAAAGCATTGAACGAAACCTAGGGTTGCACAAGCACATGGGGGTGATGATAAGCATCTCCACATAGTTATAACATTTACATGTAATGTAAATGTTATAACTATGTGTAAATTTTGAAAAAAGGCCTTCTGCTTGAGTTTGTTGCGGCGCTTCTTCTCAAGCAATGGGTCTAGGAAGCGCTAGTAAATTCTTTTCTGACATGTAAAAGTGCCCCTATGTGGCCAATTTGCTGAATAAATGATTGAATTTTGAATTTTTTTGAATTTCCAATTATAAGTAGATTTTCTACTCGATTGTCCCATCTTTTGATGTAAAAGAAAAACGTTGCATTTTTAGACTATTTTAATGAGAAAAGAAGTTTTCACTAGCAACATTAGTAATCATGAAACATGACTTGTTCTATTACACTTCAGTAGATGTATAGAGGCTTGGCTTTGAGTGAAATCATTGACCTATAATAACATACTTTTACATCACCCTTGGCCATAAAGTGGGATTTTCTGCCCGCTACGCGGAGAGAAAATCTCACTTCTTGGCCAAGGCAAGACGTAAAACTTTTGACAAACCACGGGCGGTAATTCGTAAAGCCCCAGATCGCATATTTATGGCCCTCACCTTCGGGTCGGGCCACAGAAACCTGCGATCTGGGACATTTACGAATTCACCACCCTATGTCTGTAATGTACTAATAATAGATCAATGAGTGAAATCAACATTTAATCCCATGGGTTGATAATAATCACGAGCAATTTTTGAATATGGCACTTTACAGCTGAAAATATGAACGCTATCGAGAAAATCTAGTGAGTAGGTACTGTGACAAGAAACTGGGGGATCGTCAGATGGTAGTGCGAGGTACTCCTTTAAGTTAAATAAAAAAGGAATTATAATTATCTTATATTGGTTTTAAAATGGGGCCTACGTTTACATGTGCGCGTTGCTGCAACGAGCTTCAGACTACTACTAGACGTTCTAGAATGGCTTTCTTTTTTAATATTCAAATAATCAGTAATTCTAGAACGTTTACAAATCTCGAATCCTAACGAGTTAGTACAGCGAGAGCTATACTAACTCTACAGTACCTAGTTTCAAATTCACAATATAATCTTCGAAATATAACTTTATTGGTGATAAAAAACCTAGTGTAGTATTTTTATACACAATAGTGGTTATCTTTGCCACCCCTAATGGCGATTTTTGTTTTCAATTTCTGTCCAACGATTGCTTGTTGTTCAGTCGAGGCGGATTGTGTTGAATATTGTGGAGCTTTTGACGGAATAAGAAACGAACAATTGACTTAAAAAAAGCCTCGTAACGTCTTCACTGACATCTTAATGATGATGTTTTTATTTTGTCGCTGTATTTTGGGTAGGTATATCTCTATTAATTGATAACAAATATGATGGTATTGATCTAATATCTATACTCTATATCCATATTAATATTATAAATGCGAAAGTAACTCTGTCTGTCTGTCTGTTACCTCCTAATGCTTCAACCGCTTGACGGATTTACATGAAATTTGGCATGGAGATAGTTGAAGTCCCGGGAAAGGACATAGGCTACTTTTACCCTGGGAAAGCGCATAGTTCCCGCGGGAGCGCGATAACCGAATTCCACGCGGGCGAAGTCGCGGGTAGAAGCTAGTTAATAATAAGTCTGTAGAAGAAGTCGCCTCTGAAACTTGATAATTAAAAGAAACTATCAAGTCGTGGGGAGTATGTAAACGGTACTGAACACAAAATAACTACTTTTAGAAAAAATATCTGTATGTATGTATAATGTACCTATGTAGTGTATATCTGTCCGGATTTAACTCGAAAACTAATGGATGGGTTGCAGCATAATTTGGTATGGGGGTAGTTTATAACACTGGTCAACATAAAGGCTACTTTTTATCCCGGAAAAGTCCATACTTAGTTACCGCGGGAATGCTATTAACGAATTCCACGCGGACGAAGTCGCGGGCAGAAGCTTGTATATAATATATAGGATAAAAACTCAATTACGATATCTTCCAATCGCCTTTACTTTATTATAATTAATAACACGCTTTTATTAGGTCGACCTGTATGTGTAGGTACCTATGTAATGGAATCTTGCAAGTTAAATTTGACCCACTTTCCGATTTTCGATTGAGCTGAAATTTTGCACGGATATGTAAATCGCGTGACAATGCAATATTATGATGACGTGGAGCTGAACTGATGATGGAGCTGGAAGGTGGCCATAGGAACTCCGTAATAAAACCACATAAAGCCATTGAATTTGGGCTCGTTTGATTCGTCTTGAAGGCTAGACGAAGGATTTACAAAGAAAAGTATAGTTAGCAATAAAAGCGAGTCCCAAATTTTTTTTTTGAAAAAGCTTATTTATTACACTAACAAGGTTTCAGTATTTGATGAAAGCGGAAACATCAAAAGCCTATAGGTATTCGATAACAGAATGGGTTGCAATCGCATCATTCGACTTTTCAATCAATTGTTTGAACGGAGCTTCATTTCGCTTCGATTCCTTTCATCGTGATTGTCTGATTGTGTTTTGTAAATCAAGTAAATGTTGACATTTATGTACAGTCGAGTTCATTAATATGTGTACACTTTTGGACCTTATTACAATGTGGTAAGGTGCAAAAGTGTGTATACCTATATTGGCGAACTCGACTGTACCATTCACACCGGATCGAAACGAAGAGACAAGTATCTACTTTAGAGCGACGAATTTAGACAGTCTGCAAAGCACTGATTAATCTTATGAGTAGGATATATATTTTAATGCAATTTGCGTCCTTTCGGCTCCACGCGTTTTGCGGTTAGCGTCGGCAGAATGCACCCGAATGAGATTGCAAATGACTCTATTCGACCGCATGCCGACGATTTTTAAGGTAGGTAAGTATCTTCTTCTTCAAGAAAGAAAAAGAGACAATACCTACATAAGGAAACCTAATTCCGACCATCGCGACTGTCTCCCCCCGAATTCAGCTGAATGCGATCTAATTCTGCCGTATGCGATCGAATTCTGCCGTATGCGATCGAAGACTGCCGTATGCGATCGAATTCTGCCGTATGCCATCGAATTCTGCCGTATGCGATCGAATTCTGCCGTATGCGATCGAATTCAGCTGAATGCGATCGAAATATATCATCGAATGCCGCCGAGATTCAGCGTTGGCTGATTTATATGCGATTCTATTCTATCCGTACTAATCGTACATCAATGCGATCATATTTACAATCTGGCCGATGGAAGCAGCAATTCCCAAATGTACTCGTACAATGTCTTGTTCAAAATAAATATCCGTTTAAAGTCAAAGGGTCTGGAAGAAACATTTATAAAAAAATAAGATAGGTAATTCGATAAAATGGTCGGTGAAGGTCGACTCTACCATAGAGAAATGTATCATTTCTCTAATGACTCTACTAGCCTCTGCTAACAGTTTTAGTATTATGATTTTAATCTTGTTATCTAATTCTATATTAAGCAAATTAAGTCTTATTCATTAAGGTACCAAGATTTTGAACTCGTTTTACTCTGACACAACCACCAGATCGCTGTCACGTAAAATTAAACCCTGGGTTTACCACGAAAAGCGTGAATTCCTTCAATAATTCGTCTGAACAAAGAAATCCAGTTCTGAAAGTCAACAATGACGAGGTGGTCTCGACTACCCTCTTTTGAAATTACTCTAAATTTCTACAGCAGCATCAAATAATTAGAATTTGAAAGCGCGATTCTCAAAACGCTCGACTTAATTTCAATAGAGCTATTTTAAACAGATTTTAATCCCATTTTTATTAAGTCTAAAATCGAAGCCATCTTACCTAAGTAAGTACAGATTTCGCTATCTACTGACTTGACATTTAGATTGATCACTCTTATGAGAATCACTCTGATCACTCCGAAATATATAGATAGATTTGTACATTTTTCTAGTTTTATATTAAAAGTGCGTTTTAAATAATTAATTGCAAATGCTGTACACAGTTGTCATTAAGTTGCGAGCACAAACTCATGCAACGTAAATTGTTACGTCTGAACAATGGTCCTGTGTTTGTAATTTGTTACTGTGTCTGTTTTTAAATAAAATAAAATTCAGTATGACTTAATCGCGTAAAAAACTATTTATATTTTACCTCGAAGTTTCGGCCGCGATGCAGCGGCCGTGGTCACGAGAAGACTGAAGTGACGGTATGAGCATATTTCAAGTTTTTTACGCGATTAGTTTTTAGTGTGTTTAATATGAGTGTGTATCGCGAAAGTTTGAGAATTCAGTTTGCTTTAGTACAGTCAGCAGCAGAAGTAGATAAGCTGTCCAGGTGTTCAAAATGACCTACACACGACCTTTTTCTTAAGACGTTAAGGGCGTGTGTAGGTCATTTTGAACACCTGGACAGATTATCTACTTCTGCTGCTGACTGTACTACTACTCTTAAATTTATAGTTAGATTCATTCAAATATTTAGACAAGCCACTAGCAAGCAATATACATATTTAAGGTATTTATGGTCAAAGATATTAAATTTTTAAATCATTTTTATAATTGACTAACTTACTAGTAGCTTACTTGTCCATACGTGTATTCTGTTTGGTTTAGTCTACCTTTATATTAAAATGTAAAATATATCTTTGATTTACGAACGCATGTTACATATTTAATGTAATTTAGGACACGAATGTAAATAAACCCCCATTTAACCCCTATTAACAGTACCATCAGGTATAACGGTAGGTACAAACCGCCGAGTCACCCCTTTAAATGCCCTGCTATAAGTCAGTTTCAACAAACATAGTGCCTTCTCTTTCATACGTAAGTGTTGGTAAGGGAGGGTTGATTTTATCTCACGCAACCCTTATTTAATGCTTACGGATTAAGTGACAGACGAACATAGTCACAGTAGGTAAAACCATAATAATTATCACCACAGTGGGTTATCAACGACCCACTGCTGGGCACAGGCCTCATCGTGAGAGGGGTTTGGGTCAATGAAGTGAGGATTGGGGACTTCAACACTTTTATCCGAATGGATAACAGAATTGGGTTGAATGTCATACGCCAGCCAAGTCATAAACAAGTAGATAATTAGTTTGCCTACTATTGGATGTATTGGTTCCACCGCTGCACTGCCTTAATAGCGTTACGACGGTCGCGAGTTCTAATCTTGCTAGGGGCAAATTTTCATGTGACGATGATCAAATTCAAGTCAATACCAATATTCAATTAGGTACCTATGATGATGATGATGATAATAAATTTTGGTATTTCTACATGTAGGTTTGTATTTCTCTATATTTTTAAAATCTGTATTTATCTCTATACCTACCATCTCTCATGCAGAGGATCACAGGTTCGATTCCGGCGCACCTCTAAGTTTACTTATGTGCGAAATTAAATTTGAATTTACCACTGAGCTTTTCGGTGAAGGAAAACATCGTTAGGAAACCAGCTTGCATCTGCGAAGTAATTCAAAGTTGTGTGCGAAGTCCCTAATCCGCACTGGGCCCGCGTGGGGACTATAGCCCAAACCCTCTCGTGATGGGAGGCCTGTGCCAAGCAGTGGGACGCAAATAGGCTGTAGTATAGTAGTAGTATGGATGTATTTATCCTGAGTAAAAAATTAGTTACCTTGAAAGTCGGTTACGTAACCCGATTTTCTACGTTTTTATTAGCAGGGTCTGCCACGAATCCACCGTGTTTTCTTGCCTGCGGCGATTGATTCGTCCCAAATTCCTAATTCGCAGGGTAGCCGGACGTGAGTCGAATGCCGAGCGCTGCGGGCGGCGCGCTGGCGCGATTGACGCACTCGACTTGCGATTTCAATCGCAACAAACAATAAAGAAATATAAAGAGAGAAGAATGGAACCTCGCCAGAAAAAGTTGAAAACTACCTAACAGCTTTTATTCAAACATAGCCTAGAACACTCTTCGATCAAGCCAGTCACAAAAAAAAACAGACGACCCCTTTTGGAACTTAACAACCACAGGCAGACACACAAACACACACGTCTTTCTTGTAACACCCCCTTTATTGCGTAGCGTGTCCTCTAAAGTTGCATTCAAACAAAAAATTACTGTAAGCAGGCATATGTCCTTGTCCAGCATCAATATCAGAGCTTCATAAATAAAACATATTCGAAAAATTGCCCAACCAACTGAAAAACTCCGTAACTTGACACAGCCTGAAATCAAATATTAGGTAGTTAAATTATGGTAAAATAACAGGAAGAAAAAACGATAGCCTGTTATTAGTTTTATTAGTTTACCGGTCACAAGTAAAAAAAAAGCGTCACTGCTTTTACCCAAGTGGAGACCGGGCTCAAGTTGAAGTCCTTTCTGACGTGATAACGTCTTATAAATTGACTAGCTTTTCCCCGCAACTTCGTATGCGCAGAAATATTAAAAAGTAAAATCCCGATTTTTCTCGTTCCCGTGGGAATTTTGCAAAATCCTTTCTTAGCGGGTGCCTACGTCATAACATCTACCTGCATGCCTAATTTCAGCCCGATCCGTCCAGTGGTTAGGGGCGTTGATAGATCACTATGTCAGTCAGTCAGTCAGTCACCTTTGAGTTTTATATATTTAGATGAACGCCGGCTGCGCCCACGCAAAAAAACATGAAGCAATGTATGTCCATGGCGATGTATGTCATACGTAATGGGACATATTCACGTAAAATTATCGTCCATAATCCGACTTTATAGACAACCGTTTTTGTTTACTAGGTGCAATATGAAAATCGCTCCAGCGAACCCATACCTTAAGCTTCGGCGGCTGGGATAAAAACAGGCACGTGACGCCTCAACCTGATTGGAACTCGCGACTTTCACATCACCTGACAGTTGAAAGACTCTGCAATCAGATCTGTCAACGTGACGGGTGAAACCATGGTGAAACTTAGTTTAATCATAGATTCTATAATAGTACAGTCAGCAGCAGAAGTAGATAAGCTGTCCAGGTGTTCAAAATGACCTACCCACGACCTTATTCTTAAGACGTTAAGGGCGTGTGTAGGTTATTTTGAACACCTGGACAGCTTATCTACTTCTGCTGCTGACTGTACTACATACAGAATGGCCACGGAATCACCCGCCTGAATCTAGACCGCGCGCAAATCGCGCTCAACTCGCCTATACCGTCATTTGTTTCATCCGGAGATGGCGAGTGAATCGTTGGCCCGCGCACTGGTACACACACATTAACAAGTGTCCTCGCATGCATACAGACGACCTCGCACGCAAACATTGATACTTCATTCGAATTGTGTACGAAATTATGCTTTCATAGGCCGTGTCCGCCGTGTGGTTTAATGTGAAATGTCTATAATAGTAATTTATATATTTATAGCCGTGGTGGCCTAGTGGTTTGACCTACCGCCTCTCGTGCCGAGGGTCGCGGGTTCAAATCTGGCTCGCACCTCTGAAATTATTTATATGCGAAATTGAATTTGAATTTACCACTGAGCTATTCGATGAAGGAAAACATCGTGAGGAAACCTGCACGCATCTGCGAAGTAATTCAAAGATGTGTGTGAAGTCCCAATCCGCACTGGGCCCACGTGGGGACTATAGCCCAAACCCTCTCGTGATGAGTGCAGTCTCAGCAGTGGGACGCAAATTATAGGCTGTAGTAGTAGTAAGGTGGAAACAGCTTCCTGAGAATCGAGAAATGTGGAAGAAAAATCTAGAGGCCTTTGCCCAACAGTGGCACACCAAATAGCTTCAGACCGCGACTTCGTCCGCTAACAGCAACCTTTGATGCTGATATCACCAATCATGCTGGCATCGGGGTTAAGCTAAAACCTTCTTGCAACTTGTTAATACGATTAAATTTTTCATGGTATTGGTTAGCAAACAAGCACACGGGCAACGTATTGATAAAGTGCATGGTCTCCCATAACCAATGGACACAAGATTGCGAATGCGTTCATCATTTCAGCCGAAAGACGTCCACTGCTGGTCCTGTGCTACTTGCTTCCACCGGTTTCCCGCGACTTTCACGAGGTCGTCGCTCCATCTTGTCGGAGGCCTACCGACAGCTCGTCTCCCGGTTCGCGTGCGCCACTCGAGAACTTTCTGGCCCCATCGGCCATCAGTCCTGCGTGCAATGTGCCCCGCCCACTGCCACTTAAGGCTCGCAATTCTTCGGGCTATGTCGGTGACCCTAGTTCTACTGCGGATATCCTCAGTTCTGATTCTATTTATTTATTTAAACTTTATTGTACATAAATAAATCTTAGTGTACAAAGAGAAAATGGTTAGGGGCGGTGCCAAAAAAAACAACATTAACTGAATATACTTAGACACTAGCAAACACGCAGTGTTCTATCACGCAGAGAAACCCCGAGCATTGCCCTCTGAGTGACGTTGAGCCTTCTTATGAGGCCCATCGTAAGCGCCCACGTCTCGGAACCATAAGTCATCACTGGCAACACACACTTGTCGAAGACTTTCGACTTGAGACACTGCGGTAATTTGGACGAAAAGACACTGCGAAGCTTCCCGAACGCTGCCCAGCCGAATCGGATTCGACGATTGACCTCTTTCTCGAAGTTGGACCTACCTAACTGGACTGTTTGTCCCAGTTATACCTACCAGGCGAATGCGTTAGTAGCCCGGAGATGAAATGTCTCTATGCTGGTAATTTCACCTGCTCACAACAGTGCGAGCACTGCTATTTGACGGCAGGTTAGCTAGTAAGGTTGTAGGTAGAAAGATTACGTCTTCTTCCCATTAAATTTTCAAATGGAATTAGGTAAATGTAAAATCTGTGTTTCTCTGTACTGAGACCGCAAGCTACCCTCAAGCTAAGTTGAGCAAATTATAAAAGGTGCTCCGAAACACGGTCGACTCTCAAAGGAGTCTCTTTACCTATCTCGCCGAAGGATTGTTTTTTTTTGTTTTTTAAGCCGAGGACATGGCGACTTAGGCCCGGTTCCTATATCCACGAAACGCCTCGTTTTGCCTACGGACGGTTGATTTTTGACATTTGTTCCATAGAGAATCTGTCAAATTTTAACCGTCCGTAGGCAAAACGAGGCGTTACGTGGATATAGGAACCGGCCCTTAGTAAACGTCAGCTTGAGTTGTGAAAAGTGAACTTTGATTTTAAATAACTGTGTCATTTTGTTTGAGAAGTGGGTTGTCTGCCTAATTTGTCGGTTTGAAGCATTAAAAGTAATGTAATCATGCGTTCTTATTGGTTTAAAAAGGACTGCGCAGCGCACCGTGATAAATAAATTTTAAAAATAAATGTGTAATTAACAGAGTTTGCAAAATACACGTTCATAAATCACTATTTCGGTGTTCCAGTAACTCAACCCTATCCTCCGACGTTATCTTTCCAGAATGCACACGTGTGCGCTAACTTACGTTATTATTTCACCGTAACCACCGTATGTAAATGTAAATCGCACAATCTGAATAATTCCACCAGCGAAATGAAACCCGGTCTGATATTGAAATTTGGCCGTTCCGAGCACAGTCACGGGGCAATATGGCGGGAATTACGCAAAAGATTGTTTTTAAAGGGTTCTGAGATCTTGGAGAGGAAAAAAGTTAAGACAGACCGTTGAAAAGTAATTGGGATTATTAAACGTAAGAAAAACTACAAAAGACTCCTTGGGACTGCAAATGAAACTAAAGTAGGTAAAGAAGTTCATCATCATCATCATCATTTCAGCCGAAAGACGTCCACTGCTGGACATAGGCCTCCCCCAAGGCTCGCCACTCAGACCGGTCCTGTGCTACTTGCTTCCACCGGTTTCCCGCGACCTTCACGAGGTCCCGAATAATATCCCGAAGAATTGCGAGCCTTAAGTGGCAGTGGGCGGGGCACATTGCTCGCAGGACTGATGGCCGATGGGGCCGGATAGTTCTCGAGTGGCGCCCGCGAACCGGGAGACGAGCTGTCGGTAGGCCTCCAACAAGATGGTAAAGAAGTTGTAAATATTTAATTATTAAATTTTATGTTGATGAAATAAATATCTATCTATCTACCTATCTATAATGAAAAAAAAACATAGAAGAAAAAAAAACTAAATAAAACTGTTGAAAAGTAATTAGCAGTATAACGTTATGGTGATATGAAAAAAAAGCCGACGTTATTAAAGTGAAGCCGTGGTGGCCTAGTGGTTTGACCTACCGCCTCTCATGCAGAGGGTCGCGGGTTCAAATCCAGCTCGCACCTCTGAAATTATTTATGTGCGATATTAAATTTGAATTCACCACTGTGCTTTTCGGTGAAGGAAAACATCGTGAGGAAACCTGCACACATCTGCGAAGTAATTCAAGGATGTGTGTGAAGTCCCCAATCCGCACTGGGCCCGCGTGGGGACTATAGCCCAACCCTCTCATGATGAGAGGAGGCCTGTGCCCAGCAGTGGGCCGTAAATAGGCTGTTGTAGTAGTAGTAGTAGTTATTAAAGTAGTTCAGATGTCAATTCAACGTTCGATATTTGAAAAGCAAAACAGCCTTTGTAAATGTGTTCTGTTTATTATCACCTTGAACACACCGAGATTGGGAGGAGCCGTGGAATACATAAGTAGCGAAATCAAAGCTTTGCGGCTCGAACGACGAAGCATTCTGTTTATATGTATATTCTACATAAATCTTATACTTACGTCGCCGAATATTTGAAATGGCTGTGTTTATATATTAAAGAGCTCGGTTTATCAGATCAGATAGCGAGTAGCAACAGATGAGGAGGAAGAAAATTAAAATTATAAATAAAAAAATAAAACCGACGTCAATTAACGCATTCACTGCCACTTCTTTTTACGAACTTTCGCCAGGTGCCACATCTGTCATTAAGGGAACATTGCAACGCACATGTGCGTTCGAGTCACTGAGGGAAAGTCAGCAAAACGCATATATGCGTTGGTGGCAGTGAATGCCTTAAACTCCGACAGCCCGTGAAGTCGGTGTCAAGTTCACTATAAGATTGTCACAGCTTTGGGTCGTTTCACTTGACACCGACTTCGCAGGCTGTCGGAGTTTGATTGAAGTCGGTTTTATTTTTTTATAAAAAAAATTTTTTCGGCTGCATTGTCCAAACAACGGGACTCAATGTAGTATATACGAGTATATTATATTTTATTATTTTTATTTAATTATTATATATCTCTCTTCTCTCTTTCTCTCTTATCTGTGCCAATTTTTTTATTTATAAGTTATTTTTAGTTCTAGTTTTTAGTTTTATTTTTATTGTATTTTAGTTTCTGTCGAAATAAATGAAGTAGGTACCTATGTTTATGTAGTCTTTGAAAGTGAAGCCAAAATCACAAATTTCCTCATATTTGCGTCCCACTGCTGGGCACAGGCCTCCCCTCATCACGAAAGGGTTTGGGCTATAGTCCCCACGCAGGCCCAATGCGGATTGGGGACTTCACACTATTACTTCACAGATGCGTGCAGGTTTCCTCTCGATATTTTCCCCTTACCGAAAAGCTCAATGGTAAATTCAAATTGAATTTCGCACATAAAGAGTAAGCTTAGAGGTGCGAGCCGGAATCGAACCCCCGACCCTCTGCATGAGAGGCGGTAGGTCGAACCATTAGGCCACCACGGCTACACTAGACCACCACGGTATTAAATTTAATCTTACAAAAAATATTCAAGTACAAGTAAGTACCTACTAATGCCTTTCAGACAAAAGCTTCGAAAGGCCGGGAGAGAAAATGAAATTATAATCGTTAGGAAAAATTCTTTTGTTTCGACTAATTTGTAAGAATTGCCGTTTGAGGAGATCTTTAATATGGATCCGTAAGACCTTGCTTACTTTTTAGAGTTCCGTAGGTGTGACTTAGAAATTAAAAATGTCACAAAAAAAACACGACACAACACAAAAGCTTGTATGGGCGTCCTAGGAACGGGCTGGGGAGATTATATGGCACTCATGGAGCGATCTGCAAAGCACGTGATGCCTGGAGTGAAGTTAGCCTGTAGTTAGGATCTTGTCCTGAATATTTCTCTTTCAATTTCCAATGACAAGCCACATCGATAGACGGTTGTCAGCTATCTATAGCCAATCTTAAATATCATCAGTGCTTTGCATTCCGCCAGTACCATAGTACATTACACACCTAGGGCGGTCAAGTAAAGAAAGTCTCAGATCGCGGGTAATTGAGGCCCCAGCCGGAGGCGAGGGCTATAATCTAGCGGTCTGAGGATTTCTTTACGACCGCCCGTGGTTAGTATACGATTTTACGTCACCACCTGGCCGTGAAGACGGATTTTTCGTAGCCCCCAAGGGCGGTAAATCCCGCTTTTCGGCCTGGTGTGACGTAAAAGTAGGTTACATAACCAGCACCGCCAGGATATGGAAAGCCAGCATCAGCATCAAAGAACAGGCGTCCCCACATATACTTAAATTAGTTCACGTGGACACTGGACATAACATATTACATTGTACATATCAACAATAAAGTGAGTAATCAGTGCATTTCCAGCTATAATATTACCGCTTGTATGCAAAGTAGCTTATTATAATGTCATTGGTATTTAAAGTTAATAATGGTTTCATTGGCTATTCAAGCCACTCATTGATTATTATTATTTACGAATGGGGACAACTGCCTGGTCTCAGTTGCGTACCCGATCGGTCCTATATTTGGGACCATCTTACCCTATTTCCCCGAACTCCCCCGGTTTGGGGTTTTTTATCCATAAAGGAATTTACTTGTGTTCGAAATACTAGCACAATAAATTCGAAAAATTTTAGATTTGGTGTGAATTAGTACATACATCCATATACATATTAATCCATATCCATATTAATATTATAAGTAAGAAAGTAACACTTTATTGTACAAAATAAAACACACAAATACAATTATCAATACAGAGAAGAGACACATGTACAAAGGCGAGCTTATCCCTACAAGTAATTTCTTCCAGCTAACCTTTGAGTAGTGGATTATAAATGCGAAAGTAACTCTGTCTATCTGTCTGTTACCTCTTCACGCTTCAACCGCTGGACCGATTGAGATGAAATTCGGCATGAAGATAGTTGGTGTCCCAGGAAAGGACATAGGCTTTTTATCCCGGAAAAATGCAAAGTTCCCGCGGGAACGCGATAACCGAATTCCACGCGGGGAAAGTCGCTGGCGGAAGCAAGTTCTTAAATAAATATCCATGACTCAAGTATCAGCATTCGTGCTCATCACACAAAGTTGGCCCCTAGCGGAGATTCGAACCCGCGACCTTCGGAACAGTAGGCTGGGTCACTCTGAGCCAATCCGGTCTTCAAAATATATCCTCACATTAAAATAGCAATTACAATTCTTAAATACTTAATAACCTTATGCGATGACATTTTATCGGTCCCATTATAGGTTAATGCCCCCATTGAGTCGACTGTGATTCCAATGCAAATGAACGGGTGGGTGGATCCTTACACTAAACGTTTCGCTTTGTTGAACTTAACTGGTAAAAATACGGATTCCCACGACCATTGCGAGGCCGTCGCTCCGTCATGTTGGAGGCCTAACTTTAAGGCATCTTTCAGGGACCGAAAAGGCGAAGCAAGCGACAAAATTAATCGTGAGTCAAAATATGAAAGCGTTAAGAGGGTTTATCCTGAAAGTTGGCAACGTCGCATATAGCTGTCAAATGTTTCGCTGTTTTCATAAATTTCTCAATATTACTGAATTAAAGAAGAAGTTATCATTCTATGGTTGAATGACGCGTCTCGTTTTATATTTGTTGGTTAAGCATTCAAATGATAAGATTACAATAAAACGCATGGAAAATGCGATGGAAAGTTTTCAAAAGATAGTGCTTTCGTAATTCCAAACATTTCATGTTCCCAGGATAATTGGTGTAATCCATACTTAAGGTTTTATTCAACCATAGAGCGACAATTCATATTTTCATTCAGTAATATTCATAAATTAATGAAAACAATGAAATATTTGACAGCTACTTGCGACGTTGCCAGCTTTGGGAGTAAACCCTCTTAATGGAGTGAGTGAGTGACTTCCTGACCTCTCTTCTTCTTTTCTTCTTCTTCTCATTTCGGTCATAGCGACTAGTTCATATAGCTTGCCATGATTTGGCTGTCGCTGTTGTATTCTTTGGTGTGCTCTAAAGTGACTTGCATAACCAATCCTGTTGACAAATGTGCGAGCGTATTCGGGGCAGGTCAGCACCCGCCACCACCGAGGGTCAACAGGTTTATGGAGTAGCGGTTAAAAAATCGAGCTGCATAAAGCTCAGAGTGGAGATCTTTAGTTAAAAGTACGATCCAGTCCTTTGAAAGCCAACGGCGCTCTGAGCTTGACGCTAAAAGCCCGACCACTGGCGGCGATCAATTATATTTTAAGTAGGTACATGAAGGGTGAGTGACGACCTTGTAAAGGTCGCGGGAACGCGGTGGATGCGAGTGGCACAGAACCGGTCTGAGTGGGGCGCCTTGGGGGAGGCCTATGTCCAGCAGTGGACGTCTATCGGCTGAAATGATGATGATGATGAATGGTGTGCTCTCTTGCCCGCAGGGCTATGTGACCCACATGAGGACGCACAAACGACAGCATCGGAGCTGACGTGGTCGCCGCAGCCGGATTCGGCTAGAATGATGATGATGATGATGATGGAGTAGTGTCGCCGCTCTCTGACAGAGGTCTTACAGCATCTCTCGACTTTGACACATGAGCTTTTATGCCGATATTTTCACACGTGCCAGTGGTAGGACCTGGTACAGGATACTTCAGGATGGTTAGATCATTTTACCCGCTAACCATGCCCCACACAGCACTGCTCAGGCGCGACAGGACGTAAAAGGCAAGAGGCTTTCAATCTTAGTCTTCAGGGTTGACAAACGAATTCGCGATCTTCCTTTTGTCCATCAGGAATTACCACTTACCATCAGGTGACCACGCGTGTGCTCGTTTTCCACCATGGAGCTCTTTTAGTTACTTCGTCTGCGTGGAATATAAAATTGATGATAACTTTTATTCCCGATATCCGAAACATACCCTATATGTATGTATATGCTCAAATATAGCTCCGAATGATGGTCTAAGTGTATATGGAGATACCATTGAAATCGGCACTCAAATTGGTTCAGTAGTCCCGGAGATTGTCTACCTCGTAGCATAAAGCTCAGACAAGGAAAATAACGATGATTAGAAAACGTAAAAAAAAAAACAGGTAAACCTCTTATGAATTGAACAGAAATATAAAAGATTTTGTAAGCCTCTTTTTCGAGTATTTGGCTTTTTATTGCTATGTTTTATGTTTAATTTCAGGGCAAATTGAACGACCTAAAAAAAGCTGTGGAAGCTTAATGGTTTAACCGTCTGCCTGACTTCTCGCTGGATATAGTTAAGTGCATAATATAACTTAATACTACACTTAGCCTTATACATTATCGGTAAAGGAAAACATCGTGAGGAAATAGCAGTGAACTTCTGTAGTTTTACTTTCTGTTTGGCTTCATAGTTGATTGTAAAGAAAGTCCTTAGGAATTGAGTCCGCCAATCGTATAGGTACATTTTGTATGTGCAATGAAGTTCAAATAAATAAATGTCTGTCCCTACCATAACTACTATTTTAGGTCATCATGGGGGAGGATCCGACGAAGTATTATAAACCGACCAGCTTGCTTGAATAAAGGGGTGAATGTGGAGGAAGCAAGGAAGTTATGTCTCTGACTGCCCCAACGGGAAACAGGCGAGAGCTTATGCTTATGGTGCGCTTTCTTGCGCGTCCCTACTGTTATTTGTCATGATAGGTAGGTACTATCTATAGCTACAGAATATTTCATAGTACTACATACAGAATGGCCACGGAATCACCCGCCTGAATATAGCCGGCGCGCAACTCGCGCCCAACTCGCCCTTACCGTCATTTGTTTCATCCGGAGATGGAGAGTGGATCATTGGCCCGCGTAGTGGTGCACATACATTTACAAGTGTACAGACGGCCTCGCACGCAAACGTCGACACTTCATTCGAATTGTGTTCGAAATCGTGCTTTTATAGGCCGTGTCCTGTCCGCCCTGTGCTATAGCTGTCGTTACGAATCAACTATTTGAATTATTTCGTACAATATTTATGTGATAGGTACTAGCTTTCAGCCTGCGACGTCGTCATGGGTGACCGACATACATACATACCGACGCCACTTTTCTACACTTTTACTTGGTGTACTAGATATAGATTGGTATTTTTATAAAATGTCAAAATATTTTATACCTATTTAAAAATAAAAAATATGTACATGTGAAAGAGGATATGCTTAGAAAGGGTGTGAATTCAAAGATGACGGGTGATAGGGAGAAATGGAAGAAAGCAACATGTTGTAACGACCCCACGTAATGTGGGATAATGGGAAAGGAGATGATGATGAACTTTTATACTTCGCCTGTATCTACAGCGCCATCTAAATATTGTTCAGGGAGTTCAATTTTGTATGCAAGCCACCTAGGCAGCGACATCTATTATTGCATTTAACACTTATTTCGGGCGTACGCTGATTTGTTTGAAGGTTGTCATTCTAAGTTTACCCTAGTTCTTCTATGATATGATGGTAGATAATTATTGTTTAAAATTCGAACAGCGCGTGTATAAAATTAAATGATGAAAAATGACTTTCTAACGACAATGAAGTCACATCTAATTCTGACGTCACATTTGTTTCGAATAAGCAACGTCACCGGTCAGTTTATAAATGCATCCAGCCAGTGCGCGTGCGTGGAAAAGCCAAGGCGGCAGTGTAGGCGGTCGTCCCGAACGCACTGAACCTGTGTCAAACGTCACAACCCGCGGTCCGCGAAAACTTTCGAACGTCGAACAGTGAAATTCGGAATTTGAATTTGAAAAAGTTTTCTCTGGAATTTGTGCCAGTGTGTGTTTTTAGTTTTTACCGGTTTTGGTGAAGTGTTTTGTTTTTTTTTGTTTGAAAATTATCGATAAGTGTTGTGGCTGTAGAAGAAAAGTTCGACGGGAATTTGTAAAACAGGTTAGTACTCGTAATAATTTAGTTTAAATAAAGAAAAAAATACTTTGTAACTTTTAACGTGTCAGAAAATACCTAATTACTTAGGTAAGTATTTATTTATTTTACTGAGGGAAGATAAAAAATATTGATTTTAAAATACGTTTGTTTTTTTTGGCATGTACCTTACCTTCCTACATCAATATTTATTAAATCATCGTATTTTTTAAATGTAGTCTATTTTAACTATTTTTAACGATTTTTATATTAACTGCCGCAATCCATACGTTATTTTATTCGGGAAAATCAATGTTTTCATTCAGTTGTATTTTTCAGGGTCCTTGTAATACACAAATGGATTAAATAAGTGAAATAATTTTTACAGCAAGAATGTTTCCAAATGTAGCGTGATTTTGTTAATGCTGTAAGCTTTTAACCCTAAGGTCAAAATCTTAAACACCTTTTGTAATGATTACCAGACCTAAGTCTGTTACTTCCTTACTGTACCGAATTGCACCTTTTTACTGTTTTTAAGTTAAATCTGAAAGGTTCCTAGATTTTAATTAAAAAGCTCACACCCTACACCTCAAACATCAACTTCATCTTAAACACACTCACCACATTGATTTTAAAGTCTGTATACTACTACTACTACAGCCTATTTGCGTCCCACTGCTGGGCACTGGCCTCCTCTCATCACGAGACCCTTTGGGCTATAGTCCCCACGCGGGCCAAGTGCGGATTGGGGACTTCACACACATCTTTGAATTACTGCGCAGATGCAGGTTTCCTCGCGATGTTTTCCTTCACCGAAAAGCGCAGTGGTTAATTCAAATTGAATTGAATTTCGCACATAAGTAAACTTAGAGGTGCGAGCCGGAATCGAACCCCTGACTCTTTGCATCTTTGCAAGACTGTATACATTCATTACTTATTTCAATAAAACAGATTAAAAAAAACACAAATTAAGGTAAGGTGTCAAGATTGGTGAAAAGCTAACTTGAAACTGTGATTCGTCTCAATTTTAATCGATAATTTTGTACGTCAATTATCTTATAATTAGCAATGAAGGCAGATCGGATATTATATTTCACTTTCAATGAATATTCATGAATATTTAAATTTTACCGATCGGCCCATATTGCTGACAATTAAATCGAAGGCGGATGAAAGTGACAGTTGAATGCTTTACTTTTTTTTAACTGCTGGATGGTCCTGTTTCTCGATCATCCAATAACTTGCATTTGGTGAACTTATTTTAAAATCTCCCGCTCGTTTTTTTTTGATGAATTAAAGTAATTAATGAAGTCTCTGCTTATAACGCTGTTTGAAATACAGATAAATATATGACCATTGATGACAGTAAGTGTCATTGCGGCCCATGGACACCGAAATCCTACGATCCCCCATTAAGAAATTAACCATAAGATCTCGAATGCGTTGCCTACCCTGACGCCTAAGATGGAATGCCTCTGTGCCAGAAATGTCATCGGCTGCCTTAACCCCCTACCGGAACACAACAGTGCAAGCACTGCTATTTGGCGACAAGTTAGTGGGGAAAGACGGTGGTACCACCCCGGATGGACCTAGGGCCACAAGGCCCTACAACTAACGCCAATAACTAATGGTCGCGAGTTCTAAACTTTGTGTGGTGAGCACGAATGTTTGTACCCGAGTCATGGTAGAGACCTTCTACTATCTAAAGTCCCGCGCCTTCACGTTTCAAAACGCTTCAATGTATTTAAAAAGCACCACCAACACTCTCAACACATGTGTGCGTGCTGATACAGCCATCAACTATGTGTTGAGAGCGTTGGTGGTGCTTTTTAAATAATAATAAAAAAATTGAAGCGATTTGAAATGTGAAGGCGCGGGACTTTAGATAGTAGAAGATCTCTACGTTTTGTATCATTACAATATATAAATATTTTTTTCATTCATTCATCTTTTATTTATAAGTATTAACTTTATATGAACTTTAGTTGCCAGGACCCACGGTACCTACAAGCTAGTGGTTTTATATTAGCCTCCCTCCACTTGATCGTTTTTTTTTTCAACTTTTCTACAGACTTATTATTACAGATGAAGCTCAAAGTTTCTCATTAGATCGACACAGCTGCTCGTAATTGTGTCGAAAGTGCTACTTATTCTAGTGAAACGGCCATTTTGTAACACGCTGCCGAAATGGAGTACCTACGACAATCTGGTAAAATTACATTAGTGTGCAAACACGTTGGGTAGGTAGTTAAAAACTTTAGTAAATATTAGTACTAGTCAATTAGTAGATAATGTCACAGATGTCTAGTAAATTATGACTATGAATGAAATACGGTCTGAAAATTTCCTAAAATGTCGTCCACGTACCAATTTTATTCCCACGCGGTGTAGTTACTCCAATATCCAATTTACATGTTTAAAGTCTCAAGCGGGCTTAATTCAGTTTTGTGAAGCCCCCGCTTCGTCGAGTTCTAATAAAAAGTTGCTTTTCGAATTTATGCTTCAAGTTAAAGTAAAATGCTTTTACATGGAAGTATGGACAGTATTTTTAAGTATTTTATTTTCAAGTGGCCAGTGGAGCTGGTTCTTGTCTTTTTGCTGAATATTGATTTTTTCCTGTGGAAGGATGTGTATCACAGACTTAGATGTGTATGATCCGTCCGCCTAGCTACCACTGTCCTACACGCTAACGTGCCATCGGAATGGCCATACTGATCGCTTTCATCAGGTGGACTGCGTCTTCGTTTGCCAACAGACTTCTTACAAACTTTTGGTATACCCAGTGTCAGTTTCACAATCAAGATGAATCTAAAAACACTTCACAAGCTAAAGTCTATCAAGCTGCTTAGGCTACAGAACGCGCCAAAGAAATATACATACAACCTTATTTACACACATACACTCTAAAAACGTAATGTTTATTCTGGTGTAGCTGAGTAAAAAGTTAATTTGGTTACAAAAAACCATATTCATTTCCGGCATACAACATTTATGGTAAAACCTTTGGATGTGTATTATAGTACATATTTGGACATTTATTAGCCATTGTCTTGTCAGTGTAATGTGTACTAAGTAGACGCACTTAGCGCCAATTGTAGGCGGACTGTGGGAGTTAAATGCACAACTTGAGAAACTTGAAGGATTCTTACTAATCCTTATAAAAATATTCATGGCTTTTGTCAAACCAAACGTCGACATAATTTTGACAAAAAATAGTGTAGGTACCTTATAAAATTAAAAAAAGTCTTTAAAAACAGAACATTTTAGAAAGCGATAGTTAAAGCAATATTACTAGTGAAAATATAACATGGATCGCCTGATAACTAACGAAGATTTGATAGATTAAAGACTACAAGTTTGTATCTCGAATGTTTTTCTTACTTAATTGCTGAAAAATATTCTCAGATATTTATTTATTTTAGCGATCCGAATAATTTAAGTAGATAAACTCTCAATAAAGCCTTTGGCAAAATAGCATAGCTTTTAACCTCCAGACGGCGTTAGTTCAATATGTCATTGACACTATATTACGATGAGGGATGAGCGTATAAATATTATTGAACTAAAAGAAACAAGCGCCTTCAATAGTACCATAGAGGAAAGCTAGATGGCGAGCTGAACGCAAAGCATATTTTATTGCTTAACAGTTTACAACTTACAACCCGAAGTCTCTGTGTAATAAGAGGATTTCAAAAAAGAGTTCTAGTTATAATATTAGTTGTAAATTGTTTAGAAATACTAATTATTTTGCGTTCGGCTCGCCATCTAGCTTCAAGTAACGGTAGCAACTGCTAAACGGTCGGGTAATCGGGGTTCAGCCACTGGACACTAGATGTCGATTTAGTGTTAACCCGCGTTCCGGCGAACGCGCTGTAGTATGAGCTCTGATACTATTTTTATTTTATTCCTCTATGATAGTACGAAAAAGCGTGCTGATTTACATACTAGACGTCAAGAAACGATTATTTGTGAAAAGAAATACTACCGCCAAACGTTGAAACTGTCAAAGAGGCCGATCAGTAATCGATTCTTATTCTTCTCTTCAAATAATGGCTTCTCTATCTATATGCAAGACAATTTCGCCAATATCAAGTAATTGGCCTACAGACCGAACAGTGTACAGTAATAATGATAAATGTACGCTATAAAAGATAAATCAAGTAAAAATGGGGAAGCTCAACAAACGTCAACCATCTTGGACGACGGCCATTGAGCGACCATCGATTCTTTTATCTTCTTTTTGAGTGACAAAACATCTGTCAGCTTGAATTGCGACCGAGCTGAGTTCGTCCTGAGATAGCACGCGAAGTAGAGATCTTCTACTATCTAAAGTCCCGCGCCTTCCCATTTTAAAACGCTTCAATGTATTTAAAAAGCACCACCAACACTCTCAACACATGTGTGCGAGCTGAGACAGCCATCAACTATGCGTTGAGAGTGTTGGTGGTGCTTATTAAATAATAATAAAAAATTGGAAGCGTTTTGAAATGTGACGGCGCGGGACTTTAGATAGTAGAAGATCTCTACGAGTATTTGTTGTGTCTATTTAATATATGGTTTGTGGGGATGAGTGTAAGATATAAGACTGACTATATGATACCACTAGACTAGCTTTTCCTCGCAACTTCGTATGCGCAGAAATATTAAAATGAAAAATTGGGTTTTTTTCCGTTCCCATGGGAATTTCGGGAAATCTTCTCGTGGTACTCCCCTACGTTCCCTAAGGAACCTGCATGCCAAATTCCAGCTCTCTACGACCAGTATTTTCGGTTCTGCGTTGATCGATCAGTCAGTCAGTTAGTCAGTCAGTCAGTCAGTTTCTTGTTATATATATATAGATTTAAGTAACCGCAATCCGCAGTAGTACTAGGGTCACCGACATAGCCCATATAACTGAGAAACTTAATTGGCAGTAGGCGGGGCACATTATTCGCAAGACCAACGGTCGATGGGGCCGAAAAACTCTCGAATGGCGTTTTCGTACCGGAAAACGAGCTTTTTCATTTGTTTTTAAATTCAATTATACCATTTGTACAACAAATTGGCTATATATGGGCATTTTTACACGTTACAAATGAATTTAATATCGAGCGCTGGGCTCGAGAAGAAGCGCCGCAACTATCTCAGCAGAAGGTCTTTTTCAAAAATTTCACATATAAATTTACATTACTTTCAGTAGGCTTCCAATAAGATGGAGTGACGACCTGGTGAAGGTCACGGGCATACGGTGGATCGGAGATGGGAATTTTTCAGCTGAAATGTTGAAAAAATAGCCTCTATTTCGGTAATTTCAGCGTTTCGCTTACCTTACCCTACCGGAAGGCAACAGCGCGAGCACAGCTAATTTAGCGGCAGGTGAGAGCCAAGATGGTGGTAGCCATCCGGACGAATCCTGCGGCAGGTCAAATCAGTTCAGTGGTTCGGATGTGAATTATGTATTGTGTCCAAATATATTGTGCCAAAAACGGTAAATAATAGTACATTACAGACCTAGGGTGGTGAATTCGTAAATGTCCTAGGTCGCAGGTTTCTGTTTAAGGTTACCATAAATTTGCGATCTGGGGCTTTACGAATTACCGCCCGTGGTTTGTCAAAAGTTTTACGTCTTACCTTGGCCAAGAAGTGAGATTTTCTCTCCGCATAGAGTGATGTAAATTTACCTTCGGTTCGGGTCACAGAAAACTGCGATCTGGGACATTTACGAATTCACCAGCCTAGGTCTGTAATGTACTATTATTAACACAGACACCTAAATTAAGTAAAAATGTATTAAAAGCAAAACTAAAGGATTTCCTTTTTGATAACAAATTAAAAATGTGATAGAAATAGTATAAAACGGGTTATCGAGGGGTAAATGCCTATTTTTAGAAAGTACTTTTAGTAAAAAAAAGTTATTTACTTGTTTAATAAATAAATTAAGTATTTATTGATAAAATCGAACGCGTCTCGCCATCAAACGTAACAGTTTGGCGAGTAAATAATCATTGTAATAAGTGTATTTTCTTTTTGGAAAAAAAAAATAAATTAAAAAAAAAATTAGAGAACAGAGTTACTTTTACATTCTTAATATTAGCACCGATTCAATTTCTCTGCAAAGAGAAAAAAATTAGGTACTGGATCGAGTTTCATGTTTCTAATAAAACTAGAGCTATAAATTATTGCTGTCGGGTCCGATTTTATTCGTAAAGCCAATATTATAAGGGAAGCCGTGAAATAAAATAAACAATAACAGTTACCATAGACGTAAATAATATAGACCCGGTCTAACGTACACGTAATATGTCCCCACTTCCACGGTGTCCAATCCAAAGTTCTGTCACCGAGCGTGCGTGATAAGCGTTTTTAAAAAAACTTTTCGAAACTGTTTCTCAGTATCTAAAAACTCGTCTCGTTGTTGGAAAAATGTGAAACAGCTTTAGTGTCACGATACAAGTTTAACTTTGGATTGGACACCAATGAAGTGGGGAAACATGACATGTATCTACGTTAGGCCGGGTCCATACGAAGTATTATTTATGTCTATGACAGTTACAAGAAGAAAGCCAGAACTGGCAAAGAACAGAGGAGTGGAAGAGAGGAGGGGAGGCCTTTGCCCAGCAGTGGGATCTAATAGGCTTGTAACGAATGATGATGAAGGGCAGTGGAAAATGTGATGAAATGGGCGAAAAACGGTGAAAATCTACGATATTAAAGAAGCAACTCAAATCCGAATCACAAAACGATGTATTTTCTCTCTGTCACACTTGACTAATAGAAAAACAATGAGAAAACGTATCAAAATTCAAATCTAGAAGAATGTTAAAGGACGAAGGAGTGTGCACAAGAATAAGTAACAAAAAAGTTACGATACCAGACCCTATTTAATGTAGAGTGAAGACTGAGGCCAGCAGTGGGATGCAATTGACTACTGTTTCTGGAAAATACCACGATGAATTTTCACAAATGTTGACTTACGTACTCCCACGACTTTTGTTCCACGTAGACTTGGAATTTATTTAGATGCCGTGGTGGCCTAGTGGTTCGACCTACTGCCTGTCATGAGAGGGACGGGGGTTCGATTTCGGCTCGCACAGAGCAGAGGTGTGAGGTGCGAAATTCAATTTGAATTTACCACTGAGCTTTTCGGTGAAGGAATCCTGCACGCATCTGCGAAGTAATTCAAAGATGTGTGTGAAATCCCCAATCCGTGCTGGGTCCGCGTGGGGACTATAGCCCAAACCCTCTAGTGGTGAGAGGAGGCCTGTGCCCAGCAGTGGGACGCAAATAGGCTGTAGTAGTAGACTTGGTGATACTATAGGTACATATAGGTGGTTATAGTTATAAAAGTATTGAAAACACTGTTTTGACCCGAAGAAAACCCATCCCCGTGGAAATATCGGGATAAAAAGTATCCTAATTAAGTTACCATTTAACACATAACGTGACAAATTAGACACATTACATTATTCCGGTGAGATTTATGACTTACTGCTTCTGCCTGAAACCCCAACTATCTCCATAAAAAAAACATCCAAATCGGACCAGCGGTTGAAGCGTAAAGAGGTAACAGACAGACAGACAAACAGAGAGAAAGACAGACGGACAGAGTTACTTTCGCGTTTATGATATTAATATGGATTTCATTAGGTACAATGGAATTAAGGTTATGTAATTGGAATTAAGGTTGTGTAATTGCTAAGGATTGACATAACATAAGACATCATCACGAAAAATCCCGTTCATTCCCGTTCCCGTGGGATTTTCCGGAAATCCTCTCTTAGTGCTCCTCTAAACTTGCATGCCAAATTTCACATCACTACGGCTAGTATCGATTAGTTTCGGTTGTGCATTGTCATCAGTCAGTCAGTCAGTAACGGAAGAGTTATTAATATATTGATTTATGGCCGTATACCTAGTACCTATGCAGGGGCCTAGGTCGAGTAGAAATAGGCCCATAATCGAGGACGCCCGCGATCTCGTGTGTTACATCTGCAGAAAGGTAAACGTAGAAGCGACACTCCACTCTGAATTCTGTAAAATCTCTTGTTTCCTTCATTTTATAAATATTGAGGTTTCCAATTATTTATGATGTGTCTATAAAAGACGCGATAAGAACGTTTTCACTCCTCCTATTCGAAAAGGAGTACTTATATAGTCCCCGTTTAGAGGGAGCAAAATGCGATTTTTACCAACTTCATAAAAAATAAAAACCTATAAAATATTCTTAGAATCGGTAGCCGATACTTTGGGTTAATTATTTGCTATAGGATCAGACCCACCATGTATATAAGTGACATCAAGAGTTTTCCTCTGTTTTCTTGGTTACTTTACAAGGTCGTCACTCCATCTTGTTGGAGGCCTACCGACAGCTCGTCTATCGGTTCGCGGACGCCACTCCAGGACTTTCTTGGCCGAAGCAAGAAATATAGTAAATTTATTGTACTGTCACCTATCTTATATATGGAAGCAAACAAGGTGACTATAAGTATCTGAACACGATCTCTTTCTAAAGACGTAAGAGAGCATTTTCAGATATTTATAATCACCTTTGTTGCGTACAACTCTGCTCCTTGTAATATATGAAATTTAGAAATCAACCCAATGAAGCAATGGAGGGATATATTTCAGTATAGGTGTGAAAATAACGCACATAATTTGCGGGTAAAACTAATCCATATTATTCATATTAATATTATAAATGCGAAAGTAACTCTGTCTGTCTGTCTGTCTGTTACCTCTTCACGCTTCAACCGCTGGACCGATTTGGATGAAATTTGGTATGGAGATAGTTGGGGTCCCGGGAAAGGACATAGGCTACTTTTTATCCCGGAAAAGCGCATAGTTCCCGCGGGAGCGCGATAACCGAATTCCACGCGGGCGAAGTCGCATTACAACAATGTTCCAAATTTTCTAGTTTTATTTAACGCATTCACTGCCTTTTCTTTTTACGAACTTTCGCCAGGTGCCACATCTGTCATTAAGGGAACATTGCAACGCACATGTGCGTTCGAGGCACTGCGGGAAAGTCAGCAAAACGCATATATGCGTTGGTGGCAGTGAATGCCTTAAATTTCAATGTATGCTCTATAATCATCTCACGATGGGCTCAGGGTCTTCCTCCAGTCTTCAAACAAGAGCCCAGTCAAAGGAGATCAAAGTAGGGGACTTCACGTAAATCTAATTTTAGGCAGAAACAAAGATTATCCAGTCTGCGTATTTTTACTCACCGCCGCCTATTTTTCGTCAGCCATTTTACTAGAAAACCTTCCAAGGCACGCGACAACTTTGCACCTGGAACAACAAGCTAAATTAAACTCTATTTAGTAGTAACGTTAAGACCAAATTCAATGCACCATGAAGCGTGGTTTCAGGAAATAATCGTACGTATTCGATGTAATAATGAGATGCATTCTGGGAAGGAAATTACATGAAATATAGCGTGTTTTTAACGTATTTCGAGAGTTAATAGGGAAAATCATGTTTAGTAATCGTGAAGTTGCCTGTAATAATTTTACATCGATTTCTCTTTCCATAATTTAAAGAAACTCTTTATCACATGAAAGCATTCACTATCTGACACGTGTCCACGCGAAATAGTAGTTTATGTAACTGCTACATAATAATAGTAGTTTATGTAACTGTTACATAATTGAGGTCCTTAAAAGACGATTGGGGTTTTATGAAATGTAGGCGAGTTTCATAATAATATCGCACGAGTGTTTTATATCCTAATTATGTAGAGTTGCATACTCAACTTTATCTACAGTCATTTTATGAATCCTCATAGCCACTCACTTGCTTTTGGCAACTACGGTTGCCAATGCTATGTTCTATGTTCAAAGTCATAGAGCCAATTTTGCTTGCTTTGGCAACTACGGTTGCCAATGCTATGTTCTATGTTCAAAGTCATAGAGCCAATTTTGCTTGCTTTTGGCAACTACGGTTGCCAATTATATGTTCTATGTTCAAAAGTCATAGCGCCATTTTTGCTTGCTTTTGGCAACTACGGTTGCCAATTATATGTTCTATGTTCAAAAGTCATAGCGCCATTTTTGCTTGCTTTTGGCAACTACGGTTGCCAATTATATGTTCTATGTTCAAAAGTCATAGCGCCATTTTTGCTTGCTTTTGGCAACTACGGTTGCCAATTATATGTTCTATGTTCAAAAGTCATAGCGCCATTTTTGCTTGCTTTTGGCAACTACGGTTGCCAATTATATGTTCTATGTTCAAAAGTCATAGCGCCATTTTTGCTTGCTTTTGGCAACTACGGTTGCCAATTATATGTTCTATGTTCAAAAGTCATAGCGCCATTTTTGCTTGCTTTTGGCAACTACGGTTGCCAATTATATGTTCTATGTTCAAAAGTCATAGCGCCATTTTTGCTTGCTTTTGGAAACTACGGTTGCCAATTATATGTTCTATGTTCAAAAGTCATAGCGCCATTTTTGCGCACGTGAGCAGCTGAATGGTTAGATGCTTCAAAATCGGTCCACAATGGCGGCAATTCGAATACGTCAGTGTCTCACATTCGATTTTCAAAAAGGATAGACTAAATAGAGCCGACATTTGAATTCGCAACAAACTTCCGTTCTGTGTGACTGAAAACTTCCGTTCTGTCTGCCGGGCATTGCTGTTCGAAGATGTTCGAAATTTGAACGTCATTACAGCATCGATTTCGATTTTGTGAAATGAATTCCTGTATGACCACAAATAGGATAGGCTTTTACAGAACTCGCCGTCATAACGGATGTCATTACTACCGATTTTTGAACGCATCATGGGGTTTATGATATGAGTGTCTAGATAAAATAAATAGTTCGACGGGCTATTAGTTAAAGAGCTTTTAAAAATACTCATCAAAGTGTTCCAGTAATCCTTTGTTACGTAAGCTTTGTGCACTTCCCAGCTTGAACGAAGGCAAAGATATCTAAACGTAAAACATTTTTGACGGTAAATGCATAAAATCCGTGTGAAAGAGCCAAACATTAATAAAAATAGCTTAAATTTCTAGTGAAAGGATTGGTCGTTAGTCGCAAGCTACTAGTTAATTTTGAAAAACTTAAAAATTAAAATATCATAATACATAGAGGTGGTTTATATTATGTCTGTATCGTTATAGCTAGCTTAATTCAATCATAACTAAAATTACAAATACTTATCGCGCCTTTTCATAACAATTTGATCGAATTTGATTTGATTTTGATTTTTTGAATGTATTAGTCGATGAAAGTTTAAATTATAATAATTTATAGTTTAAGTTTGTTATTAAAAAGCCGTGGTGGCTTCGTGGTTCGACCAAAGGAAAACATCGTGAGGAAACCTGCACGCATCTGCGAAGTAATTCAAAGATGTGTGTGAAGTCCCCAATCCGCACTAGGCCCGCGTGGGGACTATAGCCCAAACCCTCTTGTCATAAGAGGAGGCCTGTGCCCAGCAGTGGGACGCAAATAGGCTATAGTAATAGTTTTGTTATTAGAAAATCATGATTTTTAAGAGATTTTTCAATCATTTGGTTATTAATGTTATTATTTAAATCAACCATCGGGTATACAACCTGTACCCTATGTTGCATGACCCGGTAGTCACTAGGTCGCCCGGCGTACAGTTTACAGGCTACATAACGTCGAATCTCAACTACACGTGTAGTTAAAAGGTCAACTTTAGGAAACAGAAATAAGACTGCATTTTCAAAAGCCTAATGGATGTTATGTGATGTAATGGTAGTGAAAAGGCATGTAAAATATCGCGTGAAATGTTCTAAGCCGTGATTTAGTACTATGTTACGTGAAAGAGGTCTATTTTCGAATTACCTTTACATTTTTCAATATGTAGCGGTATATTTGTTTTTAATAACTACTACTACTACTACAGCCTATTTGCATCCCACTGCTGGGCACAGGCCTCCTCTCATCACGAGAGGGTTTGGGTTATAGTCCCCACGCGGGCCCAGTGCGGATTGGGGACTTCACACACATCCTTGAATTACTTCGCAGATGTTTTCCTTCACCGAAAAGCTCAGTGGTAAATTCAAATTATTTCGCACATAAGTAAACTTAGAGGCGCGAGCCGGAATCGAACCCTCGACCCTCGGCATGAGAGACGGTAGGTCGAACCACTAGGCCACCACGGCTTCTTAATTGTTTTTAATAAAAGGATAAGAAATAGTAGGTTGTATGACTAGGGCGCAAAATGGTATCTTATCGCGATTTCATTTTTATTTTACGTAGAGAGGGATTCAATCTATGTCATCCAAGAGGAAACTAATTTTGCAGCACGGTGATCTTCACTCTGCTTTCCATGTGTTTTCACTCTTCCTATAAGAAAGCCATTAGTAGCAGGGAGCAAAATAGCATTTTACTCCCTGAAATACTCCTTTACAAAAAGAAAGAGTGAAATCTTTACCATTAGATACATGAAATTATGCATTTTATTTTTCTCCTTTATTTTACTGTACCAATTTATTTGTCTACTCACGCGCATGTTTCCTCTCCACCTCTCAAAGTTAAGGATAAGCTGGCCTTTGTACATTTGTCTCTTTTCTATTTTGTATTTTTATACTAACTTTGTTTTTGTATGAATTCGGAAAAACATCGAAATGAAGACCTAGTGTGTGAACCCAACATAGAAGGGGAAACCAAAGCTCATCGACTTCGCTGGCTCGGCCACGTTGAGAGAATGGGAGAGTATCGGGCAGTGAAAAGAGCGTATATAGGTCGTCCGACTGGACGTCGTCCAGTGGGGCGACCTAGATGTCGCTGGAGGGACGTCGTCGAAGCGGACCTGCCGAGCCTCCAAGTCAGCAGCTGGCAGGAGGTGGCGCAGGACAGGTCACAGTGGCGAAAGCTCGTTTCGGAGGCCAAGATCCATTTTGGGTCGCTGAGCCAGCCTAACTCAGTAGTGATTTTGTACAATAAAGTGTACTTACTTACTATTATCGGTTTCAAATATTACTGCCCTTAGGACGCCTGAAAAGAAAATATTATTAATGCGAAAGTAACTCTGTCCGTCCGTCTGTTACCTCTTCACGCTTCCACCGCTAGACCGATTGAGATGAAATTTGGCATGGAGATAGTTAGGGTCCAGGAAAAGGACGTAGACTACTTTTTATCCCGGAAAAACGCATAGTTCCCGCGGGAATGCTATAACCGAATTCCACGCGGGTGAAGTCGGGGGCAGAAGCTAGTATTTACATATATGAAATATAGGAATTAAGTAAAATGGCGGGAAAGAAGAATTACCGCTCGGGGGCGGAAAATCGACTTTGTATGATTGATGATCTGTTTGTGTAAAATATTTACAAAATTTTCCTGTTTGTCTCAAACGAGATAAACAGAACGGGAAAGTTAAGGGAAACCTTGAGAGGGATTTCTTTATGGATGTGTTTTGGGCGAATTGGCTGTCACAAAATAAGATCGTGTTACTAAAGAACATATATTTGTTACTACTCGATCTCATATTATTAGCGTCGAAGTCGAAAATTCCTGACCTAATGAAGTCTTCCGCACTTTGCCAATATTTCGTCCACCATATTATCACAATCACCATCATTCATCATTTCAGCCGAAAGACATCCACTGCTGGACATATGCTTCCCCCAAGGCTCGCCATTCAGACCGGTCCTACCACAATGACCGGCACATTAAAAAAAAAGTGAATAAAATGCTTAATACCTAAACGAATTTATTCAAATACATACATATTTTAAAACGCGCCTGTTTCCCTTTAGAATAGGCACTAGACAGACAGAAAGACCACCAAGCAAGAAACTTGGGATATATCCCAAGTTTCTTCCACATTCATCCCTCTATTTATTTATTTATTCGAATATCCATATTTATTTCCTAAACCCGAGCCAGTCCGTTTTCCATTAGTTTAAAATCTCAGTACAACTCAATACGTCCATTGTGCTACGATTTGTCTGTCCTGCCAACAATACATCCGACCACCGGCTAAACTAGGGCAGTTTGCCATCGCAGTCCATTTATTTATCAAAAACCGCGCGTTCACCGACATATTCATTGTTGAGTCGCATCAAACCATCAGTCAACTAAGCTGCGATGATTAAATCCTACCCTTTGACGTTTTTGTATGGAGTGCTCGACGAAATGTTGACCAGCCATACAAACGCTGTTATTGTAACTCACGTATTAACTATTGCCATCTGTCGACAGTAAGTCATCATCATCATCATGAACTGAAAAACGTTCACTGCCACACATTAATTTCGCAAAATTTTAGAAGTTGGTAATGCTACATAGCTTTTACTGTTAGGAAAATTCGTTTAAGAACCATAGTAGTGTATGTAGAGTTCCCCGTCTAGTAGAAGTTTACATTTTACATATTTATAATTTAGTTTCCCCTTTATCAGCGAATCGGTTAGAGTTAAAAACGTCCGTCTTTAAACTATCAAATGGTAGGTCTGATCTCTCTGCCTGGCTATGCAGTGTTTAACGTGTTAGTGCATGCATATCAAATGCAAATAAATTTCCCCTTACATGTTTGCATTGCATCGTTACGGCGCCAAGTTTACATCGTTAGGGCGTTATTTCTGTCTTACCTAATAATGTTTTAATTTTACTTCTCTCAAAAATGCCTGGGAAACTCATCATTGTCTGCTTTCTATCAGACCGCGAAGTGCGTCATTGAGGATCAGTCAAAAATTAAAAAAAAAACTCAGTTACATGCCCCGGAAATTTGTATTAAATTACTTCCGCGGCAGGTATAAGCGCAGGGAATGTTGTATGAAATTTCATTAACGTACAAGTACTTTTTTTTTAAACTGATAAATACGCGAAGGAATCCCCAAACAGCCAAGTCTGCATGTTCTGTATCTGTCAATTGACGCGAAACGAAACGTTTTTATCCGTGTCTGAAACAGTGCAATGTAATTTCGCAAACGCATCACTTAATCAAAAAATGGTTTCAACAAACACACAATATTTTTTTAAGACCTATTTAACGATATGCCGCACCATGGGGTACGCAAGAAAAAAAAATTACATCTCCACTTTAGGAGTAGGGGAGGTACCCTATAAAAAAATATTTCAAAATTTTATTGTACCACTTTGTCAGCGTAACTAATATGTATATTCATGCCAAATTACAGCTTTCTAGAATTAACCATCTCCGAGAAATAGTGCGGACAGACGGACGGACGGACGGACATGGCGAAACTATAAGGGTTCCTTGTGGACTTCGGAACCCTAAAAAAAGAGCGATCCATAAAGAGCGGGAGTTCTTGTCTTGTATCAGATTTATTTAGCTTTTCATGAAAATAGTTTACTAGTTTGGTTTAAAAATTAATAAAAGGTTTTAATTTTTATAAAAAACGAGAAATCGACATGCGAGTTTTTAACTTGCCGTGTTAGTGTGTCTGTTAAAGTCAAATATCGGTGAATACGAAATAAGACTGGCGTTTCATTGGACTTGTTGTAAGTACTTGAGTATCTTTGCGTGCGTATCAATGCTGTATTATGAATACCTAATATCAAGGGTTTTTTTTTTTTCATTTTTGAGAAAAGCACTATATAAGCCTCGGCACGTGAAAGGCTTTGCAGGCTTCGTACATATTAAAGTTAAACCAGTACTCAGCCTGCAAATACCTACTTTCCCGGCCACGGCAATAATGTACTATTATTTACATTCGGCAACTGGCGATTGTAAAATAGGTCAATATGTGGTCAAAAGTTTGTTACCTACATTGAAAGATTTTTTTTGTGAAACAAAATTTTCAGTTTAGTCTGGCCCCATGTTGGGCGCCAAGTTTTCGTCGTATCAAAACATATTTTTTGCGAGTAAATTGTTTGAAGAGATGAATTATCAAGTTAGTTCAAAGCACGTGTTAATTTGAGTTTCTGGTTTGAGTATTTTTGGCCACATGTTTGGGCGCCAGTAGGTATAAATTACTTTAAAGCTTTTATAGAGTAAGCCTTCTTGATTGTTTAATCTGATCATGTAATTATTAAGATACTTCGATGCTGTTTTGAATCGCAATTTAATTTTAAGTTTATTTAATTTTTGGCCCCACGTTTGGGCGCCAACATTATTATATGGTGAAGAAATGTATACGCACTGTGATTTTCCAGTTAATCTTTTTAACTTGATATTTCATGATATATTAGTGACAAATGGTTTCAACCAGACAAACAGATTCTCAACTAAATTAATCCTAAGTGCCTGGAAGTACAAACCAACTCATAATACAGCCCTTTGTTTCATACCAGACATTATTAAGTGTCTTTGCAAGTCGCTCGCGGGACTTAAGAGAAGCTAACAAAGTTACTGTTCACTGCATTAACCTCCTTAATGCATTAGGTAAAGTGCTACATATCGGCCTGCAGTTTTTAGTTTAATATGCTTTTTTATGTAATACTAGTTGACGACGGATTCCGATTACATTATCTTTTAGCTTACCTTAAGATTCTTCCCGGTTTTTTTTCTTTCTAAGCCATTCCTGAATCAAAGAGACTAAAACACAAAAAAGATCAGCCAAATCCATCCAGCACTCGAATGTAAAATTGACGGGACTACAAAAAAAAATAGATTTTTTTTCTAATCAAATCAAATCAAACTATTTATTTAGCCAGTAGGCCACATCTGGGCACTTTTACACGTCAGAAATGGCTTTATCGGAAATGAATTAACCAAAATTTGGTATGGTGATGGTTGGAGTCCCGGGAAAGGTCATAGGCTATTTTTTATTCTTGAAAAAAAGTTCCCTTGGACTATAGCCGAATTCCACTCGGTCGAAGTCGCGGGCAGAAGATATATCTAGTACCTAAATTAAGAGGAAATTCCAAAGCCTAGTTTTACACAAAACATTTACCCCCTCTATCACACTGGCGGTCCACTAGAGACTTCAGATCCTCCTAGATCAACCTCCATCACAGAAACGACCTAGGTCTAGACGCAAATTGTTACATTCGATCTTCGTATTTAATCGTTTAAATGTTCCTAGACGACATTGACTATTTGGGTCTTCTATTTAAGCTACTTTGTCTTATAATATTAACACATCTATATTTAATTTTCGGTGAAGAGAAACCACTATCATCAACCAGCCTAATTACGACTAGGGTATGCATCCGGGAATTCCCGGGAATTTTGCTTACTATACGGTACCGGTATTGATGAAGCAATTCCCGGGAAAGTAGCGAAATTTCGGTAAAATTTTACGATTACGAATGTCCCGAGACTCAGTTAATAAACTCTATAATTATACGCATTTTAACAATTAAATTCAATATTTAAAATGTTCGCGCTTTGTCACTTACGATCCTCTGCTTGTCATGGATCACCACGCAAGCCCAGGTAGAACGTGCAAGGTTTCCTCACTATGTTTTCCTTCACTGAAAAGCTCATTGATAAATTCAAATTATTATATAGGTAAGCATAATCAGAGGTGCGAGCCTGCATGAAAGATAAGCAATAGTAGCAAGTGCCTATACTACCTACTACTTCTACTACTACAGCCTATTTGCATCCCACTGCTGGGCACAGGCCTCCTCTCATCACGAGAGGGTTTGGGCTATATAGTCCCTACGCGCGCCGAGTGCGGATTGGGAACTACACACACATCTTTGAATTACTTCGCAGATACGTGCAGGTTTCCTCACGATGTTTTCCTTCACCGAAAATCTCAGTGGAAAATTCAAATTGAATTTCGCACGTAAGTAAACTTAGAGGTGCGAGCCGGAATCGAACCCCCGACCCTCTCTATGAGAGGCGGTAGGTCGAACCACTAGACCACCACAACTTCACAGCACCTACTACATCTATTTATTTAATTTTATGACGTGTAAAGTGCCCGAAGTGGCCAATTTTCTGAATAAATGATTAAATTGAATTGAAAAAAGGCCCAACAACTAGACTACCATATGATTTATTCGGATATATCGAAGGGAAACCTCGTGAGTAATTCAAAGAGTTGTATGGATTACACAGTCCCCGACTGTAGCACATATTCGTACCCTCTCCTAGCAGTAACACGTAGTAGGCTGTTGCATTTGTGTTGTGAATAAGGTATTCGTATACCTTCCCTGTTGCGAAGGCTCATTCAAAAGCCTGTATATTGCTGCAATTGACATTCTCACAACCGTTTAATTAATTTAGCCTTACTGAATAATTATAGTTAGGGAGCCTCGGATGCTGAGTGTGTAGTTACTCCAGGGTTCGTGAGGACTGTAATATAGGGCTCTACTACAGCCTATTTGCGTCCCACTGCTGGGCACAGGGCTCCCCTTATCATGCGAGGCTATATTCCCCACGCGGGCCCAGTGCGGATTGTGGACTTCACGCACATCTTTGAATTTCTTCGCAGAAGCGTGCAGGTTTCTTATCTTTATGAAATGCATAAATTGACATCTTTATAAATGCCATGTTTATAGATAGACGGTATTTTTATAGAAATTAAAACGTGTTAAATACTAACCAAATCGGGTGTTCTGTGCGTAGCGCCTTTTCTTTCAATCGTTGCACGAGTGATAGTGACGGCTGAGCTGGGTATAGGAGCGGCCTTAACAGGATGCGCCAGGAATCTCCCGTATCTTCAATTGATGCGCTCGAATCATTCCACAAATTCTCTAGTGGGCTCCCGGACTATTATTTATCATGCCGTAATTAACGAACAATGACAATATTTACCACCGTCTATTTGTAAAACTAAAGCTGTACCACAGAATATTGAAGTCTATGTACAGAATGGCCACGGAATCACCCGCCTGAATCTAGCCCGCGCGCGACTCGCGCCTACTCGCCTTACCGTCATCCGGAGATGTGAGTGAATCATTGGCCCGCGTAGTGGTATACACACATTTACAAGTGTACAGACGTCCTCGCGCGCAAACATTGACACTTCATTTGAATTGAAGAAGAAGTTTTTAGGTAGGCTGTAAATATTTGTATGCCGAATGGCTAGACATAGCGCTTTTATATGTATCTATAACATCTGTTTTTTTTACCTATGTTCCACAAATAAAGTATTTGACTTTGACTTTGACTTTGACTTTGAAGAAAAGACATTTATTCGCCATATTGTGTTCGATATCGTGTTTTTATAGGCTGTGTCCGCCGTGTGGTTGTCGGCCCTGGCTCAATGTGGCTTATAGTTTCAAGGCTCACTTCCTACCTACCTATCATATACACACATATTAAGAAGCCGTGGTGGCCTAGTGGTTCGACCTACCGCCTCTCATGCAGAGGATCGGGGTTCGGTTCCAGCTCGCACCTCTAAGTTTACTTCTGTGCGAAATTCAATTTGAATTTACCACTGTGCTTTTCGGTGAAAGAAAACATCGCGAGGAAAAAAAAAGGTGTGAAGTCCCCAATCCGCGCTGGGCCCGCGTGGGGACTATAGCCCAAACCCTCTCGTGGTGAGAGGGTTTGGGCTACACACGTACAACCTCCGTATTGGTCCCATTTTAAATTTGGTTCTGATAATGGGATCCATGAGAAAATGAGGGAACACCTCGAAATTTGTTAACATGTGCATGATTTTGGTATCAATTTCAAAGTCTGCAGTGATTGCCGTGTTAGGAAAGTGTACTTAGCCAAAAATTAATGTAAAAAAAAACTACCGTCAAACGAAAACAACTTGCAAAGTCGATATTTATATATGTATGTATTTCTCTATATAAGTATTTATATCGTTGTCTAGCACCCATAGTACAAGCTTTGCTTAGTTTGGGGCTAGGTCAATATGTGTGAAATGTCCCAAGATATTTATTTATTATTTATTTATGTCCGTCGAAATACAGACTGCTGACAGTCGAAATACTCGTATGTCCGTACTTAGTAATATCTAATGTCCGTGTAGTAATAATGAAAAGCAGTTACCTATTTGGCTATTCAATAGGGTCAGGCTGTGACCATACATTTTATGTTCCATCCATATCCATTGTCACATTTGCACGTTTCGTAATTTTAGTTAATTTGTCGATGAAAATGAACGCTCATTTCATAATCCTGGGCTCACTGGAAATATCCGTATTGAATAATTCATTTTTGTGCTCTGCTACATGTTGAACAATCGGCAAACGTTTCAACACTAGAAACGACGGGATGATATTGTAGCAGGGGGTTGGTGTTAACTCGTGTAGATGCTGTAGGCACGGAGATCAGCAGTGGAACTTGAAGACCCGGTGGCACGGAGACTCGCTGGGCATCAGGATGATGACTAGCTAATTAAGAAATCTAAAACTCGCAGACTGGCCCTAACACTGCCCTATGACTTCCCTAATTAATTAATAAATAGACTTTGCTTGAATTCATGGTATTATATTCAGAGATCATTACTTACTAAACAAATTGAACTAGACAATTCTACGCTTAAAAATACCTTTATTCGAAAGAAAATGTGTCAACTCACCGATTATACTCGCCAGGAGCAGATCCTAAGGCCTGATTTATACACAGACGGCATACGGTGAAGGCGCGGCGCAGACGCAGCGCAGACATGATCGCTTCAAAAACATTCCATACCAAATTTAGCATGGTCTAAGAAAGCAAGGTCTGCCGACCCGGGTGGCGTGTCACCCGTACGTCGAAGTAGAGTTGCCAATTTATTGCAATAAAACAAAAATGAGGGAAATATTTTCTGCCGTTATAATGCAAAACAAATTATTTGCGCATTACAATTGTCATTTACTTGTTTAAGCACAGAATATAGGCCAAATTATAAACAAATGAACGTAATAATTTAACGAAACACTCACAGGATACATGGGGAGTCGGGGATTATTTTAATAAACCACTTGCAACACACAGCAGTGCGAACGACGTTCGGGTGTCACCCACACTCCTACACAATACCGGACTGTCATACCTGGCCGAAGTATATTATTGATTAAAAAAATTCAAAATTCAATCATTTATTCAGCAAATTGGCCACATAGGGGCACTTTTACATGTCAGAAAAGAATTTACTAGCGCTTCCTAGACCCATTGCTTGAGAAGAAGCGCCGCAACAAACTCAAGCAGAAGGCCTTTTTTCAAAATTTACACATAGTTATAACATTTACATTACATGTATAAAATATACATATAGGTACGTACTACAATTACATTGAAGGGGTGTATAGTCCCTAACTTAAACTTAAATCTAAGATCTTAGAGATGCATAGTCTCCAAGGGTCCAGAAAAAAAATATTATGGAGATGGCCTCCATTGTATCATGAAATGTACCTACGAGGCGACGTGAATGACACTCGCGCGGCGCGGAAAAGGCACGCCTATTTCGCGCCGCTATTGCCGCTAATGTGTATAATTCGCGCCTTACGACGTTTTAAATTATCACTGCTGCGGTAACAACACCGGTAAATCCATTATCAAAGCCAAATAAAATCAGTTCAGTTTATGCGTGGTTGTGATCACAGCCCTATAAAGTAGCTGCTCGTGATTTCCCACAATCTTTACCTTATTCCATGAAAGAGTCACACTAAATGTACTTTACCTACTTTCCGGGTCTTCAATAAAATTGCTCCATGGGGTAGCTTATCGTGCCCCGTCGTTACCAGGGCTATATATCTTCAAGTTATATAACCTGGACATAGTATATGTAATGAGTTATATAAGGGTCGTAATAGCCGTTCATTGTGGTCCAAGTTTCAAGACGTAGCGAGTTATAAAATTATCGAGAAGAGTTAAAATAATAAAACAAGATGAACATGTAAGTAAAATTTTATGTGAATAAGTGCCATAAAATATAAATAAATGATTACTTATGTGTTTAATAATATTTTTTTTCCATCTAAGTATATTGATTTGTAAAGGGCACCGATACTTTCTCTGTTTTACCCTATGGTTGACTGGTAGAGAATGCCATTGGGTATTAAGTTCGCCATTTGTACATATTTGTTTTCTTGTGCAAAAAAGTTTAAATAAATAAATAAAACTCATATGGAAATAATGGAACTTCCAAACTTGATATTTGTTGTCACTTTTTTTCGCCTCAATTTCATATTTTACGATGAACCTATGGACCCGTCGCGAAACAAATTTGCCGATAACAAAAAACTTTGTAAACTCCGACAGCACGAAAAAGGTTTTTTTAAAGGTGGTTCAAGGCTCTTGATGTATTCAAGAGTGAATAGGCGTCTTCTTGGTTAGCTTAGTCGACCTTAAGACACGTTATCATACTTCCATGCTGTAATTAGGGTCAAACGCAAGCGAATCTTCTTCTTCTTCTTATATATAAAAATGAATTGCCGTGTGTTTGTCTGGCTAAGGGTCGAGAACCGCTGGACCGATTTGGCTGATTATTTTTTTGTTTTATTTCCTGTGATTCAGGGAAAGGGAAAGATTTAGAAAGAAAAAAACATGGGAAAAGTCTGAAGAAGCAGCTAAAAAAAAATACAACTTTGTATGGGAATCGCCTTCGGGTGATACGAAATTCACCGGGTCAACTAGTTTTTAATAAAAACGGACGAGATTTTGGAACGAAGCAGCTTTGAATAGGCATATGAAAATGAAAATGAAAATATTTATTCAGCAAATAGGCCACATCTGGGCACTTTTACACGTCACTTTTAAATGAATTTAACAGAAATGAATTTACCATATTATCTTTTATCCATAAATCTTGTATCTTGGACCACAGCATCTGCAGAGGCCATAAGCAGAGCGTTAACGCGGGGTGGTAATTATTGCATCAATTATTAAACGGCAGCTTCGTAACTTGGGACACGGGGAACATTGACACATTTCACTACTGGCTACGAGCAAGGTGCGTGCGGCGAAATCCATATCTTATATATCTATATCTTCTCTCTATAATCCATATTATATTATAATATTATAAATGCGAACTTTGTCTGTCTGTCTGTTACCTCTTCACGCTTCAACCGCTTCACCGATTGAGATGAAATTTGGCATGGAGATAGTTGGGGTCCCGGGAAAGGACATAGGCTACTTTTTATCCCGGAAAAACGCATAGTTCCCGTGGGAGCGCGATAACCGAATTCCACGCGGGCGAAGTCGCGGGCAGAAGCTAGTATTAAATAAAAAAATAAAAACCGCCTTCAAACTCCGACAGACTGCGATGTCAATGTCAAGTTCACTATATGATTATCATTTCTTTGGGTCGGTTCACTTGACACCGACTTCGCAGTCTGTCGGAGTTTGAAGGCAGTTTTTTTTTTTTAATTAAAAATTGTTTCGGCTACAGTTTCCAAACATTGCTATTTCTATAGTAATGTACGTAAGTAACTCTGAAGTCCTCGAAATTGACACCAAAATCATCTACGTGCTAGCAAATCTTGGAAGTACCACTTTTCGAACAAAAAAATAATCATCGAAATCGGAAAAAAAAAGATTCCGACGAATTGAGAACCTCCTCCTTTTTTTGAAGTCGGTTAAAAAGAGCAGAGCCCGGCGTGTCTGTACATACAAAGAAAAGCTCAAAAAAGGGAACGGGGGGTCTAAAGATGTATGGCAGACCACAAAACAGCGATTTTTAGAAATCTTTTCTGTTTGGCTGTCTGTCGACGGACAGACAGACGTGTCTGTCTGTCTGTTTGTTAGAGTTAATCTCGGAATCTACTGAACCGATTTGAATACAGTTTTCAAGGGTAGATAAAGCATCAATTGGAGCAACATATAAGCTATGTTTGATTAAAATCGGATGTCGGAAAGAAAAGTTATCGGCAATTTTATATTCCACGCGTACGAAGTCGCGGGGCACAACTAGTCTCATATAAATGCGAAAGTAACTCTGTCTGTCTGTCTGTTACCGGTTCACGCTTCAATTGCTTGTCCGATCTGGATGAAATTTGGCATGGAGATAGTTGGAGTCTCGGGAAAGGACATAGGCTACTTTTTATCCCGAAAAAACGCATAGTTCCCGCGGGAACGCGATAACCGAATTCCACACGGGCGAAGTCGCGGGCAGAAGCTAGTTACTAATATAGTAATTTGAAAATTAATAAAAACATCATAGTATAATTTCGCATCCAAAATGAAGTGCTCACAAAATACACAAAAACATCGTTAATCCTGCAAAATCATTGCCCCAAGCAAACAATTTTCCAATTTGGATCTTAGGTACTTATCCAATATTTTATCCTCCAACATAAAAGCGAAAGGTGTCAGTGTTGAGTAATTTAAAAATTAATGTTACCACAATATTAAATGCCAGTTAATTTATTTTTCCCCGTGAAAAACATAAAGGTTTTTTTTTCATTCAAATTAACACCCCAATTCATCACGTGGGCCGTTAAAACTGTCACCAGGCGAAATAATGAACGCTCAAAATACACTTTTCTTTTTTTTCTTTCTTTGGGTGGGGCTTTGCCCTTGCGGAAAAAAATATTAAATTGTGCTCCGTGATAGGTTCGAGTATGATACGATGTCATTTCACCTTGTTGTTGAGGTTTTTTTTAGGTACCTAAACATATTTTGAAAATGAAAATGAAAATATTTATTCAGCAAATAGGCCACATCTGGGCACTTTTACACGTCACTTTTAAATGAATTGAACAGAAATGAATTTACCAGCGCTTCCTAGACCCATTGCTTGAGAAGAAGCGCGGCAACAAACTCAGCAGAAGGCCTTTTTTCAAAATTTAAACATATAGATTTACATTACATTTACATTCATATGTATAAAAATGCATACATATGTATAAGTACATACTAAAATTACATTTAAGGGATGTAAAGTCCCTAACTTAAACTTAAGATTAAATCTAAGATCTTAAGATATGGTCTTATATTAGGTACAAATTAATGAAAATATTAATTAATAGCAGTACTTATCTACTTATGTATAACTAAAAATAATAATAAAAATCGCGAGATTGTATACGTCCCTAGGAATCCTAAAGTTGTACACAGTCTCTAAAATTAAAAATCATACAACACAAGTTTAGGAGATGTATACGGTCTCCTTAGTCAATTTTGGAGATGTAAGGTGTCTCCCAAAGGTCAAAATAACAATATTAGTATTAAATTTTATTTTCGACACAAGTGTTGGTAAATGCGATTGCAGAATCTTTCGAATACCTTCTAACAGTAACAAGGAAGGTTTGGGGGCGGCCTATGTCCAGCAGTGGACGTCTATCGGCTGAAATGATGATGATGATGAGAAACAAGGAAGACTGACAATCTCCTTTGAGACGTTCATCGGAAAAGCTCTCCATGTGAGCTGATTCAGAGGGCATTTCAGATTTTCATACAGGCTACCTAGACATAGACATTTATTTCTCAATATCAAATTACAGCATATTTTACATGTCAAAATAAGAGAATTTCACATTGAGATCGTCAGAAAGAATATAAAATAAAAAAAAAATGAAAATCAGGAATAAAATGTTTCACCTTTAGGATCGTCTTTTCATACCAAAATAAGAAATAATGTTAACAAGTATTAGGATTAATATGGTACAATTGGTATGTCGAATTATATATTACAATAAATCTAAGTCCATTATAAGTCCTAGGCAGCAACCATCATTCTTTATCGCAATTAATACTTCAGTATTTAGGCCTGATTTGTATGAAGGTTGTCATTCTAGAATTCTCAGAATAACCCAACGATATGCGTTGAAGGTTATACAGGTTTACGCTCCGACCTCGACGCACTCCGACGATGAAGTGGAGGCTATGTATGAGGACGTTTCCAGAGCCATGCATAGCTCCAGAACTCACTTCACAGTTGTTATGGGGGACTTCAACGCGAAATTGGGCAAACGAGACGGTGAAGAGCTGAGAGTGGGGCAATTTGGAGTGGGGCGCAGGAATCACCGGGGCCATCTACTGGCTGGTTTCATGGAGAAGGAGGGACTCTATATGATGAACTCCTTCTTCAAGAAACGTGAGCACAGAAAGTGGACCTGGATGAGCCCTGATGGTGTAACGAGGAATGAGATAGACTTTATCATGTCGACGAGAAAGCAGATATTCGATGATGTCTCAGTGATCAATTCGGTTAAGTCCGGGAGCGATCACCGTATGGTACGAGGCACATTGAATATCCAAGTGAAGCTTGAGAGATCTCGACTGATAAAGTCTACGCTCCGCCCGGCACCGGCCCAACTCGAAAACCCCGAGAGCTTTCAGCTCGAACTCCAAAACCGTTTTGCTTGCCTAGAAAGCGACGTGGACGATTACAACGACGGGTTTGTGGAAGCTGTCCATACGGTCGGGTCCAAGTTCTTCAAGACACGCCGTACAAGAACCAAGAAAATCTCAGACTCAACCCTAAAGCTCATGGAGGTGAGGCGTGAGATGATTCTGCAGTCTACAGGTGACGCTAGTCATTATCGGCAGCTCAATGGACGGATCTCGAAGTCTCTGAAGCGTGATGTACGCCGATTCAATACCAATAGTATTGAAAAGGCTATTGAGCGTAACAGAGGCTCGAAGGTGTTTGCCAAAGATCTGTCTATTGGCCAAAGCCAATTGACAAAGTTGAAGACCGAAGACGACAGGATCGTTTCATCCAAACCGGAGCTGTTGGGAGAAGTTGAGAAGTTCTATGGGCAGTTATACACGACAACCCGATCACCCGTCGCTGATCCAGCTAAAGACCCTAGAGCTAGACTAACCCGACACTATACCGAAGATATCCCGGACGTCAGCCTGTACGAGATTAGTATGGCTCTCAAACAGCTTAAGAACGGCAAAGCTCCCGGCGATGACGGAATTACAGCTGAACTCCTGAAGGCGGGTGGTAAACCAGTCCTTAAGGCCCTTCAGACGCTGTTTAATTCCGTCATCCACGAAGGGAGAACGCCGCAAGCATGGAACAGAAGTGTGGTGGTGCTTCTTCTTCAAAAAAGGTGATAACACCTTGCTGAAGAATTATAGACCCATCTCACTTCTGAGCCATGTCTACAAGCTGTTTTCGAGAGTCATCACGAACCGTCTCGCGCGCAGGTTTGACGAATTCCAGCCTCCCGAACAAGCCGGTTTCCGAAAAGGCTATAGTACCGTAGACCACATACATGCGTTGCGGCAGGTTATACAGAAGACCGAAGAGTATAACCTCCCCCTCTGCCTTGCATTTGTGGACTACGAGAAAGCCTTCGATTCGATCGAGACTTGGGCTGTGCTGCAGTCTCTCCAGAGGTGCCAAGTTGACTACCGGTACATCGAAGTGTTGAAGTGTTTGTATGAAAACGCCACCATGTCCGTCCGACTACAAGACCAGACCACTAAGCCTATTCCACTGCAGCGGGGAGTCAGACAAGGAGACGTGATTTCTCCGAAGCTATTCACCGCTGCATTGGAGGATGCTTTTAAGGTGCTGGACTGGAAAGGTCGAGGCATCAATGTTAACGGCGAGTACATCTCTCACTTTCGATTTGCCGACGATATTGTAGTCATGGCTGAGACCATGGAAGAACTCAGTACTATGCTCGCTGACCTCAGCAGAGTTTCCGATCGAGTTGGTCTTAAAATGAACATGGACAAGACGAAAATTATGTCTAATGTCCATGTTGTGCCAACTCCCGTAATAATCGGAGGCTCTGCGCTCGAAGCTGTCGACCATTATGTATACCTGGGACAAACAGTCCAGTTAGGTAGGTCCAACTTCGAGAAAGAGGTCAATCGTCGAATCCGACTCGGTTGGGCAGCGTTCGGGAAGCTTCGCAGTGTCTTTTCGTCCAAATTACCGCAGTGTCTCAAGTCGAAAGTCTTCGACCAGTGTGTGTTGCCAGTGATGACTTATGGTTCCGAGACGTGGGCGCTCACGATGGGTCTCATAAGAAGGCTCAAAGTCACTCAGAGGGCAATGGAAAGGGCTATGCTCGGGGTTTCTCTGCGTGATAGAATCAGAAATGAGGATATCCGCAGCAGAACTGGGGTCACCGACATAGCCCGAAGAATTGCGAACCTTAAGTGGCAGTGGGCGGGGCACATTGCTCGCAGGACCGATGGCCGATGGGGCCGGAAAGTTCTCGAGTGGCGCCCGCGAACCGGGAGACGAGCTGTCGGTAGGCCTCCAACAAGATGGAGCGACGACCTCGTGAAGGTCGCGGGAAACCGGTGGAAGCAAATAGCACAGGACCGGTCGGAGTGGCGAGCCTTGGGGGAGGCCTATGTCCAGCAGTGGACGTCTTTCGGCTGAAATGATGATGATGATGATGTCATTCTAGGTTTACCTTATTCCATGCTACTACTGACCTTTACACGTGGCAGGTTACGGGAAAGTCGCTACTTAAAAATTAACATTTCGATATCTATTTCGCATGCGATAAATTACCTATTAGGTACGTCGTGATCACTCAGTTTGGAATGCCGTGATTTGTAGACTATTAATAAAAATTGTCGACATTGTCATACATTAGAAATAACTCGATTTCTGACAAAACAACTACATGGAAACATTCGATATCCCTAACAGTGTCACTCTCACGGTCTAGACGAATGTCACAAGCTAAAAACCGGCCAAGTGCGTGTCGGGCCACGCGCAAAGTATAGGGTTCCGAAGTTGACGATGCCCACAGTACCTTTCTAAGACTTATTAGCATCTAGCTAGCCTGTGGTATGAATGACGTGCCCGCCCGACGTCCCTGCCGCTCGAGAAAAATCATCATCATAAGTTGGTCGACTATTACTCGTAAGTTTGTACTACCTACTTAGCTGTGATAGTTTTCCTTTCATATATGCCACAACCGTGATTTTTTTCAGCCTTCCAAATACCACCATTTAGCTGGCAGGGGGGGGGGGGACACGTGACCCTAACAAAAAATTCAAAATTCATAGGGGAGGTACCCTATAAAAAAATATATTTCAACATTTTATTGTACCACTTTGTCAGCGTAACTAATATGCATATTCATGCCAAATTACAGCTTTCTAGAACTAAGCATCTCTGAGCAATAATAGCGGACAGACGGACGGACGGACATGGCGAAACTATAAGGGTTCCTTGTGGATTTCGGAACCCTAAAAACCATCCGTTTAGGCTTGAGACTACAGCTCCGGTGGTATACCTACTATCGTGTGATTTCTCACGAAACGACAGCTAGGAGCTTATTCAGCGGTGTTGTGCTCGAATGAAGTAAATAAGAAATAAATAAAATAGTGTTCCCGCGGAACACTATTTTCATAAAATTCATATTGATAGCATTTGTTCTAAATTAGATAGGTTCGTGTTTGCGTTAAGAAAACTAAGGAATACAGTCTCTACCGAAGCAGCATTAACAGCATATTATGGTTATGTATCCTCAAGCCTGAACTGTTATGGGGCAACTCAGTTAACATTGACAGAGCATTTAAATTGCAAAAAAAATGTGTACGCGCATAACGCGCAATTTGTAATGCATGGCTGACGGATAGTTGCGTGCCATTATTCAAAAAGTTAAATACATTGCCTCTGCTGCATGGCAGAGGCAATATATTTAACTTTTTGAATAATTTTGAATGTTCATTAGCAAAGTGTGTAATTTTGTCAAGGCACATCCAGACTACTTCAGGTTACACTCAGATGTGTATAAAAGGAACCAGAGACCGCAGTACAGGAATCTCCTGCATCAGCCAATGTGTCGGACTGATATTTATAAACGTAATAATTCCTACAATACGTGCATCAGGATATTTAATAATCTCCCAAATGACTTGAAATTATTTAATAACTTGGAATTTAAGACAAAATTGTCCAAATGGCTACTGCAGAATTGTTTTTACTCAGTGAAAGAATTCATGGAATATAAATGTTAGTATACCTAGTAATGTATTTCTAATCTGTTATTGTTTATATTATTTGGAAATTATAATAATAAAAGTTAATACTTTCTATATATTGTAGGTAGGTACATTATAATATTTGCATGCCATTGCAGGCTGAATACTGCTACTTAGCACTAAATTTCAAGATCTTGTATACGTATTCTGGCAAATAAACAATTCTTAATTCTTGATTCTTGATTCTTGAACTGAGGATTTAAAACGAATTTCGTCATTCCGTGGCCCTCTTCTCCATTCCGGTGGTGATAGAATGAGCGGTTTAAGAATATATATATTTTTAGGTTGGCCTAGGGGATCGACCTCCGCCCCACATAGTCGCACCTCTGACCTTACATTATGTGCGAATATCAATTATAATTTACCACTGAGCTTTTCGGTGAAGAAAACTACGTCAGGATACCTTCGCGTATCTGCGGATCAATGCAAGGATGTGTGTAAAGTTCCCAATCCGCGTTGGGCCTGCGCGTGGGGACTATAGCCCAAAACAATCTTCTGATGAGAGGAGGGCTATGCTAGGGCTATTTTTTTTCTTAAGCTATGCTGGGAGACCGGAAGATGTCCACTGCTAGACATAGGCCTCCCCAAGGCTCGCCACTCAGACCACTCCTGTGCTATAGCACCACACAACTTAGAAGGCGCGCGCCGAAGCACTTAAGCCGTTGCCGCAAAGTCTATTTTTGCTTAATCCACGCGCCTTCTAAGTTGTGTCGTGCTGTACATATGGACGTCTTTCGACTGACATGATGATGATGATGATGATGATGATGAATGCTTGGGCAGCAGTCATAGTTAACGAATTTTGCGGTCGCACTAACTGATTCAATACCTAAATACTTCGAACCGACCGATGTACTCGGCGGTGTTTTAGAATCGCCCGGGAGCAGATATTCTTCAGAATCAGAATCATCATCAAATCATGTAAAAGTTACTTTTACACCCTCACGCTCTTTCAAGCCCTATGTTAAGTACCTACCTATGTTTGTTCTACAAATGTACAAGACTCGAATACTGTCCGATAGGATTACATTCGTACCAAGAGTCGAATAGAAACAAATGTAAGTGAGTAAGTTACCAAATCTGGAAGTTACTTTAATTGATATTTTGTTAACCCACCTTACATCTCCAAAACTGTATCAAATTCAACGGTGTAAACCATCTACATCTCCTTTAATCATACTTACATTTTAAGTTAGATTATTATTATCAACATTGTGTTTTAAACCATATTTTGACCTTTGGAGACACCTTACGTCTCCAAAATTTACTTAGGAGACCGTATACATCGCCTAAACTTGTGTTCTGTGATTTAATTTTAGAGACTGTGTTACCTAAAACTTTATCATACGTATAGAGACTGTATACAATCTCTAAACACTTAAGCCGGTTTTATTTAGTTACATTTAGATAAGTGTCATAAATTAATATTCTCATTTATTTTTGTACCTAATATAATACGATATACTGGATTATCGTGTTAAATTGTATAAATGACGTGTAAAAGTGCCAAGATGTGGCCTATTTTCTAAATAAAAAAAAATGATTTGATTGAATTTGATTTGTTGGCGATAGGAGCTGGTCATAGGTCCGTCCGGATAACTGTTATTTATCATCATCATCATTTCAGCCGAAAAACGTCCACTGCTGGACATAGGCCTCCCCCAAGGCTCGCCACTCAGACCGGTCCTGTGCTACTTGCTTCCACCGGTTTCCCGCGACCTTCACGAGGTCGTCGCTCCATCTTGTTGGAGGCCTACCGACAGCTCGTCTCCCGGTTCGCGGACGCCACTCGAGAACTTTCCGGCCCCATCGGCCATCAGTCCTGCGAGCAATGTGCCCCGCCCACTGCCACTTAAGGTTCGCAATTCTTCGGGCTATGTCGGTGACTCTAGTTCTACTGCGGATATCCTCATTTCTGATTCTATCACGCAGAGAAACCCCGAGCATAGCCCTCTCCATTGCCCTCTGAGTGACTTTGAGCCTTCTTATTAGGCCCATCGTAAGCGCCCACGTCTGGCAACACACACTGGTGGTGCTATTTATCAACTTATTTATAAAATAACCACATTATAAGTAGATATTTAATTTACCCAACAGTAACAATAACGATAGTCCTTGAAGGGCAGGTTTAATCCGTTGTCTACCGTTGACGCGATTCCGCGTCGAGCGAATATACTTTAATAACTAAGTAATTAAGTTTATTTTACATAATCTTTTTGACAATAGGCGGTAGACAACAGGTTAATCCAAAAGGTCAGAGGTTCGATTCCCGCTCGGACTCCTAAGTATCGGTTACTAAAACGATAAGCGCCTCTCTGGTTTCAACGAGGATCAAGTTAATCTGTTACGAGACTGAAATATTATACTACAATACTAGTTTTTTACCTCTGGCTCCACTTGTACAAATCACAACAGCCATAGTTTGCGAAAAATATTGTTATCGGTAGGTACTCGTATATGTACGATTCCAGCAAGCATCGCATATTTGCGCGTCAGCGCTCTTTGTTCTATATCATGTACCAGTCAGTTTACGTTAATATACGTGCTCAGAAACAGACCTTGGTCAATAATGTAAAATATCAATAAATAAATCAATCAGTGATATTACTGCTTCTATCAAGAACACAAATCAATCATTATCAATCCTCCAATGTGCGTATCCCGTACAGTATATTAAACGCATCACCCTCATTTTGCCGTAATCGGTCCGTCTTTTCAATAACCCGCGGTTCCTCTATGTCATGCTTCACGCGACCAGCGGCCAAATTAAACACGTGTCGATATAACTTCATGACGGACACGGCCTATAAAAGCACGATTTCGAACACAATTCGAATGAAGTGTCAATGTTTGCGTGCGAGGACGTCTGTGTGCGTGCGAGGATATCTGTATATTTGTAAATGTGTGTATATCAGTACGCGGGCGAACGTTCACTCTCCATCTCCGGATGAAACAAATGACGGTAAGGGCGAGTTGGGCGCGAGTTGCGCGCCGGCTAGATTCAGGCGGGTGATTCCGTGGCCATTCTGTACGTAGTACTATTAAATAGTCTATGATATGACAGTGTTTATTGGAGTAGCGTGGTCTCGAATTCGCTACATATCAATTTACGTCGCTTGAGGCGCTGCGAAAGGAGCCGCTCATGAATTTTCTCTGCGCTTTTTAGCCTATTCCACCTATCCCTACTGCGATATCCCCACCAGTGTGGACATATGGAATATTTTTCCATTTAGTTCTACTGGTAGGGATACATGGAATCGAGTCGTCCATCTGTCCCTCCCAGTTTTTAATGGTAGAGCAAGATGGAATAGTCCACTCAGTCCGTTAGGTCAAAGGTGTGAATGTAGGTTAGGTTTGTTAGTCATCTATATACGCCCGAAGGGTAAACTACCTAGAAATAGGGGCCCCGCGTAGCGGGGACCCGTCGACCCAGTCACATTCCTTGTATTATTCCTTCCGAGTCCCCACCAGGGGGGAAGCCAGTATAGATGGTTGGAAATAATTCCACGAGTCCCCATCAGGGGGGAAGCCAGTATAGATGGTTGGAAATAATTCCGCGAATCCCTACCGCAGTGGATTTCAGTAGGGATAAATGGAATAATATCCCTACCAGTAGAACTAAATGGAAAAATATTCCATATGTCCACACTGGTGGGGATATCGCAGTGGGGATAGGTGGAATAGGCGCGCTTTTGTACATCAATGACATACCTGCGACATGCCATACAAATGGAACCGAATCTGCACAATAATATAAGATAGTATACAAGTACGTGCGCGTGAATGCGTGAACGTGATTAGGGTTGGCGGAGGGTTGGGTGAGGTAACCTATCGTTGGTGCAGGAGGTACGTGTTGCTGGTAATGAAAATGAAAATGAAAATGAAAAGATTTATTCAGCAAATAGGCCACATCTGGGCACTTTTACACGTCACTTTTAAATGAATTTAACAGAAATGAATTTACCAGCGCTTCCTAGACCCATTGCTTGAGAAGAAGCGCCGCAACAAACTCAGCAGAAGGCCTTTTTTCAAAACATATAGATTTACATTAAATTTACGTTTATATGTATATAAATACATATATAGATACATACTAAAATCACATTTAAGGGATGTATAGTCCCTAACTTAAACTTAAATCTAAGAGCTTAGAGATGGTCTTACATAGTATCTATTAGATATACTGTGACAATGGGTACGTGTATTGTTCAAAGTGCTGGTAACATTGATCTATTATAAGTAAGGATTCACAATCAGCCGGAGAAAAATGGCCCGTCAAAACGGGTGCCCGAGCTAGGGCACCCGTTTGGCCTTCGTTATAAGGAGGCGTTATTAGCATAGTATTTTCTAATGTCAGTTTGCTCCATATATTTTGACATATTCTGTTAGGCACTGTTCGTCCATATGTTATTACTTATTATAGGTCAATGGCTGGTAAATACATACTTACTGGGCGAGTTATAATAGACAATTGCTGCAGTGGACAATTTGCTGGAAACATGGAATTTCAGTTAACTACTAAGAAAATATTGCACGATTATCACGATAGAATAGCTCATTTTTTCATTGTCCAAGCAAGGCCACGGACCGAGAATTTTTATTGAAAACATTTATTTTCATTATTACATCAAAAGAAACCGTTATCTGCGGGATTTAGTTTCGCTGAAACGTAATATTTATGCTGTCTTAGGTCCGAATTAGATTCGTTTTTTACCAACAAAATCCAGTATGTTCCATGAAAATAATGCTGTTTTGTTATTTAGTTAACCTTGCAAAAGAAAATTACCAAATTGTATGAAGTACAGTTTTTCAATAAGTAAACTCTAATAATCTTCGCAAGATAATAGACTGTATACCTACATAATACATCATCAATGCATATTTGTACCAAGTCGCTCACCTCCGGTACCTAAGCAATGTTTAGTTAATTTAGAAATATTACCATTTAATTTTACATACATACATAAAATCACGCCTTTTTCCCATAGGGTTAGGCAGAGACCACCATTCCATTTGCTACGAATCTTACATACTTCTCTCGCTTCTTCAACTTTCATTCCGTTCCGCATACATGCTCGTCGGTTTGATGTACTTCTGACCTGGCCTTTAGTTAGAATGTCTTGAATTTGATCCAAGAACATTCGCCTCGGTCTTCTTCTTCCAACACCTCCATTCACACTAGCCATACATTTTTTTTCTGGACCCTTGCAGACTATACATCTCTAAGATCCTGGACTATACATCCCTTCATTGTAATTTTAGTACGTACCTATATGTATATTTTATACATGTAATGAAAATGTAAATTTTGTAACTATGTGGAAATTTTGAAAAAAGGCCTTCTCCTGGAGTTTGTTACGGCGCTTCTTCTCAAGCAATGGGTCTAAGAAGCGCTGGTAATTTTTTTTCTGATGTGTAAATGTGCCCCTATGTGGCCAATTTGCTGAATAAATGATTGGATTTGAATTTGAATCTCAGTCTTCTCTCATTCATTTGAATTTACAATTTAGGTATAAAAATTTTGTTATTCAAGAATATACAATACTCGTAACATTTTGCATAAAGGGACTGCGAACAATGATAACGTTTATAAGTACGCGTGGATGTGTTGATGATCATTTGTTGCGCAAATTAACAAATTTCGAGGAATTTTGACCCAAGAATAACAAAAAGCTACTTGTCATCTCAATATTTCTTCTTCTGGGAAAATCTCCCTTAAAGCTCGCCACTCAGACCGTTTTTATGCCACTCGCATCCACCGTGTTCCCGCAAGTAGGAGCGTGGAATGTGTCTTGGTAAGAAGCACAATCTTATATGGCGAAACATTCGAAAACGTGTTCAGCGGATTTGATAAGCAACATAACAAAACACGCTCTCCTCACAACCGTTTTCGCTGCGTTTTCGCCTCAGCAGCGCCATCTGGAGGCGCTACATTTGTGGCGACCGCAGCGCCGCCAACCTACTCGATTTGGTGTCCACCTTTGGACCTACAAAGATTGCGCTCCTTTACTTCAACCCTCCATACCCGCAAGCTTCACCAGGTCGTCGCTCCATCTTGTTGGAGGCCTACCGACAGCTCGTCTTCAGGTGCGCGGACGCTGTTTGAAAACTTTCCGGCCCCACCGAGTAATATGGCCAATGCCACTTAAGTTTCGCAAAAAGATTCTAGTCTAGTTTAACTGTGTAGGTAAATCGTTTTGATTAGGTATCACGCAAAGTAACCTCGAGTTCTGACCATGGGAAAAAAATGTAGGCGACATTTCCTTCCATAATATGTCTAATACAAAAGATTGAATGCCGGTGATCTCGTAAAAGTTATAAATTCATGAAACGGGGCCCGTTCATACCCGGCTGTCTGTTTAGCAGCCACAATTTATATTTTCGCGTGACATTGTTCCTAAATTGATATAAAACATTTCCCTCTCGGCATGGTTCAAGTCGCGAGATATTTTAAAATAAATCTTAACTAGCATTTATCTTGTTACTTCTGTTTATAGCTGCCGTCGTAATTTAAAAGGAGCTAAGTCAAAAAAAATTTTCATGTTTTTCTAGTAGATAGCATATTAATGTATCATAATATGATCTTGAAAAAAAAACACTTAACATTTAAATTTTTCAAATAGATCTTTTCAATATCGATCGTTAGAATTGGACCTGCGGCGCTGAAATATATGCGTCGTCGACGAGGAAAGGTTGTTCTTGTCAAGTGCTGAATTTTTCTAAATATTATCAAACCCACTATCACAGCAAGCAGCTACATCTCCCCCCTTCACCCCCAGACCGGAGGCAGATTTATTATCAGCACCCAGCGGAGTGCGAAATAGCCTGCGCAGGGTCGCCGGTTCAGACCTTAATCACGTTAAGTGGGGGGAAGAATATTTGATTCCAGTAATAAATAGCATTAGAAACAAGGCGAGAAATTGAAGGCACATTGAAGCTAGTTGACTTGTTGTTTTTGACAATTGACAACATTTCAAAATTTTAGTACTTACCTACCTAAGGTACAGAATATTTAATAGTACTACGTACAGAATGGCCACGGAAACACCTGCCTGAATCTAGCCGCGCCCAACTCGCCTTACCGTCATTTGTTTCATCCGGAGATGGTGAGTGGATTGGATCATTGGCCCGCGTATACACGTCGTCTAGTATAGACGTCCTCGCACGCACACATATGTCCTCACACGCAAACATTGACATTTTATTCGAATTGTGTTCGAAATCTTGCTTTTATAGTCCGTGTCCGTCCTGTACAAGGCGTAATTCGAAAACCATTTCGGTATATCTATCTAAAGGACTCAATAAAAAAGCTTCAAGTTTTTTTCGTTCATTACTTTTAGAGAAAATCGTGTATTAGTGGCAGAGGACACGCAGAGGGTCGGGGTTCGATTCCGACTCGCATCTCTAACTTTACCTATGTGCGAAATTCAATTTGAATTTACCACTGAGCTTTTCGGTGAAGGAAAAAATCGTGAAACCTGTACGCATCTGCGAAGTAAGAGAAAGAGAGTGTATGAAGGGGTACCATCTATTTGGCATAATTCTTTTTGCCCGAAACTGTTTACGCATAACAGGCTTCGCATAATTTATTTACGCCGAATATTGACTTTGCCGAATTTTTATTAAGCATAATTCTTAATTGGCCGAATGGGTGTTTACCCGAATATTGTGTTGGCATAATGTTGACTTGGCAGAATTTTACTATGCATAAGATTGTTTGGCATACTAGTAATTTAGCAGAATTTTGATAGGCCGAAATATTGTATTTGTTTTTATTGAATTTATGTCCGAAACAACAATTAATGTAGGGAGCGCCAAAGTTCATATAAAATTGCTAGTCCAAAAACTGGAAGTCCGAAAATGTATGTCATTTAAACGATTTTAGCTAAGTATAAAATTTTGTATGATATAATTTGTTCAACATACTTATCCTTATTAGATAGAGTTCGGCAGTTCACGGTGTGCGGTAACACCAAAGTTTGGAGCAAAGTCGACTCGCATAGGTTCGTGTTAGGTTAGGTAATTTTTTATATAAGTAAACGACATTATCATTTAGTAAAAATCCCCCCTCTCCCTATTTAGATAATCATCGATGTGATACAGGATACTCATTTAATTAAATCGGCGAAAATAAAGGTATGCGTAAGTAGCTTTCGGCGTAACAAATTTCGGCGAAAGTAATTTTCTGCCTAAATAATAATCGGAATTCGAAAATTATGCGTGAATAGTATTCGGCGTAATAAGATTATGCATAATAGAATTCGACGAAAAATCGTTATGCGAGATTAGTTTCGGCGTAAACACTATTATGCCTATACTGATTATGCAAAATCGAATTCTGCCAAAAAAAATATGCGTAAACAAGGGGAACCGTGTATGAAGTCCCCAATCCGCACTGGGCCTCCGTGGGGACTATAGCCCAAAAAAAAACAAAAAAAAACATTAATTTCCTACTTACAAAGCTAATCTCGTGTGTGGCTCATAGGATTCTCCGTGAATGCGCACTTTGATGAGATTATACCAAATATACAGAAAATATATTCAGGAAAACGTACATACATAATCCTAGTTAATCTCTAATCGAAGGACGGGCACTGAGAATGTACTTAATCCCACATTCGCGTTGTATCGTTGTCAACGGCCTTAGAAATATGTACTTTACCCACACGTACGTCTTTGGCAACTTAATTCACACAAAGTAGGTATAGCACGACACAACTTAGAAGGCGCGCGGATTAAGCAATAACAGACTCTGCGTCAACGGCTTAAGTGCTTCGCCGCGCGCCTTTTAAGTTGTGTTCTGCTATACCCGGGCGACCGAGGTTTCCAGATATGAGACCTAGCTAGATCCCCTAACACTTAAAGGTACTTATAACAAGTTTCGTTCAAATCGTTAGAGCCGTTTCTGAGATCATCATCATCATCATCATTTCAGCCGATAGACGTCTACTGCTGGATATAGGCCTCCCCCAAGGCGCGCCACTCAGATCGGTATAGTGCCACTCGCATCCACCGCGTTCCCGCGACCTTTACAAGGTCGTCACTCCATCTTGTTGGAGGCCTACCGACAGTTCGTCTACCGGTTCGCGGACGCCACTCGAGAACTTTCCGGCTCCATCGGCCATCAGTCCTGCGAGCAATGTGCCCCGCCCACCGCCACTGAAGGCTCGCAATTCTTCGGGCTATGTCGTGTGTCGGTTCTACTGCGGATATCCTCGTTTCTGAGATAGTCTGTATTACACGTTACGTTAGTTCGTTAAATAAAGTAAAAGATATTCGTCGTATACGAGAGAAAGATAGGTGCCTACTTGCCTATGTCAATTTTATTTAAGACAGAATCCGATTTACAACTAAGAAATAGTTTTTCTTCTACAAGGCTAACGTAAAGTAACGACTTTATAGCCAATGATGATGAAGTAAGAACTTGGCTCGAGTACATATTGGAAGCCGTGTAAGGGAAGGGGCAAGGTTGAACTAAGAAGCTAAGCTATAATAGTTCAAAGATCAACCCCTGAGCGTAGCCAAGCTTACAATTTTTCACCTCTGTACCAGCGAGAAAACTGTCATGTCGGAGCGTTTTCCGTTGCGTTTCATTTTGGAAAATCAAATAAAAAGTTAGCCCCTGTCTGTGGTGTAGACGGGGTTCGAAATAAAATAAAAACTTTTCGCGCTAATGAAAACCACTTTTCCTAGACTCATTACATGAAACGGTCAGTATTATCTGTGGTAACACGGTCTCAAAGCTACTCAACAACGCTGCAGCAAAAAAGATAATGTCCCGTCGACTTAAGTATATCACGAGGGCTATTCATCAACATTCCTCATTATACTAAGGGTATTAATCATATCTTAATTAATGACCGTGTTGGAAATAAAGAGATGTACAGAACTCTCGGTTCAAACAACATTTGTGTGCGAGTCTGTGTTACGTACTGGTAATAATGATGGGTTGAGTTCACGGGTATGATTGGTATGTGTGGGTGTCGCTTGTCATGGTGTGTTGTGATCACTATCAGTACACTTCCGAAAGACATGTACTGAATGGTAGGTACTGATTGTATTTTTTGTTGTAACTTGAGCTATTATTAGGTCGAGATGCATCGATTTATGCCATGCCAGCCATTTACACAAGTAATATCACAATTTTCAGTATTTCGTAGATATGTTTTCGTAGAACTGAAACCATTGAATGCTCCGCAGTAAGTGATCCGGATTTTACTCCAGCATTTTTAAGTAAATAATATTATAGCTCAGGTTGACACATAAAGTTTCTTAGTTAAAGATGTCAAATAGATAATCGTACTGTCTAAGTAATGACTCGAGCAAAGATATCGTCAACAGTTTATCGCGGTATCTTGGTTTCCATCTATTGGATTATTTACACAACATAGAGCCGCCTTTGTCTATTAGTGGAATGACAGCATTTCAAAATTTTAGGAGGTCGTAATTCGAAAACGAATTTGGTATTTCTACCTAAAGGAGTCAATAAACAAAATCAGAGATTTTCGTTCATTACTTTTAAAGAAAAACGTGTTTTAGTGATAACTGGTGCGTGACGTCATCTCACTTGCGCAGAAAGTGTTACTACGTAATTTTTGACTTGCGCCCTTTTAGAATGAGGCGCTTTTTAATTTTTATTTTATGTTTGAAATTGACGAAGACGACTAACGAAAAAAATAAAAAATACGTGTCTTTTTAATTTCTCCATACTTTCTAACTAGGGTAAAGGCACCAGAGTAGTCGGCCAGGAGCCAGTAGTCGGCCTCTTCTGTAGTCTTTTGTTTATAAATAGCTATATTACCCGAATTAACGAATAATTTCTTGACTAATAAAGTAGCCGTGTTAAAAAAATGAAATGTTGTCAAGCGATGACGAGCAGGTGACTCAGTTACCGTACAGCGATCTTTCTGTACATTTTCATATTTTCTGTGACCGTGACCCAATTTATCTCGGGACCGTAAGTCGCAGGGGATATCATTTTTATTACAGATTGCTACCGGCTTAGTAACTGTCCTAGTGTGCAGTACTTTTTATACCTTTTAAGCCCAGTTTAAAGTATGCGTAAAGTATGCTTTTTAAATGTTTATACTTACAATATAATTACTAATTCTAATTAGGAAGCATCTATTTTATATTATACTAGCTTTTCCCCGCAACTTCGTATGCGCAGAAATATTAAAAAGTAAAATCCCGATTTTTCCCGTTCCCGTGGGAATTTTGCAAAATCCTTTCTTAGCGGATGCCTACGTCATAACATCTACCTGCATGCCAAATTCCAGTCCGATCCGTTCAGTGGTTTGGGCTGTGCGTTGATAGATCACTATGTCAGTCAGTCAGTCAGTCACCTTTGAGTTTTATATATTTAGATTATGAAATTAATAAATAGCTAATTAGTAGTTATCTTGTGGATAGGTAAGTGTGGCACTGACGGGTCTGAGTGGGGAGCCTTGGGGGTGGCGTGGGGGTGGCCTATGTCCAGCAGTGGGTATATGTTTATAATACTACACTCAACAGCAATGAAAATGGGTCACTTTGTATACGATTTTCCATACAAAAAAAATGTTGAGTGTACACACCAGTGGCGGACTAAGGGGGGGGCGGCGGGGGCGGTCCGCCCCGGGCCCCCGATCCTAGGGGGCCCCCAAATCACCAAATAATATAGTACCTACTTAAGGCAAAAAAAATATTTGAAAAAATAGTTTCGACCAGGCAGCGGCATAACTGTACCACCTCACGCTCGAGGTCCCGAGGCAAATGTTTAATTTACAAAATTGCACAACTGAAATTTTTGGATTTTCCTTTCTTTCCTCGTGGCCACTTGGGCCGGGGCCCCCTCAGCTCAGGTAGTGAGCTAGGGAATTTTGCCCGTTCTGCCACGCGCCACTGCCACCCTATTGTTACGCCAATGTTCTGGTTTCGACCTCGACGCGGGGGCCCCCATAGTCTATCTATTTCATAGATACTTAGTTATTGGTAAAACATCCCAACATTTCCAAGTCTAAGGTCCAAGCACTTGATGTCCAACGCTCGCGATACCGTGTTAAGCGCATAATATGGACTCCGTGGGAATATAATGCTAATACCTAAATTAATCCAGTAACAGTACATCAGCATGTGGGTCAAATCCGGTAGTTCTGATTTTTTGCAGACTTGTTTATGATTTTGGCCTAATGTATAATCCAAGTTGGTGACCTTGAGCGCTGAACGTAACTTAGTCAAAAATTTAAAAAACATCGAAAATTTTGACCCTAATGAACTAGTTTTTGATACTACCTTTTCAGGACGTTTTTAAAGAAGACTTTTAAACTTCAGCCCACTACTTCGTCGCGTGGCATTCGGTTATAGCGCTCCTGCGGGAACTATGTGTTTTTCCGGGTTAAAAAGTAGCCTAAAGGACTAGTTTTTGATACTATCTTTTCAGGAAGTTTTTAAAGAAGACTAAATTTGCTATAATATGAGACTAGAACCGTCTCTGTGTACCCAATGTTTTCTGAGATAAAGCTTTTCAGACTTCATAATTTTTCAGAACTTCGCAATATTTTAGAACATCGCTATCGGGATGTTTTTCCAATTATCTTCGACAGATTGTGCTAGTGTTGCTCGTGTGGAGTCATGAATTGGAGCCACCTATAGCATTTTTATATCCTACTAGCTTTTGAAGGCGATTTCGTATACACAGAAACATCAAAATTTAAACTATAACCATTTTTCCCGTTCCCGTAAGAATTTTAGAAAATCCTCTCTTAGTGCGCCTTTACACCTCCTAAGAAACCTACATGCCAAATTTCAGCTTCCTACGACCATCAGTTTTGCCTGAGCGTTGTCTGCTAACTATAGGTGAAACGTGACAGTAGTTCGATGGTTACCCCAAAGTTCTTTTGGTGTGTGTGACGCACAGCTGAAACTGCTGGTCGTAGAAAGCTGAAGTTTGGCATGTAGGTTTCCGAAGAGGTGTAGAGGTGTATTAAGAGAGGATCGTCTAAAATTCCAACGGGATCGGGAAAAACCGGAGTTTGAATGTTGATGATTATGCGCATACGAAATCGCCTTCAAAAGCTAGTAGGATATAAAAATGCTACAGGTGACTCCAATTCATGACCCCACACGCTCATGCTCAACACTAGCACACTTCGACGGAGGTAATTGGAAACACGTCCTGCTACAGCTGTTCGAGTGACTTCTAAAATATTACAAAGTTCTGAAAAATTATGAATTCCGAAAAGCTTTATCTCAGAAAATATTGGGTACACAGAGACGGTTCTAGTCTCATATCTAGGGTTTGCAATTCGAATATTCGAATATTCGAATATTTGAATTATTCGCCACAAATATTATTCGAATTCGACAACATTCATTATTCGAATAAAACGAATATTTCGAATAGTGCAAAAATTTGACTGATATAATTTACCTTTGCAAAAAAGTACAATAAAATGCCAGAATAAATTATCCCCCACATTAAGTTACGTGGACATACATTTGAATACCTAAAAAAGATGTGTTAATCTAAGACATATAGCATTTTATTATTTTTCCCTTGCCAAAATCAATACTTTATAAAGCGAACTAAACTTCCTTTTTTATTAATGATTGATTTTATGAAATTACTAATATTTTTTTTTAATTACATATGTTATTTAATTGTAATTAATCATAAAATGTAAAGAGAATAATTAATAAAGAAATCTCTTTACGGCCTTAAGCAAGCCCCACTTTCTCGGAACCAAAAACTACCTTTAAACGTTGCTAAAATTAATCCTGTGTAGGTAGGTAAACATGAGAAAAGTAAATAAACAAATGATTATATTAGCTGTTTATGTTGATGATTGTATTTAATAGTAGGAGAAAAGATGCTTATTAAAGATAATACAAACGAGAAGAGGGAAAATGGTTGGACATCTGATTAGACACGATAGGTTTTTGAACCTTATAATGGAAGGTCCATTTTGGAAGGAAGAAGGGGAAGAGGTAGATCACGCTTAACCTACTTTGACCAGCTGAAGGAAAGAGCAAATGTCCCGTCTTATTACGACCTAAAAAGACGGGCACAGGATCGAGAGACATGGCGGTTACTCCACCGACAAGAGCACGGCTCTTAAATAGAAGAAGAAGAAGATGTTGATGATATTCTCATTTTATATAACAAATGAAAAGGAAACGAAAAAGGTTATGAACGAACTCGAGTCTACGAAGTTCGTGATGAAGGATTTGGTAAAGGTGGTGGTCTTCCGTGGTATGAGAATAAAACAAGAAACCGCCCATTAAAATCGATCAGGAGTAGTATATCATAAAAGTGCTCTGGAGATTTAAGTTCGAGAACTGCAAACCAGTGCAATGAGCAACGTAACGATTCCAAAAACAAAGAGCTTATAGGATCATTGATGTATATTGTTGTCTGCTCGAGAGCATCGAGACCTGACATCGCTCACTCAGTTAACTTTATGAGCCAATTCTGTAATCCGTGTTGGGCGAGCGACATACGCACAACCTTCAAGGACTTCAATGGACTGCGGGAACTGCACAAGATATCTTGAAGCCAACCTCAATCCGTACTGTGACCATCTCCGTGTAAAAGGACATACGCGCAACGTTCAAGGGCTTCGATGGACTGCGAGAACTGCACAATAAGTATAACTTGAAGCTAGCCTCACTCTGGTTGTAACGTCACCATCTCCGTGTAGAGCGACATACGCACAACGTTTAAGGGCTTCGATGGACTGCGAGAACTGCACAATAAGTATAACTTGAAGCTAGCTTCACTCTGTTGTAACGTCACCATCTCCGTGTAGAGCGACATACGCACAACGTTCAATGACTTCGATGAACTGCGAGAACTTCACATGATAAATTGAAGCCAGCCTCACTCCGTACCGTCACCAAGTCATCAATTCCATGTAGAGCGACATACGCGGATACGCGCAACGTTCAACAACTTCGATGGACTGCGGGAATTGCACAAGACAATCGAAAAGCAATCGTCATTATCCTGGTGTTGGTGGAATACCCGAGCCGTCCAAGGATTTAAAATTGCCGTTGGAACACCACAAAACAACTGTCGAAACTTCGAAAGTCACCATGGACTGAGGCTGCCTATTACTCACCATCGTCATGTCCAACATCAAAACTCATCAGAAGCACCAACGCTCATCCCAAAAACAATACACCGGTTGCTTATTTTCCAATTTCCAATATTGCCGTATCAGACCAGAATTCTAAACTGGAATGGTCTGGTTGGGGGTACCTATGTCAACGTTCATGTTCATTTTGAAAAATATTCGTATTATTCGAAATATTCGAATATTCGAATATTAGAATTCGAAGTATTCGTATTATTCGAATACTAAAATTGGGCGAATATTGCAAACCCTACTCATATCATAGCAAATTTAGTCTTCTTTAAAAACGTTCTGAGAAGGTAGTATCAAAAACTAGTCATTTGGGATAAAAATCGCCAAAATCTGAAAAGCAGCCGAAAATTTCTCTTGTTTTTTTATTTTTGACAAAGTTGCGTTAAGCGCTCGAGGTCACAAACTTGGATTATACATTATACCAACAACATAAACAAGCCTGCAAAAAATCAGAACTACCGGATTTTGCGCTTATTACTCCATACTTTCAAACGACAAGGTTACTGGATCATTCCCCGAAACTAGAACTATCGTCTCCATACCGGATTTCATCTAAATCAATCCAGCGGTTGAAGTGTGAAGAAGTAACAGACAGAGTTACTTTCACATTTATAATATTAAAAAATAGACTAGTTTCTGTCCACGACTGTCCGCGTAGGATTCGGTTGTAGCACTCGCGTTCCCGCGGAAACTAGATACGTTTTTTGGGATAAAAATTAGGCTATGCCTATGTCCTTCATCGGGACTAGAATTATCTCCATCCATACCAAATTTCATCTAAATTGGTGAAGCGATTTGAGCGTGAAGACGCAACAGAGAGTCAAAGTTACTTTCGCTTCTTCGTTAGTATGGATGTATAAATGCAAACGACCACACAGGCCACACGGGCGGATCCCGGGGGGGCTCATGGGGGTCATGACCCCCCCCCCCCTCGGCAGGACTAGGTCTACTGTTATTATGTATTTTTAAGCCCTGACGTGAAAAAGGGGAAAAGCTTGATCCGCCTTTGACAGGCCACCTGATGGTAAGCGAACAAATTTCAACTAAATGTGTTACGTAGTCGGTGCACGAGAGCCTAACATACACCATCAACACATCTACACAGGCAAGGAGGGGGGCCCCATTTCGATTTTCCGCCCCGGGCCCCCGACAGGCTTAGTCCGCCACTGGTACACACAATTAAATACAATACAATATTCTTTATTGAACAGCATGACAAAGGTACAATGATGTAAACAGTGGAAACATAATAGGTATGGCCTACAGCAGGCGGTCTTATCGCTACATAGCGATCTCTACCAGACAACCTTTGGATAGTGGAGTGTCTTTATGTTATAAAAAGAAATAATTTACTTACCTATGTTATGATTCCGTAAACAAATAGAAACGCATCGTACTGTAGAGTTAGTAATAGCCCTCGCTATACGAACTCTTTAGGTTGTAGTTTTGTAAAACGTTCTAGAACTACTGATCATTTGAATATTAAAAAAAGAAAGCCATTCTGGAACGTCTAGTAGTAGTCTGAAGCTCATTGTAGCATCGCGCGCTTGTAAACTTAGGCCCCTCTATAAAATCAATATAAGTATTAATATAACTCGTCTTTTCATTTACCTTCAAGGAGTACCTTTAGCACTACCATCTGACGATCCCCCAGTTTCTTGTCGCAGTACCTAAGGGGAGATTCATCAGCAAATCGGCGCTAACCTTGGGTTAGCCTCTTAACCCACGTCAAATCCATACATATACATCTGAGTTAAGCGGTTAGATTGATGCAAGTCCGCCTAAGGAAGATAACATTTATTAGTCCCTGACTTTGTTTTTATAGGCACCTATTGCAAGAAATTTTCTTCTAGCAAGCATCATTTTGAATACTTAAAACGTATTAAACACACTATCAACGGGACTTAATCGCGTAATAGTACATTACAGACCTAGGGTGGTGAATTCGTAAATGTCTCAGATCGCAGGTTTCTGTGGCCCGAACCGAAGGTGAGGGCCATAAATATGCGATCTGGGGCTTTACGAATTAGCCCGTGGTTTGTCAAAAGTTTTACGTCTTGCCTTGGCCAAGAAGTGAGATTTTCTCTCCGCGTAGCGGACAGAAAATCCCACTTTATGGCCAAGGGTGATGTAAAAACTATTTATATTTTACCTCGACGTTTCGGCCGCGATGCAGCGGCCGTGGTCACGAGAAGACTGAAGTGACGGACGGTATCAGCATATTTTTGTTGTCGCGCGGCTGGTTCGAAGTACCCGCACTTGATTTTTATTAATGTCACTCGGAATGTAAAATATAAATGGTTTTTACGCGATTAAGTCCCGTTGATAGTGTGTTTAATATGAGTGTGTATCGCGAAAGTTTGAGACAATGTATACTTAAAACGTGTTTTCTTTCTTGCCTATTCTCGGGATAAATACTCGTATTGCTGCGAAAACTAAATAAACATTCAAATAAAGTTTCACGTTACAAAATTATAATAATTGTAAATTGTTACTCTTCAGTCGCTACTCATTAAAAATGAAACGTCCATTTTTATTACATTAATTTCATTTAAGGGCTTCGGTCCAACAAAGTCTAATTGCTTGTTAGTAAGTCGATACGGCGGTACATTAACTCCGAAACGTCACAATGATCACGACGCAATTAACAAGGCACGCGAATTGAGCGATAACCGACTCTGTGTCAACGACGTAATTACTTCGCCGCGCGCCATGATAAAATTATGCCGTACTGTATAGATCATTAATCCCACGCTTAACAGTTTTGAAAGTGATTTATTATACGAACGTAAAAGGTTGGATTTTGAGTTCCGTAGGCGAAAGGGAAGGGAACCAATACTTAGCAGCGTTCGTCTTTTTGGTCACTGGGGCCTATGGACACCGAAATCCTATGATCCCCCATTAAAGAAACCATAAGATCTCGAATGCGTTACCTACCCTGAGGGATAATATGGAATGTCTGTGCGTATGTCACGTTATTCTGCAACTACTTACATAACAAACTGAACGGAACTTAAACTACCTACACACTAATGTATTACATGGTATACCTATAAATACGTGCGCGTGTGTGCATGATTGCCCGTTCCAGTTCCAGTCTTGCTAAGTTAAGACCGCCGTTCGCCGCGGGCGGAGTGAGGTAGCCTGTTTTGGTGCGGGGAGGTTCGTGTCGCTACTGGTATAGCACGACACAACTAAGAAGGCGCGCGGATTAAGCAATAACAGACTCTGCGTCAATGGCTTAAGTGCTTCGTCGCGCGCCTTCTAAGTTGTGTTCTGCTATACGATAGTACCTATTAGATATACTTACTGTGATATATCTAGATTTGAGTTTATAGTCACCTTTTACGACAGCCTATTTACGTCCCACTGCTGGGCACAGGCCTCCTCTCATCACGAGAGGGTTAAATTTGGGCTATAGTCTCCAAGCAGAACCAGTACGGATTGGGGACTTCATATTAATATATGTATTTAATATGTGTACATAGTTGCATAGTACCAAAGAGTTCGGGAAATACTTGTACTGGCATCGCATACACATATGACTAATATAGGTATGTAGATGTTTAAAATGAATTGTGTTCGGTAGAAACAATTCTAGTTTCCATGACAGTGTGTCACAGCATCAGAAATGTGTACCGAATGTTTTCTTATATATTCTTAGTAACTTAATATAATATTCTTTATCCTCTAGCTGATTTAATTATTTCATATACTCACGCGTATCCTAGGGGCACCTCTACAATGGTTATGGGCCCAGGACCAGGATCCAGATTCAGGAGTGAAATAAATTAATCCGTGAAAATATTTACGAGGCAGTGAAGTATGATGTAGTATTGAGTATCTACGAATACGAAAAGGACTGACAAGGTATTTATTGTTATTATTGAAATATAGAAGAGTTGTTTACAATGACTACGACTAAAATTGAGTTACTTTGCCAAAATAACTATGAAACATGGAAAATTCAGATGGAAGCAATTTTGATAAAGAATGATGCTTGGAGTTATGTTGATGGGAGCTTAGTAAGGCCAGATGAACCTGCTGAAGCGAAAATTTGGGATACTGTAGATGCTAAGGCTAAATCCGATATAATTTTGTCTGTTAGCCCAAGTGAATTGCGACACCTTAGAGGATGCAAGACATCGAAGGATGTGTGGTTAAAATTGGATAGCATATACGCTTCCAAGGGACCAGCCAAAAAGGCGACACTTTTGAAAGGTCTATTATTACACAAAATGGCTGAAGGTGATGACATTCGAGAACATGTAATAAGATTCTTTGAAATAAAAAACCAATTAGCTGACATGGGAATAGACATGAATGATGATTCAATTTCCATAATGCTGCTGTATAGTTTACCACCCAGTTTCGAGAATTTCAGATGTGCGATTGAATCTAGAGATACGTTGCCAGATCCTGAAATACTCAAGGTGAAAATCCTCGAAGAAGAAAACTCCAGACATCAAAAAGTAAATTCGATCGGAGCATTTCTAGTAAAAGGGAGGAAGAATTTTAAACCGAAGAGCCGTGCAAGTATTGATCATGGAGATTCGAAGTTTAAATACAAATGTTTCAAATGTCATCAGTATGGACACAAGGCATCCGAATGTAATGTAAACCAAAATAAACAGAAATGTCAAGATCCTTCAAGGTATATATCGGAATGTGATGAAACTATGAAATATGACTCCAATTTTGTAACATTTCATTGTGTTTCAGGAGATAAAACTACTTACAACGAGAATGAAAGTTGGATCGTGGATAGTGGGTGTACATCACATTTATGTAACGATGCAAGTAAATTTGGCGATACATTACTACCAACGTCTGGTAAGCTAAATTTAGCGACTAATTCGAACACCGATGTACGAGGTAAAGGTACAGTAAGATTATCTACGTGTAAAGATAATTTGGAAACGTTTGTAGAATTGCCCAATATGCTATATGTTCCTAATTTGCGATGTAATCTGATTTCAGTTGCAAAGATACTAGATGAAGGTTTTAGTGTCAATTTTAAAGGTAATATAGCTAGTGTAAATGATAGCTATGGGAACTCGAAATTGATCGCAAATCGCAAAAATAATTTATTTTATGTTGAGGAACAGTGTAGAGAAGTAGTCTCGAAGATTTCTGGTAGAAATAAAAATGTATGGTTGTGGCATGAACGTTTGGGACATTTGAAAGCAAGAGATCTAATGAAAGTTTTAAATAAATCTGATATCAAAATTAAGATGTCAGATGTAAGTGAATTGTATGACTGTGATATATGTGCGAGTGGAAAAATGAATGCGTTACCTTTTTCAAAATCCGACGGGCCGTGCGATGAAAAATTGAATATCGTATATTCAGACGTCGTTGGACCAATCAAGCACGAGGCTATGGAAGGTGCGAAGTACTTTGTCACATTCATCGACGATCATACGAGATGGTGCGAAGTCTATTTACTCCGTAAAAAGAGTGATGTATTGACTGTTTTCAAGATATATAAGAAGTACGTCGAGAATTTATTTGAAAAGAAAATAAAATATTTACAGACCGATAACGGTGGTGAATATTGTAACCGAGAGTTTGATAATTTTCTAAGAACCGAAGGGATATCTAGAAGATTGACTGTTCCGTATACCCCTCAGCAGAATGGAGTCGCGGAGCGGATGAACAGAACACTAGTCGAAATGGCGAGATGCATGTTAATTTCGTCGGGATTGCCATCAAGTTTCTGGGCGGATGCCATAGTGACTGCATGTCATTACAGAAACAGATGTCCAACAAGTAGCCTCCAAGGAGATACACCTTTTGAAAAATGGTTTAATAAACCAGCAAAGATAAGCTATTTACAAAAATTTGGTTCAAAGGTACATTTTTTGGACAAGGAACAAGGCAAGGATAAATTTGCTTCTCGTGGGCTAGAAGGGATCTTCGTAGGCTATTCAAGAGATAGGAAAGGTTACAGAATATGGGTACCACAACAACGAAAGGTTATCGTTTCAAGAGACGTCAAGTTTCATGAAGAAATAGATCACGAAATCGATAAAAATTGTTCAAAAAATGATCCTTTTGAAACACAAGAAGAAATATCGAAAGAGGATGACAATTAACCACGAACAATGGAAGTAGAATTTCATTCAAAGAACGTCACAAATACTCCAATTGTGAATTTTCAAAATGAATTTGAAAGAACAACTGAAGTAGATGAAACAGTTCCTGTAGAAAGTCCTGAAAAACAAGTTGACGATCCAGAAATAACCCCAGGTCCATCAGATGATTTTCATCAACAGATTGTTGAAAATAATGATGAGGGGAGGAAGATGAAGAGAGCTCCAGGAAGACCGCGCCTGGAAAGGGGTCACGTAGGACGACCAAGGAAGATTTATCACATGACTGAAAGTACTGAAACTGAACCTGAAATTCCAACTGAACGTTGTGATAACGAACGGGAAGAATTTAGTGATTGTCAAGATTTTGTAGGTATTGGAGAAATTAATTTAAAAGAAGCCTTGACCAGTAAAGAAAAGGATAATTGGGAAGAAGCTATTCTATCTGAAATAAGGAGTCTAGTTAAGAATGACACCTGGGATATAATTCATAAGCCTGCCAAAGGCAATGTTGTTGGCTGTCGTTACGTGTTAACAACGAAGTTGAACGTTGATAAAACTGAGAAGAAGAAAGCTAGACTAGTAGCGAAAGGTTACAGTCAACGATATGGAGTTGACTATCACAATACCTTCGCTCCTGTAGTCAGACTTGATACCATAAGGCTGCTAGTCGCACTTGCAGTCGAGCTAGATATGGAAATTCATCAGTTAGACATCAACACTGCTTATTTGAACGGCTTATTAGAAGAGGAGATTTATATGAAGGTGCCAGAACTATTAGAGGAATGTTTATTAAAACTCATAGAAAGAGAAGAAAATAATTCCAGTATTTATGAGCGAGCCAAGAAAATGTTAAGCGATATAAAAAACGGTGGCAATGTTTGTCGACTAAAAAGGTCGCTATATGGCCTGAAGCAAGCCGGTCGGCAATGGAACAAAAGGCTGGACGCACAGTTAAAAAGGATGGGATTACAGTCTTCATTAAATGAGCCATGTCTATATTATAAGACCATAGACTGTGATACCAAACTCTTTGTCTTAGTCTTCGTCGATGATATGCTAATAGCATCTCAGAAAAAAGAATGTATACAACTTTTTAAAAAAGCAACTGGCCACCGAGTTCGACTTAAAAGATTATGGCATTGCGAAGTTTATGTTAGGAATAGAATTTGAAAGACGTGACAATGACAATGTCGCGAAATTGTCACAACAAAAATATATTGAAGATTTAATATCGAGATATGGTTTTCAGGATTGTAAAAATAATGTTTCGACGCCGATGGAGGTCAAAACCCAGTTGTTAAGTTCAACTACGCAATGTGAGGAGGATGAACAATATCCATACCGTGAATTAATTGGAAGTTTGATGTATTTGTCGACTGGAACAAGGCCCGACATATCAAACAGCGTTGCAAAATTGTCGCAATTTTTAAATTGTTTCAACAAGCAAGCCTGGAATGCGGCAAAACGTATACTTCGTTACTTGAATAAAACTAAAGAATATGGATTAGTTTATAAGAAAACAGGTAAGTCTTTAGTGGGTTATTCAGATTCGGACTGGGGAGGGTGTTTAATAGATAGGCGCTCTTACTCTTCGTATGCTTTCTTGTTAGGCGGCGGTTGTATATCGTGGAAATCACAGAAGCAGAAGTGTGTTGCTACATCTACGTGTGAGGCCGAGTATGTGAGCTTGTCGTCCTCGATGAAAGAAGCTATTTACCTGAATAGCTTACTCACTGAAATTGGGCTGGGTAAGTTTGCCAAATTAACTTTACACGTAGATAATCAGGGGGCTATCTACCTTGCCGAAGATCCAGTATTTCATTCTCGAAGTAAACATATTGATATACGTCATCATTTTATTAGAAGTGATAACAACAAGAGCATTGAGATAAAGTATATTCCTACTGACTCCATGCTCGCTGATAAATTAACAAAGCCTTTGCCGAAGGTTAAACATTATATGTGCATGACAGGTTTAGGTGTTACTTGTTAATTATGTTTTAGTTTTTAATTTGTTGTTCTTTTATAACACTTTGTGTCATAATTTTGAATGTACACATTTAGGGGGCGTATTAATATATGTATTTAATATGTGTACATAGTTGCATAGTACCAAAGAGTTCGGGAAATACTTGTACTGGCATCGCATACACATATGACAAATATAGGTATGTAGATGTTTAAGATGAATTGTGTTCGGTAGAAACAATTCTAGTTTCCATGACAGTGTGTCACAGCATCTCAAATGTGTACCGAATGTTTTCTTATATATTCTTAGTAACTTAATATAATATTCTTTATCCTCTAGCTGATTTAATTATTTCATATACTCACGCGTATCCTAGGGGCACCTCTACACTTCACACACATCCTTGTATGTCTTCGCAGATACGCGCAGGTTTCCTCACGATGTTTTTTTCAAAAAGCTCTGTGTACTCGAATGGAATTTCGCACATAAGTAAACTCAGAAGTGCGAGCCAGATCCCTGTACCCTCTACATGCGAGGCGGAGGTCGAACCACAAGACCACCACGGCTTTTTTTGCCCAGGTCACCGAGAAAAAGTTATCTTTCTCACTTCCCATCCGGGTTTATCTAAATTATTTATGTTACAAACACGTTGAATATGTTCCCTTAAATACACAAAGAACACTTAAATAATCCAACTTAAACGCCTATTATTCTCTTAAGAAACTTGCGTTCGTGAGTTTGTTAGTAAACTGTGCTAAGGAACAACAAGTTGAAACGTGAATCGTCCTCCAACCTCCAATTGTAATGTTAAAGTTTGACACAGAATGGACTTTATAACAACCCCGTAATCGGCTTCGAGTCCAAACAATTTGTTAGTATTCTGGCATTTAGAGAGAGCTCCGCTTTTGTAGAAGTTATCATTGTTAGTCCCGTGGCGTAGGTACGGTAACTTTGAGGGAATCACAGAATTTACTTATACGTACATATGTATTGAATGGGGGTAATTCTTTTATTTTTAAACACAAACTAAAATACTTACAATAAAAATAAAAAATAAAAACTAGAACTAAAAATAACTTATAAATAAAAAAATTGGCACAGATCAGTGTCGCTCGGCAAGGTTCCCAAAAGGCTGGCAACATTGCCGCGCTGGATGGCAATGCTTATTCGCTGAGCGAAGTAGTGGCTAGAATTTACTTGTAAAGGGTTACAACTCATACACCAACCCGGCTCGCATAATCCATACAAATTCAAATAAAGAATACTAACAGCGTAACGCGTGTGGGCTGTCTGGTCTTACTTACTTTTATCTACACTCATATCATAAATCCTCTATCATGCGTTCAAAAGTCAAGGACATCTGTTATGACGAAGCGATCTGTTATGCGAGTTCTGTCAAAGCCAATTTCCTATCTGTGGTCAAAAGTAAAATTCATTTTACAAAATCGAAATCGATGTTGTAACGACGTACAAATTTCGAACATTTTGGAACAGCAATGCCCGCCTATCATTCAGTTAGACAGAACGAAAGTTTGTTCCTAAGTAAAATCTCGACTCTATTTAGTCTCTGCTTTTTGAAAATCGAACGTGAGACACTGGCGTATTCGAATTGCCGCCATTGTGGACAGATTTTGAAGTATCTTATAAAATGAGCGTAGATAAAGTAGTGTATGCAACTCAAGGGCGGATCCAGCTTTCGACTCAGGGGGGGGGGGGGGACGTCATACAACCCCCCCCCCCCTTTTTCTCGTCAGGGGTTAAAAATACATAATAGCGTAGACCTAGTCCTGCCGAGGGGGGGTCATGACCCCCATGACCCCCCCCTGGATCCGCCCTTGATGCAACTGTACATAATTAGGCCTTAAAATACTCGGTCGGCACCTTACGGCTCGTTTCATAAAACCCCACTCGTGTTTTAAGGACCTTTATTATGTAGCAGTTACATAAACTACTATAACTTTAACGTTAACTTAAACGGACGGTTTTAATCAACCCACCCTTTGTCTTAGTTGTGTTAAAAAGCCAAACCGAGCTGGTGAGGTGAAAAAGGTTTTGATTAAGCCTTTCAATCAGCAACATGATACTCGTAAGCAACAGAGCTCTTCAACACTGTATACTTGCACTATAGCCAATTTTCTGGAACTAAGCCTTGACCTTCCTTTGTTAGTTATTGTCTGAGCAAAATATGGATCAAGTGATAGGCTGGCGCCGCGAGAGCCTTAGTGGTTTGACCTACCGCTCAAGCAGAGGGTCGGGGGCTCAAATCCGGCGAACACCTCTGAATTTCCTCACGACGTTTTCCTTCACCGAAAAGCTCATTGGTTAATGCAAATTAAATTTCGCACATATGTAAACTCGAGGTGCGAGCCGGAATCGAACCCCCGACCCTCTGCATGAGAGGTGGTAGGTCACCACGGCTTCAATACAGACGTTCTTATGTACATACTGGCATAATTTAGATTGGTCAGTACCTATAGGCAAGTTTGAAACTACGAGTGACGTACAAAGGTTCGTTCTGGAACCATGACATCGATTTTAATGACAAGAAAACTGCAATAGTTTTGCTACAGTACTGATTACGAGAGCGGTGTTCTGAATTGCCAACCAATGAATGCCATAATAAATTATTACTAAGTCAAAATAAAATGAGATTTCCGTGCCCTCCAAGCTCCATTATCAGATCAGCTTGGTGGTACCATATTAATGCATTAATTGTCATCCAAGTTACATATTACACGTTTTCTCCTGGGTGAAATGGTCCCGAACGAAGGACCCATCACCCGATTGAAACCATGGAATCGTCCCCTTCCGTAAATACATATTTCTAACCAGTTACATTATGATACATCCAACTAGAAATGGGTTAAAATTTAGCTTGCATGATTCCTTACATAGTGTTCTTAGTTAATTACAAGACGACCTAATAAATGCATTCTAAATAAATGCTCCAATCGTAGTCTAATCGACTTTTACAGCTAGGTACATCACAGTACTGCGTACAGAATGGCCACGGAATCACCCGCTTGAATCTAGCCGGCGCGCAGCTTGCGCCCAACTCGCCCTTACCGTCATTTGTTTCATCCGGAGATGGAGAGTGAATCGTCGGCTCGCGTAGTGGTACACACACATTTACAAGTGTACAGACGTCCTCGCACGCACACAGACGTCCTCGCACGCAAACATTGACACTTCATTTGAATTGTGTTAGAGATCGTGTTTTTACCCGACTGCGCCAGATGGAGGGTTATGTGTTTCGAGTGTATGTATGTATGTATGTATATTTCTTTGGCACGCTGTGTAGCCTAAATGTTTGGATGGATTTTAGCTTACGAGGTGTCGTTAAATTCGTCTTAATCGTGAGAGTGACACTGTGGGTATATCAAAATTGCAAAAAAACAAAATGGCTGCCTTTTGGAGGCATTTTAAACGTTTCCAAATATATATATTTTGTCATAGCCTATCGAGTGGGGTATTAAAATGAAGGGCTGAATGAATGGATCACAAAAACATATGTATATTTCACATATACATATGTTTCATATCAAAAGTTTGTTTGCAGTCGGATTTTATATTTTTGCAAAAATCGAGTTATTATAGGCCGTGTCCGCCGGGCACGAGTGAGACGTTCCCAAGACGAGTTTCACGGCGAACGTACCAAAGTTCCTCGGCCGTTAGCGCCAAGTGCCAAGAAATTCATAGGCAACGAGCCAACTTCAAAGAACGTTGACATGCACAATGATTACTCGGACAAAATGGGTTTGTCCGCGACTTTTCTTGCGAGATTTTATTTATTTATAGGGTAGGGTCTTAACCTTAAAAAACGGAATCCTTCAGGATCACTCGCGTGTCTGTCTGTCACAGTCAATTTGCTCCGAAACAACTGGACCCATTGAGTGGAACGCCCCCTGATCTCCGAAACTGCTTCGACCTTTTATGAAAAATATATTAGTTCCTTACCTAGGTACCTATACTATAGTATTATTACAATAAACCATATTGTATAAGGCTATGATACTTAAAGTAACACTGTATATAATAACGATGGGAGAGAATAGATATAATAATAAAGACTTACCAATGGCTAATAATGTTTTCTAAGCAGGAAACGAGGAAAACCAACAAAAATCACATATTATTTCTTTCATTTTTAAATAGTGACTGACAGATCATAAGAAAACAAAGCACAATAATGAGAATAGAAAAAAGGTAAAAATAGGTTCAAAAGGCACTTAAAACAGGTCTGTCGCCAACATCCTCCCCCTCGTGTGCACTCACACCGTCCGTTGGTGCGGCGACATCCTTCTCCATAAGCAGAGGCACTAGCTTTAGGATGGGCCTCTTCAATATGCCTTTTATAGTGGCTACTTCCGCTACCCGAGTCACTCCATCCGGGCCAGGAAATAATGATTTTATTCTACCTTTTGGCCACGTCCCTCGGGGAAGATTGTTGTCCACGATCAGAACAGGGTCACCTATTTTAAGAATGTGCAATGGGAGACCGGCCCTCCTGGGGATTAGAGACGGTAAGTACTCCTTAACCCACCTCGCCCAAAAGTTTTCCGCCAGACGTAGTACTTTTCTGAAGTCTTTGCGTCGAATGAGATCGTCGTCAGACAGGCGGTGGAGCGGTGGATCAGTTCCCGGGGTGCCCAGGATAAAATGCATCGGGGTTAAGGCCTGCAGCGTATTCGGATCGATGGGCACATGAGTCAAAGGCCGCGAGTTTACAATTGCTTCTGCTTCTAATAACAAAGTAATAAAAAGCTCTTCCCTGGGGGCCCTTTCCTTGAGTGTTGCCGACAAAGCGACTTTAACAGACCGCACCAGTCGTTCCCAGGCTCCTCCCATGGACGGAGAACTTGGAGGAATAAACACCCACTCAATTTTTTCATTAGCCGCAAAATTGAATACTTCGGGTAGCTGATTGGCGGCGCCCACGAAGGCCGTTCCATTGTCCGAAATTATGCGCACCGGACATCCTCGGCGGGCGATGAACCGGCGTAACAACATTATTGCAGCGTCCGCGGAGAGTGAACTCACAACGTCGAGATGGACGGCTCTGGTGGTGAGGCACGTAAAGAGGGCCACCCAACGCTTCTCGCGTCTTCGTCCGATTGCGACTTCCACCGGACCAAAGTAGTCGAGGCCAGTGTGGGAAAATGGGCGTTGGTGATGTGCCAGGCGGTCTTCGGGCAGATTCCCAAACTGAGGAGTTGTGGGCATTTGTTTCCTAATTCTGCAAAATCTGCACTGCTTGGCGACAGACCTGACGCTAGGACGTAAAGCTAGAACGTAGTATTTCCCGCGCAGGAAATTTACGACGGTTTCCAAGTTACCGTGGCCGAATTTTCTGTGGTAATGGTCTAAGAGCAGTTTTACGATAGGATGCCGGCCATCCAAAACAATAGGATTGATTTCCTGCGTAGGGACTCCGTCTAATTCAGCGATTCTACCGTTCAAACGGATCAAACCGTCCTTCCCCAGTATTAGCGTTAGGTTCTTAAGTCTTCCTGATGTGTCTGTGGGAAGATCGGTTGAGAGCCGGGTGTACTCTTCGCTGAAAGAGTCTAATTGGGATCGTAATATTAAATGTCTTTCAGCTTCTAAGATCTCTTGGGCTGACAAAGGTTTTATATTGTGGGCTCTCCCAGAGACCCCAGAGATCCTGGAAGTGGCATTTCGAGTTGAGTGATTTTCCGAACCACTGTTGTATTGGCGATTAATTATAGATGACCGGAACTGCTTAGCGCAGTAGTGCGTACGAGCAGTTGCCCTGACCAAGCGAATCCATCTACTAAATCGCAAATGATCAGCTACCACGGGCAACGGTAACTGGACTCGCTCGGTTAGTAGCAATGATAGCGCGAGTTCAGGTTTCATTTCCCCAAGGACTGGCGGAACACAAATCGTGGGCTCACAAGGCCATTCCTCGGGCTGATCAAACAAAAATATAGGCCCCTGAAACCAGCGAGAAGACGAAGACAATGGGCACTGACCCCGCGTGGCGTCGTCTGCGACGTTTAAAGCCGACGGAACGTAACGCCAATCTGATACATCCGTTGTTTCTAATATTTCCCCTACACGATGCGCTACGAATGGCTTAAAGCTTCGGGCATCGCTTCGTAACCACTTCAGAACTGTCAACGAGTCCGACCAAAAAAAAACTTTGGAGGCGGTTATGCGACGAGCTTCTAGGATATAACTTGCGAATCGGGCCGCCATAAGTGCTGCCTGTAACTCTAAACGCGGGATAGAGGCTGGTTTCAGTGGAGCCAAACGTGCTTTACCACCTATGAGGGCTAGATTGACGGAACCATCACTGCAGACAAATCGCCAGTAGGCCACACAAGCATAAGCCAATTCGCTGGCGTCAGCTAGGACGTGGAGTTGAGATTCCCGCTTTGGCTTGACTTGGTAGCATCGCGGTATGGTTATACTTGCAGAGGTCTCCATCAGGTTGTTGAACCAGGCTTTCCATTTTACCGTTGCGGGAGTGGGCAGCTCCTCGTCCCAGTCAACGCCCATTCGCCATGTTTCTTGAAAGAGAATTCGCCCTGCTATGATAATAGGCATTAGGAAACCAAGGGGGTCATATACACGCATGAGATGAGAAAGTACCACTCTCTTGGTAAGTGCAGGGGGGATTTGTTGAAATTTCCTGAAATTAAGTGAGTCATCGTGAATGCTCCAGGCCACTCCAAGAATCCTAACCTGAGCGGGGGATAGTGGCCCTAAACCTACCTCGGAGGTATCTATAGCACGTAACTCAGCTTTAAGTAGAGATAGAGCATTTGGGTCATTAGAGATCCAAGCACGCATCTCCAAGCAAGCCGCATCATGAACAGTGACAATATCAGCTGCCAGACGAGCAGCCTGCTCGGAGTCATCGACGCTTCCCAGGTAATCATCCATATAGTGATCTCTAACGATGGCTTCAGCCGCCTCGGGATACTTATTGACATGTTCGCGAGCATTTTTATTCTTTAAAAAAATAGCCGTACATGGGCTTGATGTAGCTCCGAAGATCATGGATGACATCCTGTATTCGTTTAATGGCAAAGTGGGGTCAGGGCGCCAGAGAAACCTCTGTGCATCCCGGTCCTGTTCCCTAATTTTTGTCTGTGGGAACATCTCTCTTATATCGGCGTTCAGAGCTATCTTTCCTTCTCGGAAACGCATTAGTATTGCCAACAAGGGTTGCAAAAGGTCAGGACCGGGAAGCAGGAGGGAATTTAGACTAGTCCCTGAGCACTTCGCGGCAGCATCGTGCACCAGCCTCAATTTCTGTTTTTGCGGGTGGTACACACCAAAATGTGGTAAGTACCACAATTTTCCTTGAGGAGGCTTCTCTGTGCAAAGTTCCGCATAACCTTTTTCAACCATTCCATCAATATACTTGCGGTACGCTTCTGCATAAACGGGATCTTTTTTGAACTTTCTCTCTAAACCGAGAAATCGCGATAATGCCAAATTATAGCTATCGGGAATGCCTGTTATGTCTGCTCGCCAAAGTAAACCAGTCTCAAACCTACCCGACGGAAGGCGCCGAGAAGTCTCCTCGAGGATTTTTAGGGCGCGTTCATCATTGGCACTATGAAGGTCTTTTTTTGTTATACCTATGGCATCCAGACGATAGTGCTCTTTAATCAAGGACTCTAACTCGACTACTGAACTATGATGTACAGCTTCAACTTGCTTACCAGGAAGCTTTCCAAAGACCGTCCATCCTAGAGCAGTCTGAACCGCAGCAGGTTGGCCACGAGATCCACTTCTAACTGTTTGAGGCAAGGACAGGTGCCAATTATCTATACCAATTAGAAGCATTGGCTTGGCATCCTCGTAGGCCAGCTCGCCAACTATGTCTTGAAGGTGAGGATATTGTGTTAAGTCACCACTCTTCACTGTTTGACTAGCGATCCCTAAATTCGGGACAGCTCGGACTCCTTGCAGTAAAAAGGTGTCTGCGGAATTCTTACCTTTTACCTGAAGATTAACGTAATTTACTTCCGAATCTTTGGCGAGACCTCCTATGCAATTTACCCGAATTAAACCTTTTGGTCCTTGAGCTCCGACCGCCTCCGACACGGCTTGATCAATAAGCGTGATTGTGGAACCATCATCGAGCATAGCATGAATATCCATGTCACCTTTGGGGCCAGATATGGTTACAGGGATTACCTTTAACAGAGATCGTAGCGGCGATGAAGCTGTCGATGCCTTATCGAACTCTCCATTAGCGTGAGCCACTATGGCTTGATCCGTTTGGGAGTCAACTGAACTATGATTAACTTTCTCGGTTGGCACGATGTGAAGGAGTGTATTGTGAATCGGCACCTTACAACCTTCTACGTCACACCTTATTCTGCAACGGCGATAAAAATTACCGCCCCTTTTTAGGCATCTGTGACAAACCTTGTTGTGGTGCACCCAGCGCCATCTGTCTTCGATGGGCAGAGATGAAAATAAAGTACACTTCACGACGTCAGCGTGTCCAGATTTGTGACAGTAATGGCAAAGTTGTGTAGATGGCGTTGACGTAGTACGTGCCTCTTCTCCGTATTGACGCATGGAGGTAGGGTTACCACTCGATGGTTGTGCTGTTGTGGACCTGTGAGTTCGCTTATGTACAACAGTGTTTACAGCATTTGCGTAACATTCGTCATCAACACTTGAAGATTCTAGCGTCGCAGCGGTCATTGTGTGAGTGCGGGCTTTATCTGTGGCAAACCTTTGACGTAGGCTGTCATCGATAATCCCGAATCTCAAATGTGCCCGTGACTGATGCGTGAGAAACTCTGATAAAAGCTCCAACTTAAATTTAGGTTCATAATTTATATGCATGAACGCATAGTCAACCCATTTCTCACGCATTAATGGCGTTAACTTGAGTAACACACAATTGACCAGCTCTGGGGAGGCAAGGAACTCGACTGAATTCATAATTTTAATAGTGTGGACACAATTGCGTACCGCGCAAGATAGTTGATGGAGCTCCTTGCCGCCATCCAGTGATACTGGCAACTTAGGCATCGCCTTCACTTCTGATACAAGGTGGTGTATCAGAAGCTCCGGCTGCCCGAACCGCTCTTGAAGAGCCTCCATGACTGCGTCCAGGTCTTGACAGAGGGACAATAGCGGAACGACAGAGTCACGAGCGGCTCCACGAAGGGCGTTGTTTAGGCGACCTATGTTTTCCGACGCCGAGAATGAATTTTTAGAATTTAAGTAACACGATCTAAAGGTCAACCAGTGATTCGGCGAGCCGGAAAACATAGGCAAACTTACGTCTTTTACCTTTCCACTGCCGTGAGCGAGGTTGCTTATAACCTCGGCTAGCTTCATGATGTCACTGGGCTCCTTTTGGAAAGTGTCAAACACGTGCTGATTGTTATTATTTTGAGTACAATTTATCGCGTCATGAGTACCTAAGGTGTGTGGTATTGTACGTGTGTTGTGAATGACGGGTGCAGGCGGAAGCATCGCTGGCACGAAGCGTTGAAAGGCCTGACCTTTAACTTCCGCAGAAGTACAGCTAAGTTTATGTATGTCAACATAGGGAGGTGCGCGACTGTGCGTAAAAATAGGCGCACTGTCATTAGCCCATGTCAGCAGCCCGGGTTCACGCACCGCAGCCTGGAAACCAATATGAAGCGCGGGTTCGCACACCGCAGTTCGGCGGTCAGTCGCAGTGTTGGGTGCGCCCGCATCAGTGAACTCAGTGAGGGGTACCGGCTCGCGCGCCGCGGCTCGATAGCCGGGTGGCGGCGCCAGGCGAGGCCGCGCCCGTCGAGGCGTCAGGGAACGCGGGCTCGCGCGCCGCGGCTCGATAGCCGGTGGCGGCGCCAGGCGAGGCCGCGTCCGTCGAGACGCCAGGACACGCAGGTTCACGCTCGTAAACAGGCTGTGACGGTTCCATCTGTGCACTTGGATAAGGGTGGTTACGAGCCGAGCCAGCTACCCAGCTCTCTATCATAGAGCTCTTAAAAGAAGATTGAATGCTGCCTGACGCGTTTAAAGCCGCTAGTTCCGCTTTTAATTCAAGATCTGCGGTGGTGCGCTCTCGCTCCGCGGCAGCGCGCTCTCGCTCCGCGGCAGCGCGCTCTCGCTCCGCGGCAGCGCGCTCTCGCTCTGTTTCTAGGTCGGCGATGCGACGTGCATGCCGAGCTTCGGAGCGAAACGCTGAGCTTCTAAAGACGCTGTTGAGCGTCGAGACCGCTGCGAGTTTGCGATGGACAGCGGTGGTTCAACCAGGCCGGCGGTGGGTGCTGGACTATTGTCCGAATAATTGGCAGCCGCGGCCATGGCTCGGGTTTTACCATATTTAAAAGAATTTTAAAAATTTTGAATTTGAAGAAAATACGTATATTGTAATGTAACTGGTATATTTTTTATGGTAGAAGGACCAATAATAACGATGGGAGAGAATAGATATAATAATAAAGACTTACCAATGGCTAATAATGTTTTCTAAGCAGGAAACGAGGAAAACCAACAAAAATCACATATTATTTCTTTCATTTTTAAATAGTGACTGACAGATCATAAGAAAACAAAGCACAATAATGAGAATAGAAAAAAGGTAAAAATAGGTTCAAAAGGCACTTAAAACAGGTCTGTCGCCAACAGTATACATATAAAATAATCAACGATCGGAACCCTTTCCCCGCGAGTATAACTAATAAATTAAAATGAATTATTCGGCTATATAATTATTTTAAAGAAAAGTGCATGCAATTATATCGAATGCCTATTATTATTTAAGTTACTTTTAAGATCATGCTTGAATAAATATATAATATGAAATATAATTCTATTCAATTCTAGACGGCCGGATTGGTCCAGTTGGTAGTGACCCTGCCTTCTGATCCGATGGTCGCGGGTTCGAGTCCCGCTCGGGGCAAACTTTGTGTGATGAACACGAATATTGTACTCGAGTCATGGATGTTTAGTATTTATATATGTATGTATTTCTATATATAAGTATTTACATCGTTGTCTAGCACCCATAGTACAAAATTTGCTTAGTTTGGGGTTAGGTCAATATGTGTGAAAATGTCCCAAGAAATTTAATTATTTGTATACAATACATTGAAATTCATCAATAAATACAATTCACACTTATCCATGTTTTCTAAAGTCAGGGAACCTTAAAAATCAGATTTAATGACCAAATTATTCCAAATTCCATTCTCATTTTTAAATGAATCGCCTTCGAGGAAAATTTATAAAAACGTTTCGATTACAATCGCACAATTGCCAAGGGGACAACGATCTGATCCAACCATTCTATTCACTTTATCTTGAAAGCATTAGGTTGAAATTACATTTCAGCTCCGTCAATGAGGACCTTTTCTTTTTAACTACCTATCTGTATTGACAGATGAATGTTGAAACTAAGATAAAGTAAAATTAATCGCTCCGAAGTACGAAGTCCATTCGTCTCTTTCACTTTCACTCGAACCCAGAGACTGAAGCGTTTTGAAATGTGGAGGGGCGGGACTGCCTATAATAGATTATCTCTACGCATACTTAGGACTCATAATAGAATAGTAAACACACATAATATAAGAGTGTAGTGAGCTTGACGACTTCGAAGTATTTCAGAGTTTCGAAGTATCTTTTTAAGAGGAAATAAACATCCCGAAAAGTGGCAACGTCGCATATAGCTGTCAAATGTTTCGCTGTTTTTATTAATTTCTCAATATTACTGTATTTAAAAAAAAAGTTATCATTCTATGGTTGAATGATGCGTCTCGTTTTATATTTATTGGTTAGGCATTCAAATGATAAGATTACATTAAAATGCATGGAAAAAGAAAATACTAGTAGGTACTTCCATAATCCTAAAAATGTCGTGTTCCTATGATAATTATTGCAATCCATACTTAATGTTTTATTCAACCATAGAGCATGTTTTCATTCAGTAATATTCAGAAATTAATGAAAACAGCTAAATATTTGACAGCTATTTGCGACGTTGCCAACTTTCGGAGTAAACCCTCTTAACAAAAGCATTGTAATTTTAATCACTGTGTGAATGGATCTTGTTTTGGTTTCAGGTAATGCTCCGGTCACATTGGGAGTTTCAGAATGATCTTCAAACTATCTAGGACGACATATCACTAAGATTCGTAACATAGAACATGGATAAGATCCGGTTCAAATCACAAAGGCGCTAGTGTCGCGTGAGGTCCAATGACATTCACTTTTGACTGGTTTTGGCGGGCTTCGTGACATAAATTATAATGTCTTTAGTTTACCTATTGAAAAGTGATCTCCTTCGTGAATTTATCGCAAATATGGATTATTTGGCTCTGAATGTGAACTACTACTACTACTACTACAGCCTATTTACGGCCCACTGCTGGGCACAGGCCTCCTCTCATCACGAGAGGGTTTGGGCTATAGTCCCCACGCGGGCCCAGTGCGGATTGGGGACTTCACACACATCTTTGAATTACTTCGCAGATGCGTGCAGGTTTCCTCACGATGTTTTCCTTCACCGAAAAGCACAGTGGTTAATTCAAATTGAATGTGAACGCTTTGAAATAAAATAAAAAAATCCGAACAAAACGGAACAGCACAACATTGCGGCACAGCTACTCGATATGATGATAGTTATTTATTATTAATAAACTTAATGAGATTCAAGATTTAAAACTTTGTTTCGGCACCGATCTTATAAAGTCGCCTTTGACAGCTATACCTCTGGACCTTAGTTAACAGTGGCGCCAACTGGTGAGCAAAGAAACGATAGTCCCCATTAAGTAGGTATGATTTTATTATGACCTTTTACGAGTATGTAAGGGCCCTCGCCCACGACGACTTTTTGTAGCGATGCTGCCGCGCTACTCATATCGCTAACCTTTTTACTCTTTAATGTAAAAAAGGATAGCTAATATATATATATATATAACAAGAACACACTATCATCGGGACTTAATCGCGTAAAAACTCTTGCATCGCGGCCGAAACGTCGAGGTAAAATATAAATAGTTTTTGACTAACTGACTGACTGATCGATCAACGCAGAGCCGAAACTACTGGTCGTAGAGAGCTGAAATTTGGCATGCAGGTTCCTTAGAGAACGCAGGGGAGCACTAAGAGAGGATTTTGCAAAATTTCCACGGGAACGGGAAAAATCGGGATTTTACTTTTTAATATTTCTGCGCATACAAAGTTGCGGGGAAAAGCTAGTTAGCTATAAATAGTGAATCCTTACTAATATTATAAACGTGAGTGTGTTTGTTTGTTTGTTTGTCCTTCCTTCACGTCGCAACAACTGGACCGATTTGGATGAGACTTGGTATGGAAATAGTTTAAGACCCTGGGAATAACATAGGATCCCGATATTTCAACGGAAACGAGTTTTTAATTGGTCAAACCAGTATTTTACTTCGATAACTATAACTACCTATATGTATAGTATCATCGGGCATGATACAATAATATACTTCGCCAGGTATGACAGGCCGGTATTCTGTGTAGTGTGGCCCTAACGTCATTCGCACTGCTGTGTGTTGCAAGTGGTGTATTAAAATAATCCCCAACTCCCATGTATCCTGTGAGTGTTTCATTAAATTATTACGTTAATTTGTTTTTAACTTGTCCCATTTTGTGTGCTTAAACAAGTAAATGACAATATTAATGCGCAAATAAATCATTTTGCATTATAATAGCAGCAAATATTTCCTTCATTTTTGTTTTATTGCAATAAAGTGGCAACTCGACTTTGACGTAAGGGTGACCCGTCACCCGGATCGGCAGACCTTGTTGTCTTAGACCATGATCATCGGGTACGCAAATTCTAAGTCCACGCTGGACGAAGTAGAGGGCAAGCGGCTAGTTTGTTCATAATAAAGTCAACGGATATGTTTTCGGTAGGTTTATTTCCGTTTCAATTTGTCGAGCCTATTCTCGGAGTGGGTCAGAAGCGACGGATACTATATTTTTGATATTTTTTGTTATTTTACCTTGTGTAGACGGCAAGGGACTACCAGCTTCCTGTGGGAATAGTGACAGAATATCTTGGTCATAAAATTACGTTGGGCTTCGAAAATCAAACGGCAGAAATGGAGCGAAGAATAGCCCAAGCCTGGGCCACTTTTGGAGCCAATAAACATACCTTGTGTGGCAACATCCCCTTACACCTAAAGGTTAAAGTTTTCGAGCAATGTGTTATGCCCGTACTCACTTATGGAACTGAAACCATGACGCTCACACAGAGATCGGCTGGAAAGTTCCGTGTTGCGCAGAGAGGAATGGAGCGGGCTATGCTCGGTATCACCCTGCGTGACCGGAAACGAATAGAATGGATTAGGAGCAAGACCAAAGTGAAGGATGTCATGGTGGTTATTGCAAAGAAAAAGTGGGCATGGGCGGGACACATTGCTAGGATGGATGCTAGTCGCTGGGCTCGAAGAGTCCTTGAGTGGAGACCCAGAGCCGACACTAGAGGGCGCGGCAGACCCCCACAGCGTTGGTTCGATGACATCAGACGACACGGAGGCGGGGACTGGATGAGAGGGGCGCAAGACCGCCGGAAGTGGAAACAAAGGGAAGAGTCACATCCAAGAATGGATACTTATGCGGCCACCATGATGATGATGATGATGAGACAGCAAGTATAATCCGACTTGATTTTTTCGTGTCGGAACTCTGTCTCTAATGTTTGTGTGTCTATCTGTTACCTAAAGGCCACTTTTTATCCCGCGGAAAACGCATAGTTCCCGAAGCGAAGTCGCGGGCAGAAACTAGTCTAAATATATAAAACTCAAAGGTGACTGACTGACTGACTGACTGACATAGTGATCTATCAACGCACAGCCCAAACCACTGGACGGTTCGGGCTGAAATTTGGCATGCAGGTAGATGTTATGACGTAGGCATCCGCTAAGAAAGGATTTCCCGAAATTCCCACGGGAACGGGAAAAAATGGAATTTTTCATTTTAATATTTCTGCGCATACGAAGTTGCGGGGAAAAGCTAGTAAGTCTATAAAACGGGTGATAGATCCTAGTTATAGCTGACAAGGACTGTGCTGGTTCTGATATGGTTTAATACCGGAAACAACTATGACAATACTACTTTTTGAATTAAAACAAAATAAAAAATAGAAAAAGCATAAAAAGGTAAAAATCTATGAAAAGAGGTGCGTCGCGCACACTAGGGTTCTCCTGGATGGCTATCACCACCTGTCTTAACTATGTCGCAAAGAAGCCTCGCAATAGGGATGACGACAGGGTGAAGAAATCGAAATTTTAATTAGTTCGTCAGTCAGGTAATAAAAAAATATTAGACATGTATTTTTTGTTTTATCAAATTAACAAAGAATGACTAAGTTAAAACGCATTAAAGTTGGAGAGTGGGGGCTAACTACGTCGCCGTTAGGTATAAATCGTACCTAACCGTGACGTCACGCAACATTTCAACTCAATATATCTCCGTATAAGTTTGATTACGTGAAAAAAGAAAAAAATACGTGTCCAATACTTTTCAATAATCTTCCTGATAAGACTAAGGAAAAAAAGTTGTCGTCATCCCTATTCTCCAACATAAGAGAAGGTTCCAGTCTCAGACAGACAACGTATTTTATTTAGATATCGGCTACTTTCAACCCCGATGCCGTAAGGACGAAGCAGCGGGTAGAAGCTAGTGAAAATGTCACTATTAGCTACATCTGAGCTACACTTAAGTTCAGTGAAATCTACTCGTAGCCCAGGTATGCGTAGCGATAAAATTATTCCTCACTTCAACACGATCAAATTCACAACTAAGAGGTAGGTAGTATTCATCTATGTATTCGCAGACCACTGGGCATTAGGCAATTACACTTAGAGCCACTCGAAGTGATTGAACGGCCCGTACGCATTCAGACCGCCATAGCAGCAAGCCCAGTAACTTATCACTACATAGAGGCCGTATTTATATGGGAAAATTATGTTTACGTCCTCATTTATCCATACTTCCATACTGGACATAGGTCTCCCCTAAGGCTCGCTGCTCAGACCGGTCTTGTGCTACTTGCTTCCACCGGTTTTCTGCTACCATCTTGTTGTAGGCCTACCGACACTCTCCCGGTTCGCGGACGCCACTCTAGAACTTTCTGGCCCCATCAGCCATCAGTCAAAATCACTGCTCCGCGGGAACTAAGCGTTTTTTTCTGGATAAAAAATACCCGGGACTTGAACGATTTCCATACCCAAATTCCTCGAATTTTATCCAGCTTGAAGAGGTATAAGAGACAGACAGAGTTACTTTCGCATTTATAAAATGAGTGTGGATATCAGTTTATAAATAAATATACCTGATGACCCCCATGAATTATTAAATCGTACTTAAGGTACTTAGGTAAGTCAGCTGTTAGCTCGATGGCTTTGGCTGACCTTTCCAAGGGCAAAGGTCGTATAAAAATACCACGCCGTTTAAGACCGAAAGATGGACGATAGGAGCAAATGGGAAAACGCTGTTCACGCTATGGTACAGTTGAGGTCATTATTATGTAAGTATACACCTCCACAACAGCCTGTTTTCATCCCACAATCGCGCAGCGCACCGGCTTTACCTGGCGATGGCGTTTAATTGGTCTTAAGTGGAATCCTTTTCTAACCAATCAAACTAAGTCTCCAAAGATGTCACTATTGAATATTAACTAAGAAGTGCAGCGCGGAGTTCCGGTATCATATAGGCATAGACATAGACATTTATTTCTCAATATCAAATTACAGCATATTTTACATGTCAAAATAAGAGAATTTCACATTGAGATCGTCAGAAAGAATACAAATTAAAAATAAAATTAAAATCAGGAATAAAAATTTTCACCGTTAGATCCTAACTCTCCGTCTTTTCATAACAAAATAAGAAATAATGTTAACAAGTAATAGGATTAATATGGTACAATTGGTATTAGTATTGGTATCATGAGACCTTTCACAGTATTCTATATTTATTTAAATTTTATTGAGTGTCAGTAAAAACTAATAAATAATAAGACCTTAGGGCCCTCGCCCACGGCGACTTTTTGTAGCGATTCTGCCGCGCTACTCATATCGCTATCCCTTTTTGACATCAAAGAGTAAAAAGGATGGCGATACTACCACTGAGTTAATTTTCGTGGAGAAAACTACATGCATTTGCGAAGTAATTCGAGGATGTGTATGCCAAGTCTCCAATCCGCACTGGGCTCGCGTAGTACTAGGTACAGCCCAAACCCTCTCGTGTTGAGAGGAGGCCTGTGCCGCAGAATATTTAATAGTACTACGTACAGAATGGCCACAGAATCACCCGCCTGAATCTAGCCCGCGCGCAACTCGTGCCCAACTCGCCCTTACCGTCATTTGTTTCATCAGAAGATGGTGAGTGAATCATTTGGCCCGCGGAGTGGTACACACACATTTACAAGTGTACAGACGTCCTCGCACGCAAACATTGACAATTCATTCGAATTATGTTAACGAATGAATGAATATTGACGGCCGGATTGGTCCAGTTGGTAGTGCCCTGCCTTCTGTCTCTCATCTCGTTTAATTTTATATTAATTTAGATTACCTAATACTAATATTGTTATTTGACCTTTGGAGACATCTTACATCTTCAAAATTGACTAAGGAGATCGTATACATCTCCTAAACGTGTGTTGTATGATATAATTTTAGAGACTGTGTACAACTTTATGATACCTAGAGACGTATAAGTACAATCTCTAAACATTTGCGATTTTTATTATTATTTTAGTTGTACATATTTAGGTAAGTACTGCCACTAATTAATATTTTCATTAATTTATACATTAATTGATTTAAGTTTAAGTTAGGGACTATACATCCCTTAAATGTAATTTTAGTATGTATCTATATATTTATTTTTATACATATTAATGTAAATGTACTTAATGTTGCTATATGTTTAAATTTTGAAAAAAGGCCTTCTGCTGAGTTTGTTGCGGCGCTTCTTCTCAAGCAATGGGTCTAGAAAGCGCTGGTAAATTCATTTAAAAGTGACGTTTAAATGTCCAGATGTGGCCTATTTGCTGAATAAATATTTTCATTTTCATTTCATTTTCTGTTCCGATGGTCGCGGGTTCGAGTCCCGCTCGGGGCAAACTTTGTGTGTTGAACACGAATGTTTATAATCGAGTCATGGATGTTTAGTATTTATATATATGTATTTCAAGTATTTATATCGTTGTCTAGCATCCATAATACAAGCTTTGCTTAGTTTGGGGCTAGTTCAATATGTGTGAAATGTACCAAGATATTTATTTATTTTTTATGTTCGAAATCGTGATTTTATAGGCCTGTGCCCAGCAGTGGGAGGTAAATAGGTTGTAGTGGTTCTCAATTTCCGCCAGTTATAACTTCTGATATTAAAATAGAATGAATTGAGTGCAGTTGGCACCGATATCTAAACTAGGAGATATTGACGAGCCGTCAATTCTCGTTGAGATTGGTTCCGGAATAAGATGCTAATTGGGTGAAAACTTTATACATACTTAATTGATTTTTATTCTGAATCTCGCGACCTTTCCTTCGCACGGGTAACATCAAATTGCATACCAATACCTGAACCCAACCTCATGAAAATCGGTAAGTGTTTTTCCTCTTCTTCCCTTAAAAATAAAATGGCTTATACTTACACGGTGGGTCAGAAAATATGGCAAATAATTAATCCACCGTATCGGCTATCGATTCTAAGTATATCGTATAGGTCTTTAATATTTTTTGAGTTGGTAAAAAAAAAAATTGTATGTGGGATTGGTTGTGTGAGCGACGCCTGAATCCTATACAAAATATATTATTTTACCCACCATGTATATGCAAGAAAATTTCACAAATGTAATCGGCCTAAGGCTTCGACCAGTGTGTGTTGCCAGTGATGACTTATGGTTCCGAGACGTGGGCGCTTACGATGGGCCTCATAAGAAGGCTCAAGGTCACCCAGAGGGCAATGGAGAAGGCTATGCTTTTCTCTGCGTGATAGAATCAGAAATGAGGATATCCGCAGTAGAACTGGGGTCACCGACATAGCCCGAAGAATTGCGAACCTTAAGTGGCAGTGGGCAGGGCACATTGCTCACAGGACTGATGGCCGATGGGGCAAGAAAGTCCTGGAGTGGCGTCCGCGAACCGGTAGACGAGCTGTCGGTAGGCCTCCAACAAGATGGAGTGACGACCTTGTAAAGGTCGCGGGAATGCGGTGGATGCGAGTGGCACAGGACCGGTCTGAGTGGCGCGCCTTGGGGGAGGCCTATGTCCAGCAGTGGACGTCTATCGGCTGAAATGATGATGATGATGATGATAAATCAGCCTACACGCCACGCAATGTATAGGTACAGTGAAGATAAATGAAGGTATACATCGAGTAAAAGATCGAGTTTTTAGTTTTTGATTTTATCGTACCTGATTTTCAATGTAAAAAGAAAAAGTATACTTTTTATAGAAGTACCTATCACCAATACATACCATTCCCAATTTTTTTATTTAAGTAAAATCGTTTAGCTCCGGTTGTACATACTTTTATCTTTAACAAAAAACTGACTGACAGACTGATCGATCAACGCAGAGCCGAAACTGGTCGTAGAGAGTTGAAATTTGGCATGCAGTAGCACTAAGAGAAAATTTCCCGAAAATCCCACGGGGACGGAAAAAAGTGGGATTTTATATTTTAATATTTCTGCGCATCGAAGTTGCGGGGAAAAGCTAGTATTATATACTTAGTTGTATAGTTTTGGAGAAAATAAATAAAGTAGTTTTAGGAATAAAGGGTTAAAACTTTGTGCATAGTGTTATATCCTTAAAAGGCATCGTTTGATTATAGTTTCAAACTCAAAGCTTTGGGGTCATTTTTTCAAAGGCTATCCTTTATTATAATCATATCACACGTACCTTACCGATATTAACACTGTATAATCTTTGTATGGACTATGTCTGAAATAAACTTATTATTATTATTATTATAATCCAGAAAACTCATACTTCTAATAAAATAATATCTACATTTTATAAATGAAACGCTTTAAATTGAAAGCTCTCCCCTTTTTAATTAAAAACCTAAAGGATTTTCGTTTTTTGTTCCGCTTTTCATGCGCTTTCTGTGATTTATTTATTGTAGAATTTTAATATACGGATCTCTTTACATGTAGATAGGTACTTATGTTAAAATATTTCGTTTTAAATTAAATTACCAATGATTAATGAGCAAAAGCACCAAATAAATACCGCTTGAAAAATGCATTTTTATGTTAAGTGAAAATGGAAAATATTCTCACAATTAACTTTCTGACTTAAAATTAACAACAAACACCCATCGACACCCATACAGACAAAATTTCCTCGTCTACAACACTAACATGATATTCCATCACTTTCACTTTCCGTCCAATATATAAAAAATAATGTACCTAATATAAGACCATCTCAGATTTAAGTTTAAGGTAGGGACTATACTTCCCTTAAATGTAATTTTAGTATGTACCTATATATGAGTTTTTATACATATTAAATTTTGAAAAAAATCCCTCTGCTGAGTTTGTTGCGGCGCTTCTTCTCAAGCAATGGGTCTTGGAAGCGCTGGTAAATTCATTTCTGTTAAATTTATTTTTCTCAAACATGCTCGGAAATGTTCGTGTTACTTTCAAAAAAAGAAGACGCGAGGCCGTCCATTACCGGCCTTGGCCAGCAAAAACATTATTGTCGTGTGTGTATTTTTTTTAATTCGCTTGCTATTTGAGACATCTCTGTAGAGAAACTGACAAATCCATGGAGGTAATAAGTACAACTTCCATGGCCAAATCATCCACGATCATGGAAGTAGTAAATACTGATGTGGGGTAAATGCGCCTAAATTTATTTCGCCCCTATGCCTTGTAAACAGCCAACTACTATAGTTGAGTAATATTTATAGGTTTCGATATATTTATGTTAGGCGCACTTACCCCATCCTGGCGCACTTGCCCCGAAACTGACAAATTCATGGAGGTAATAAGTACAACTTCCATGGCCAAATCATCCACGATCATGGAAGTAGTAAATACTGATGTGGGGTAAGTGCGCCTAAATTTATTTCGCCTCTATGCCTTGTAAACTGCCAACTACTAGTTGAGTAATATTTATAGGTTTCGATATATTTATGTTAGGCGCACTTACCCCATCCTGGCGCACTTGCCCCGACTGACCTTACGTATTTCCTCGCTGTTTGAGAAAAGCATTATATATACCTCGGCCGCAATAGCGATTGCCGGACTCGTACTAATAGAAGGCTTCGCTTCGCTCAGCCTTCTAACTGACTCGTCCGGCAATGCGCTACTTGGCGGCCTCTGCAATAATGTACTATAAAAGTGACGTGTAAAAGTGCCCAGATGTGGCCTATTTGCTGAATAAATATTTTGATTTTGATATAAACATTCAATCACAAAACATTCTAACTTGGAAAAATCTCCGCCGCGGAAGTAAGCCGGTGCTGTAAAAGGGAACCAAATTATTAACTTAATATTTACTTGAGGCCCTCACCGAGCAACAAGTTATTTAGTACTGTCGCGACTCGCGGCTTTGTCTAACAATTAATGCCAGTGAAATACTTGGGAAGTTTGAAGTTGAATACTTTGACTGCGAACTTGAGAAGCGTTTGATCTATTAGGGCCCTTTCACAAACGCACCATACGACGATGCGACGTCGTGTCATATTCATATTTATTAAACACACTCTCACCGGGACTTAATCGCGTAAAAACTATTTATATTTTACCTCGACGTTTCGGCCGCGATGCATAGTCTTCTCGTGACCACGGCCGTTGCATCGCGAGAAACGTCGAGGTAAAATATAAATAGTTTTTACGCGATTAAGTCCCGGTGAGAGTGTGTTTAATATGAGTGTGTATCGCGAAAGTTTGAGACAATGTATATTCATATTTGTTTACTAACTTTTCCCCGTAATTTCGTATGCGCAGAGATATTAAAATGCTAAATCCCGTTTTTTCCTGTTCCCGTGGGAATTTCACTAAATCCTCTCTTAGTGCTCCCTTACGTTCCCTAAGGAACCTTCATGACGACCAGTATTTTCGGCTCTGCGTTGATCGATCAGTCAGTCAGTCAGTTTCTTGTTTTATACATGGTGGGTCAGAAAATATGGCAAATAATTAACCCACAGTATCGACTATTGATTCTAAGTATATTGTATAGGTCTTTAATTTTTTTTGAGTTGGTAAAAAAAATATTTCTTATAGGAATCAGGCGTCGCTCACACAACCAATCCCATATACAATTTTTTTTTTACCAACTCAAAAAAATTTCAAGACCTATACAATATACTTAGAATCGATAGCCGATACTGTGGGTTAATTATTTGCCATAGTTTCCCACCGTTATATACCCGGTTGCTTCTTTACAAGATGTTACATTGTTTTTCTGTCGCTTAACATGGAATGGACTCATATATCTATCTTTTTTACTCTTTGATGTAAAAAAAGGATAGCGATATGAGTAGCGCGGCAGCATCGCTACCAAAAGTCGCCGTGGGCGAGGGCCCTAAGAAGTGTCGTGGAATTCTATTACTTCAATCAGAACTGAACCAAATTAATATGGGACCAATTTGGAAGTACCACCTTTCGAACAAAAAAAGAATCATCGAAATCGGTTCACGTTTACTAGTTATTTTCGGTGAACATACATAAAAAAAGAGATTCCGACGAATTGAGAACCTCCTCCTTTTTTGAAGTCGGTTAAAAAGGCTAAGTCTGCAATTCCGAAATGGTACGACATAGGTGCCATTAACTTGCTGAATATAATAAACTTTATTCTCAAAGGTGTGGTCCATAAAATTAAGTAACACACTACGTTGAGTTGAAATGTGGATCTCAGGTAAAACATCCTTTAGATGATGTTGAGAGTAGATTCGTGCATTGCATTATTGCTCCCTTATCATAAAAAGTCGGTGTAGGTGACATACCTATACACAAACGTTTGAGAATAAAGTTGACTTATACTTAAAAATAAGGTGACTTCTTCTTCTCTTTAAATAATTGGCTTCTGTCTATGTGCAAGACAATTTTAAGGGGCCTTTAATTTTAATTTTTACAGTTATTTATAACTAGCTTCTGCCCGCGACTTCGCCCGCGTGGAATTCGGTTATCGCGTTCCCGTGGGAACTGTGCGTTTTTCCGGGATGAAAAGTAGCCTATGTCCATTCCCGAGACCCCAACTATCTCCATACCAAATTTCATCCAAATCGGTCCAGCGGTTGAAGCGTGAAGAGGTAACAGACAGACAGACAGATAAACGAGTTACTTTCGCATTTATAATATTACTAGCTTCTGCCCGCGACTTCACCCGCGTGGAATTCGGTTATCGCGTTCCCGCGGAAACTATGCGTTATTCCGGGATAAAAAGTAACCTATGTCCTTTCCCGGGACACCAACTATCTCCATGCCAAATTTCATCTCAATCGGTCCAGCGGCTGAAGCGTGAAGAGGTAACAGACAGACAGACACACAGACAGGCAGACAGACTGAGTTACTTTCGCATTTATAATATTAATATGGATAAATATGGATAAGTTACCAAACATCATTGTTGGTGGTGTCCGCGAACTGGGAAACGAGCTGTCGGTAGGCTTCCAACAAGATGAAGCGACGACCTCGTGAAAGTCTCGGGAAACCGGTGGAAGCGCAGGACCTATCTCAGTGGCGAACCTTTGTGGAGGCCTACGTCCAACACAGGACGTCTATCGGCTGAAATGATGATTATGATGATGATGATGATGATGATGATGATGATGATGATGATGATGATAAAATAGCTCCGCATCTAACTTTAAAGCCATCGTCTCCTCGTGTCGCCAGAGATCTTTTCGCATATTTTTTATTTGCGAGACCCTAAACACTCGAGGCGGGACCCTTGTTAGGCTCGTTACGCCATTCGGGTTCCGTACGTGGTAGCTGGTATGAATAATTTCGTAGGATTTTATGTAAAGCGAGGTTAAAGTTATCTCGTTAGGGAGGTTATGGTTTGCCGTTGGCTTCTTAAACCACTGCGTAGGTTGCATCAACTGCAGTTGAAGGATTCATCATCGTTATGATGGCTTGGCCGCCGAACTGTCATTACAATACAGAAACGTCATGCAAATTTAATTTCACACGGTTAATTTCAGAGGTGCAAGTCGTATTTGAATCCCCGACCCCTCTGCATGAGAGGCGGTAGGTCAAACCACTAGGCCACCACGGTTACCACAGTAGTTAGACATAGACATTTATTTCTCAATATCAAATTACAGCATATCTTACATGTCAAAATAAGAGAATTTGACATGGAGATCGTCAGAAAGAATACAAAATAAAAATAAAATGAAAATCAGGAATAAAATGTTTCACCATTAGGATCGTCTTTTCATACCAAAATAAGAAATAATGTTAACAAGTAATAGGATTAATATGGTACAATTGGCATGTCGAATTATATTTATAAAAGGTCCATGTATTCTTTAAAATAATATAACGAATGTTCTAACAAAACGTTCTTAAGTTAACGTCGAAACACCGCATATGGTATAGGTAGATTTCGATCGAATCTCAGTAAAAGAATAGTTACTTACCATGTCGTATTTAGCTCAGGTTGTCAGACACGCATGGCACTAATTCAAGCAGCGTCGATTCTTTCAATGCCCAAAACTCTCTCGCGCTCCAATCTTCTATGAGAAAAGACGTCGGCACTGAAGCACAGTTTAATAAATAGTTACCTGAAGGCACAGTATATCTAATAGGTACTACGTACCAGTAGCGAAACGCACCGCCCCGCACCAACACAAGTTACCTCACCCCGCCCGCGGTGAACGTACACGTCTCACTATAGCAAAAACGGTCGGAACGTGCACTCACGCATACACGCGCACGTATTTGTACAACATAATATTTTAGTGTGCAGATTACGTTCCGAAGCCGTGGTAGTCTAGCGGTTCGACCTACCGCCTCTCATGCAGAGGATCGGGGTTCGATTCAGGCTCGCACTTCTAAGTTTAGGTACTCATGTGCAAAATTCAATTTGATTGAATAGCACTGAGCTTTTCGGTGAAGGAATGTTTTGTTTGTGAGGAGGCTTGCACGCATCTGCGAATTAATTCAAAAATGTGTGTGAAATCCACACTGAGTCCGCGTGGGGCCCAAACCCTCTCGTAAAACGTGGGACGCAAATAGGCTGTAGTAATATAGTAGTAGTATAGTCGTTGGGTGTGCTGAAGGCCCGTTAACTCATTTACTATTCAAGTCATTTTCTAAGCAGAATTAACTTGCAGTAATCGGATAACACAGCCCGGAGGATCCGGTTAGGGCTTAAACCAATTATCAAATTCGATTCGTGGCTTTATTAAAGTAAGAGATTTGTGGTCAGAGTTGGGTTGCTGGGTTCTGAAAATTGGCTTTAAGTTGTATTTATATTTAACACAAAATGTAGTAAGGTTTTGGTTAATTTAGGCACTCGTATTATGAATAAGTTACATCTTTTAATTAAACAGTAGGTTTTTGTTTCTTTCAAGTACCTAATTAGTGTTCCGTCATTTTTACGATTATTTTCATACAATAAAGATTAATTAATTAAATAAAATACAAAATGAAAAAAATTGCAAAAAATTTAAACTCTATAATAGTAGTTTATGTAACTGCTACATAATAAAGGTCCTTAAAACACGAGTGGGGTTTTACGACACTTTACATTTTAACAAGAGTGGTTAATAACATCGCACTTAAGGCCTAATTATGTACAGTTGCATACACAACTTTAACACATTCACTGCCACTTCTGTTTTACGAACTTTCGCCAGGTGCCACATCTGTCATTAAGGGAACATTGCAACGCACATGTGCGTTCAAGGCACTGCGGGAAAGTCAGCAAAACGCATATATGCGTTGGTGGCAGTGAATGCGTTAACTGCACTCATTTTATAAATCCTCAATCGTTATATCAAGTAGCAACCAGTTAGTAAATTTTATGTTACTTAGGTACTGCGCAGACCTAGAGAGTCTCTAATAAATCGGAAACTACCCTAAAACTAGGGAACGCGAATAGTTGGAATTTTCCCTAACTTATTAAGGGGATACCCGGCTCAGTCGCCCGCGAAACTTGAGGCGTACCCGTGTCCAATTACCATTTGATATTGCTTTAAATATGTACAGTCACCGGCAAATATGAGATTAGGTTCAGTCTGTCTCGGAAATATGTAACACTAGCTTTTCCCCGCAACTTCGTATGCGCAGAAAAAATAAAAAGTAAAATCCCGATTTTTCCCGTTCCCGTGGGAATTTTGCAAATTCCTTTCTTAGCCGATGCCTACGTCATAACATCTACCTGCATGCCAAATTTCAGCCTGATCCGCCCAGTGGTTTGGGCTGTGCGTTGATAGATCACTATGTCAGTCAGTCAGTCAGTCACCTTTGAGTTTTATATATTTAGATAATGGATTACTGAAGGAGCGAGAGAGAAACACTTTTATTTGCATTAAACAGGGGTCAGAACTGGTGGTTATAGGTACGACATTAAGTACCTACGAGACTTAGAAGGCGCGCGGCGAAGCACTTGCCGTTGAAACAAAGTCTATAATAGGGATGACGACAACTTTTTTCCCTTAGTCTATCAGGAAGATTATTAAAAAGGAACACGTATTTTTTCTTTTTTCACGTAATCAAACTTATACGGAGATATATTAAGTTGAAATGTCGCGTGACGTCACGGTTACGTACGATTTAAACCTAACGCGGTGACGTAGTTAGCCCCCACTCTCCAACTTTAATGCGTTTTAACTTAGTCATTCTTTGTTAATTTGATAAAACAAAAAATACGTGTCAAATATTTTTTATTACCTGACTGACGGACCAACTAGAATTTCGATTTCTTCACCCTGTCGTCATCCCTATTGCTTCGCCTTCTTAGTTGTGTAAACCCAATAAATAAAAAACATTTATTTCAGAATTTAAACGCCCATATGTGGCCAATGAAGCCATGATGTTATTTATTTATTTAAACTTCATTGCACATACAAAATGTATACAATTGGCGGACTTAATGCCTAAAGGCATGCTATGTGGCAAACATTTCTTAATGTGAATCAGAGTCACAAATATAAATAATATACTATAAGAGTAAAAATTATTTAAAAAATCTTCTTATTTTGTAGTAGCTTCTGCACGCGACTTCGCCCGCGTGGAATTCCGTTATCGCCTTCCCGCGGGAACTATGCGTTTTTCCAGAACAAAGAGTAGCCTATGTCCTTTCCCGGGACTCCAACCTATCTCCATACCAAATGTCATCCAAATCGCTCCAGCGGTTGATGCGTGAAGAGGTAACAGATAGACAGATAGTCAGAGTTACTTTCGCATTTATAATATTAATAATATGGATATTACAACATGATTACAACCTATCTTTATTATATGAATTCTTGGTTTTGAAGGTAACGTGGACCTGTGACTTCCACGTGAACAGGATTCAATTTGAATTTACAAGTATCTATCTAGCTTTTTAGATATGGGATACTTTTGGAATGATTTCGGTAGCTAAGGAACCCTTGGCCTTTTTTTGAAGTCGGTAAAAAAAAATCTATTTATTATGTTCTCGTGTACGCCAGCCCTAGGGCTGAAAGAGCGCGCTGCATGTGATAGAAAGAGATGGCCAGTTTGGGAGCGTACGGTGCAACAAAACCGGTTTTTTGTTAGCAGTCGGCCTTCTGTACGTTAGTACTATTACTTATTCTGTGCCCGTATATATGTGAACGAGAGTTTGAGTAGTGCTCAAAAGCACTTGCTTTTTCAATTCAAAGAACAATTCAAGCGTAAATTGCGTTTATGTATGTGTGGGGCAAAGATGGGAAGATACTCATTCGTAAGGATAGCAACTCGCCTATAATAGTACATTACAGACCTAGGTGGTGAATTCGTAAATGTCCCAGATTGCAGGTTTCTGTGGCCCGAACCGAAGGTGAGGACCATAAATATGCGATCTGGGGCTTTACGAATTACCGCCCGTGGTTTGTCAAAAGTTTTACGTCTTGCCTTGGCCAAGAAGTGAGATTTTCTCTCCGCTTAGCGGGCAGAAAATCCCACTTTACGGCCAAGGGTGATGTAAAAGGAATAAAGAGTACGGCTGAGTTTATCAAGTTAGCGAAGCTGGGTGAGATAATAATATTGTAATTGTTTGGGAAATTTTATAAACACAGTTTGCAATTATCTTATCCACTGTGAGTAGATTAAGGGCCGGTTCCTATATCCACGTAACGCCTCGTTTTGCCTACGGACGGTTGAAATTTGACAGATTCTCTATGGAACATATGTCAAAAATCAACCGTCCGTAGGCAAAACGAGGCGTTTCGTGGATATAGGAACCGGGCCTTAGTCATCTCTTAATGTGTTGGAATAAAATTGCAACCATAGTCTTAGTTCTTGTAAGTGGTGGTTTCGCAGTGGGCTTAAAATCAGCATTAGCTGTGCCCATACCCTTTTTCCATAATAAATGCATGTTATCTGTTAAACTACAGAGTGCCTGTATGATTTGTTAAGCTAATAAATACATGTTTCATATTATTATGGAGAATAAACGAATTTGTATTTGTGCCTACCTATATCTCTTTCGATTGTTTCACTCTCTAAAGTGGATGTTTGATCAAACACTATGGGACCCCATTTCTCAAGGGCTCTCAAATTGCCTCCAATACGCTATCGAATATTTTCAGCTTCGTTAACTCCCCCTGCTTGCCTTCAGGTCCCTCGTTCAATTTCATCCCATGACTTGCTAACTTTCCTTATGAGATGAGTGATGGGAATATGAATTTAAAAATGCTTTTACAATGCATATGCTCAGAAAGCCACCTTTATGTTGGTAAACATTATCGCAGAAAGTTTTACTTTCCTGCACGTTTGTGCACACTGTGCGGGAATGAAAATAGGAACTACTTTCCGGAAAGTAAAATGTCTGTAGCGTCCAAACTAAAGTGATCTGAACAATAAAATTACAAAGCTATATTTCTATTTTTTTTTTTTGGGTGTTTTAAAATGATTAATGCCTTAATAAATAATACTTTTACTTCTTAAATATATATTTTATGTGTTATTGTAAAACGTTGTATGACACTTTTGCGAATAGGGAATTCCAACCTACTTTCCGCACTTGTATCATAAATAACTAAGTGAGAAAGTACATAATACATTCAAGAATAGCTAAACGTAGGTACTTTTAACCCCTAGCCTAAAAGGGTGGAGGGGGGTGTTATACAGTCATTATCAGATTATGTGAACGAACAAGGTTGATCATAAGTACCTGAATATGCATTCTAACGTCATAACAATAAGATCGTTGTTTTGTGGCCTTATTTGTTTTCATATATTGATGGCGACTGAATATTTGCCGTGTGTGTGTCTGAGTGTCTGTGTCCTCTTATCTTCCCAATAAAATGAACAAGTTCTGATTTTAGTTTTATTTTGTTTGTTAGCTGAATTTATCGAGAATGCTCTTTGTTTGTTTGTAAAAACTCGTCTATGCAGTTGAACAATTATTTTCTCTATCCTGAATCCGTTTGCCGTTGATATGTAAAGTTTTTTTTTTTCAATTTAGAGTCAGTCGTTGTAACATCCAGTCTTTTAGCCAACTGTGAATGGTAGTGGCATAGTGATTTATTTAAAATACTTAGAATAAAATATTTCAAAATCAAAATCAAAATATTATTTATTCAGCAAATAGGACACATCAGGGCAATTTAACATAAATGAATTTACCCGATTTCGGTTTGCACATCGACACAATATATATGGGGGGTCAAGCAAAAAGTTGTGACTATATTTTACGCACAGATCGATTCTAAGATAAGATAAGATAAGATAATATTTATTTGCTGAAAAAGGGTTAATTTACAGGTCTTAAATTAAATGTTAGTTCGCCTTAATCAGCTGTTTCAAACAGCATGAAAATATTTAGGTAAAAATTGAATTATTTTAGTTTTTATACATTTATAGCAATAATCATTATATTATATATTAATTATGATGAAAATATTTAGAAAAGAAAATGTTCATTACAATATTATTCAATTGAAAAGATTAATTTACCTAATTATGATCCATGAATTCTTTAACAGTATAAAAACAATTATCTAGAAGAAGTCTTCTCAGGGTTTGTTTGAATTTTACTCCGTCTAAGGCTTTTAACTCTACTGGCAGAGCATATTTTTTAGGTTTTTATTTTTTGTCGAGTTGCTAAAAAACATTTTTTTGTAGGTATGGGATTCAGGTATCGCTCACACCATGCAATTTTTTTACAAACTCTAAAACTGTCAACAACCTAAAAAACATGCTTAGAATCCATAGCTGAAACTAAAATATCATCACAAAGTTTTGCTTGGCCCTAGGTATATAAGTTAAGAACATAATAATTAAAATCCGCGAACCGGGAGACGAGCTGTCGGTAGGCCTCCAATAAGATGGAGCGACGACCTCGTGAAGGTCGCGGGAAACAGGTGGAAGCAAGTAGCACAGGACCGGTCTGAGTGGCGAGCCTTGGGGGAGGCCTATGTCCAGCAGTGGACGTCTTTCGGCTGAAATGATGATGATGATGATGAATTAAAATAATATTATAAACATCGACGCGCCCCAAAAAGAGAAACCCATGGGGTAACCTACTCAACATATTATTGCCGTGAAGCCCACGTTGATTTTTAGCGGCTCCATACTGTAATTTGTTACATTACATGGATTTAATATATATCATTATTCGGGAGATATTTTTAGGTACCTGTCGATGTATATGGGCCCTTACCCATCTGACGGCCACTTTACTCCGGCACCTCAAATCCAACGAATGTCATATCATCTCCGAACAGCACATGAGACATGACGCGATAACGTAATCCATGGACCGGATATGACGCCCTGACAGCCGGAAATAAAGCCGGATGACCCGGGACCCTGCGTCGACTTCGTTTTTGACCCGGATGACGTGACGTCACATGTAACTGCCAGTTGAAACTACGTCAAAGCATTATTTATGTCAAAAGCGTGCTTTTCCCAATTAATTTCGGAAAAGAGTGAGTTTAACTCTCTTGGAGAGTGTTGTGGTCGTAGATAATTTGCTATGTTTCTTTTAATACCTTCTATACAATAACATAACATTTATTTTGCCTGCCGAATAAGTGCTTTAAATATTACCACCGTATATTATTCAAAATTTGAATACAAATGCAAATGTAATGTAAATTTGTATGTGTAAATTTTGAAAAAAGGCCTTCTGCTGAATTTGTTGCGGCGCTTCTTCTCAAGCAATGGGCATTGGAAGCGCTGGTAAATTCATTTAAAAGTGATGTGTTAAAGTGCCCAGAAGTGGCCTATTTGCTGAATAAATATTTTAATTTTGATTTAGCCCAGTAGTTAGCAGTTCCACCTAAGAAACGTGTTGAATTGATTATTGTGTAAATTAATTGATTATTGTGTTAATCATACTCGTTATTTTCTTATAATCATTATTTCTATGACTGTCTCTATAATATCGGATCAGGATCGGATCCTATAAAACCTCAGACAATAATGGGATCAGTAATGGGATTCGATAAAGTTTCTGCTGTATAAGGTTCTTTACATTTTATTGGCTGTAAAGGTGCAAAGTGCTATAGCTGCTTCTATACGGTGATATAACGATCAGTAAACGCTTTACAGGCTATCAACGCGAAATCTTTGAGTTAAAAGCTTAAAAAAACAGACTCTGGGACTAATCTTACTTACTAAGAGTTCCGTATTATAACTGGCAAGGTATAAACAAGAATCAGTTTGTTTAATTGACAGCTTTGAATCTTGCATATACTATTTTAAACCGATTTCAAATGAAGGGTAATATTGTGGAAGATGCTAAATATATAAAAATTTACATTTAAAGCTTTAATTACCAATAAGTACTTATACCACATTTTATAGATGTGTACTGTATGTATGAATATTTGTATGTTACAGTTTATTTTTGATCGAATTTTAAACATTCATTATTTTTTATAGCTTCAATGCAGTGTAAACTCGGTAAATTTTCTACTATTTAATAGAAACCTACATTTCTGCGTTCTTGAGAAATGATATTGAAAAACTTAAGGTCATACAATTTTTCTTTGAGGCACGGAACCTTGAAAACGGTGTATTGGCAGTAAAATCGAATCACTCTTTGTTTTTATACTCCGCTACCTTCTTTTGTCTAAAAACGGAAAGATTGGGGCGAAAACGATTCCTTTTTAGGGTCCGAAGTCCACAAGGAACCCTTATAGTTTCGCCATGTCCGTCCGTCCGTCCGTCCGTCCGTCCGTCCGTCTGTCCGCACTATTGCTCGGAGATGCTTAGGTCTAGAGAGCTGTAATTTGGCATGAATATGCATATTAGTTACGCTGACAAAGTGGTACAATAAAATTATGAAATATATTTTTTTATAGGGTACCTCCCCTACTCGTAAAGTGGGGATGTATTTTTTTTTTCTTGCGTACCCCATAGTGCGGCATATCGTTGAATAGGTCTTAAAAAAATATTATGGGTTTGTTAAAACCATTTTTTGATTAAGTGATGCGTTTGTGAAATATTAAGCTTTAAAGTGCTATTTTTTGTTAGAGTCACGTGTCCCCCCCCCCCCCTGCCAGCTAAATGGTGGTATTTAGATGGCTGAAAAAAATCACGGTTGTGGCATATATAACGTAGTTGAAAGGAAAACTATCAGAGCTAAGTAGGCTGTACAAACTTACGAGTAATAGTCGACCAACTTATAATGATGATTTTTCTCGAGCGGCAGGGGCGTCGGGCGGGCACGTCATACCACAGGCTAGCTAGATGCTAATAAGTCTTAGAAAGGTACTGTGGGCATCCTCAACTTCGGAACCCTATAATTTGCGCGTGGCCCGACACGCACTTCGCCGGTTTTTGTTTTTTGTGTTCGATATCTCGATTTAAATGGGGAACGGTTATCAGATTTCGCTTTTAAAACAAAAGAGGATAGCTTTGTGTCTTTTAGGCCGGCCACACACGGTCTGAATCAGACTCTGAATGTAAATTCATAATCTGAATTCCGGCGACGGAACTACTGAACCTATTTGAATGCAGTTTTCAAAGGTAGATAGAGCATAATTCGGGGCTATATATAAGATATGTTTCATTTAATCGAATGACGGAAAAAAAGTTATCGCCATTTTTATATTCCACGCGCATGAAGTTCATTTTTCTTATGTCTATGGAATGCAGCAGCCGCTTACCATCACTTGGCCTGTACCACACGGCGGACACGGCCTATAAAAACACGATTTCAAACACAATTCGAATGAAGTCTCAATGTTTGCGTGCGATGACGTCTGTGTGAGTGCGAGCACATCTGTACACTTGTAAATGTGTGTGTGTGTACCACTACGCGGGCCAATGATTTCCTCTCCATCTCCGGATGAAACAAATAACGGTAAGGCGAGCTGGGCGCGAGTAGCGCACGGTCTACATTCAGGCGCGTGATGACGTGGCCATTCTGTACGTAGTCATCATCATCATCATCATTTCAGCCGAAAGACGTCTACTGCTGGACTGGACATAGGCCTCCCCAATGCTCGCCACTCAGACCGGTCCTGTGCTACTTGCTTTCATCGGTTTCCCGTGACCTTCACGAGGTTGTCACTCCACCTGTACGTAGTACTATTAAATATTATGTGCCTATACGTCCGTTTGCCTGCCGATAACATGAAAAAAACACGAAACGTCTCAAAAGCCACTCAGTATAAATAGGCTATATATTTTTACAGCAATACGTCACTGTTTACCAGAAGCTTTCAAAGCACACTATCTCCACGAAACTTCGTGAAGCTGAAACGGTAATGCGTATTATGGTAAACGAGAAAACCAATTTGCTGCGTCAATATGTTTGTACCGAAAAACACGTCTGTGTTGTCTCTGAAGAAAATATGTGTTTTATGTACGAGAGTATGTTTATTTTGAGTTACTGATAAATTGGAAACCTGTGCTGCAATTTCACAGCTTCTGCTTCTAAGGTAGACGATATTTTGAATGTTTGTAGGTAAATCACTGTAACAGCCTCTTTACGTCCCGCTGCTGGGCACAGGCCTCCTCCCATCACGAGAGGGTTTGGAATAATAGTCCCCACGCGGGCTGAGTGCGGATTGGGGACCTCACATCTTTGAATTATTTCGTAGAAGCGTGCAATTCTCCTTTTCTTCACCCCCAACCCTTTGACGAGATGAGGTAGGTTCATTATGCGCGGCTATTTTGAGATTTATAAAGTTTAAAATTCTTTAGGTTTTAATGTTTTCACAACAGGAGTAAAATAAGAAACAAATGGCGGTAAATTAATGAACTTTTCTGTCTTATAAAAAGTCAAAGTCAAAGTTGTTTATTGCTAGAACACAGTATGACAGAAGTTGTTATATATTTTATAGAGTGTGCTTATGTTCTACCAAGTGAAGGCATGCAATATTTTATATTGGTGGGATTGAAAAAACAATGTAGTTTTTGAATATTTTCTAGTTCAGCGCTTAAACTAAAGCGCCTCAGGATATAACTGAAAAGTTGTAATGTAATATGTTTAATTAAACAGAATCTTCTGTTAGGCCGTTGTACCTATAGTCAATTTTCTAATTCGAGATAAAGACGGGTGGCCTAAAATAAATGTATTTTTTCGTAGGAATATTTCCATTTTAAAAATCACACGCTGTGTTGATTTACTTACCTATTTCTTGGAATTCTTGGTACTTTTAAAACAACGTTTTAAATAACTAAATATCAAAACCTAAATCAGATGTCGTAGATTTTTGATCTGGAATTAGCAATCTGAGTATTCTTAAAACAATTTCTAATTTTCTAGAAAGTTTTTTTAACTTTACAAATGTATGGTAAGTAGTAGATGAGATTATATATACTAATTATTATCCGGATAATTAACTAAGTATAAAATTCCTATTAGACACGCTTGTTCTTATAGTTTTCTTTTTTGGCATGTTTGTAATATTATTTTTGTACATTTTTTCTTTTGTATGTTTTGCTGTAAACGGTGTCTTCTCAAGTATAGCTCAAGTATCGGCTAATTATTAAGACAGCTGCAATGGAGTTGCAATTAAATTCTAGGAAATATTGTTTAGAAAAGTGAAGAAAAAATTAAAAAGAAAAACCGGCCAAGTGCGTGTCGGACCACGCGCAAAGTATAGGGTTCCGAAGTTGACGATGCCCACAGTACCTTTCTAAGACTTATTAGCATCTAGCTAGCCTGTGGTATGACGTGCCCGCGCGACGCCCCTGCCGCTCGAGAAAAATCATTGGTTTTTTAATCATTTCATAAGTTGGTCGACTATGACTCGTAACTTTGTACAGCCTACTTAGCTGTGACAGTTTTTCTTTCAACTACGTTATATATGCCATAACCGTGATTTTTTTCAGCCATCCAAATACAACCATTTAGTTGGCAGGGGAGGGGGACACGTGACTCTAACAAAAAATAGCACTTTAAAGCTTAATATTTCACAAACGCATCACTTAATCAAAAAATGGTTTTAACAAACCCACAATATTTTTTTAAGACCTATTTAACGATATGCCGCACCATGGGGTACGCAAGAAAAAAAAAACATCCCCACTTTACGAGTAGGGGAGGTACCCTATAAAAAAATATATTTCAAAATTTTATTGTACCACTTTGTCAGCGTAACTAATTTGTATATTTATGCCAAATTACAGCTTTCTAGAATTAACCATCTCCGAGCAATAGTGCGGACAGACGGACGGCCGGACGGACATGGCGAAACTATAAGGGTTCCTTGTGGACTTCGGAACCCTAAAAAAACAGTGGTTTGTTATAAGCTCAGACGACACCAACCAACCGCACACATGTTACGAAGATATGGAGGTACAAACAGGCATACACACGGATACATAGATTTTTTCGGGGGTTAGAAACAGACGTGACGATACCTTATTGCTGCCGTTCATTGTACTTGTATTTTGCCATGAAAAATTCACGCGGTCAGGTGCAATCGAACCCGGACCCTTATTCGAGCCCATACAAATAGGGATATAGGATTTCCCATATTCCAATTATAAGGATAGGAGCGGCCACACATTATAATGAACTAGCTTCTGCCCACGATTACGCCCGCGTGGAATACTGTTATCGCGTTCCCGCGGGAAATATGGGTTTTTCCGGGATAAAAAGCAGCCTATGTCCTTCCCGGGACTCCAACTATCTCCATACCAAATTGCATCCAAATCGGTCCAGCGGTTGAAGCGTGAAGAGGTAACAGACAGAGTTACTTTCGCATTTAAGGCACTCGGTTCCATACTATATTTGGTACTGGTAGCCTGTTCCAATTCAATTTGAATTTACCACTGAGCTTTTCGGTGAAGGAAAACATCGTGAAGAAACCTGCACGCATATCTGGGAAGTAATTCAAAGTATTAAGTCCGCCTTTTGTACACTAAGTTTTATGTATGTACAATAAAGTTTAAATAAATAAATAAGTCTTGAATCCGCACTGGCCCTGCGTGGGGACTATAGCCCAAACCCTCTCGATACGAGTGGAGGCCTGTGCCCAGCAGTGGAACGCAAATAGGTAGTAGTAGTAGGGCCTGGTGCTAGGTCCGGGGTGGTACCACCGTCTTTCCCCGTTAAGCTGCAGATATCGCCATATAGCAGAGCTCGCACTGTTGCGTCTCGGTAGGGGGTTAAGGCAGCCGGTGAATTTTCTGGTACAGAGGCATTCCATCTTAGGCCTTAGGGTAGGCAACTCATTCGAGATCTTATGGTTTCTTAATGAGGGATAATAGGATTTCGGTGTCCATGGGCCGCAGTGACCACTTTTCATCAGTTTGATGTGCGCTCGTTTGCCTATACCAATAACATAAAAAATACGTTTTGTATTAGACCCCGCACACTGTCACAAAAATTCTGATCAAATTCTGACCAAGTGCCTTCCAGCCAGCGTCAGACCGTCAAAACGTCGGTGCCCTATAGTCACTTCGTGAACTCGAATGAGCACCCTGAACTTTGCGTGCCCGCCTTGTTTGCTTTGGTATTCTAACCGCAACGTTATTCCGTAATTGTACGAGGTTGGAGGAATCATATCTTTCATGCGGAATGGAATTTCGATATTCAATTTTGGAGAGAAATCTAAGTACGAGTATGTGATGGTATGACTTGTTGTGGTTGTTAAAAAATTTAAGTGATTTCACTTACATCTCATAAAGAGGCTTGAAGGAAAACATCCTGAGAAAACGCGTAACTGTTTATTTACGTAATAATTCAAAAATAAGTGTGTGAATTCGCTAATCAGCGACTACATCCAAGACCCTTTCGTGAAACTACTACTACTACTACAGCCTATTTGCGTCCCACTGCTGGGCACAGGCCTCCTCTCATCACGAGAGGGTTTGGGCTATGGTCCCCACGCGGTCCCCAGTGCGGATTGGGGACTTCACACACATCTTTGAAATAATTCGCAGATGCGTGCAGGTTTCCTCACGATGTTTTCCTACACCGAAAAGCTCAGTGGTAAATTCAAATTGATTTTCGCACATAAGTAAACTAAGGGGTGCGAGCCGGAATCGAACCCCCGACCCTCTGCATGAGAGGCGGTAGGTCGAACCACTAGGCCACCACGGCTTCCCTTTTCCTTCGTGAAAAGAGATGTCGTATATATCCATCATCCAGCAGGATGCAAAAAAGCTGGAGCAAAAGTAGGTATAATTATCAAGTTCGTCTTTACTCAGTTGACTGTTTTCAATAACGTCTCTTTGCTCAGCGCGTCATATTGTGGCGGGACCCCAGAGCGGCGTTATTGGGTCCTTTTCATAGCAAGAGAAATAAACATGGCGCGTAGCGTAACGCTTAAGTCGGTATCATAAAGTCTATCATTGCTCGATCCATGCGCCATAGTAATTGTGTCGTTGACACGACGCCGAGCTGTTTTGTGTCTCGAGGGCACTTTGCAATTCATCCTGCGAAGTGGCGTTTCGGTTTTATTTGTTCGCCTAAACATAAAACATACAAAAATACAAATAATTTATTGTCAGATTGTGTGTAACAAAGGAGTTCTTGAAACATAATAAAGGTGCGACACATTCGGCTAATAGAAGCCATACAATATTTAGGTAAAATACATTAAAAATTGACAGCTGATTTTTTACTACATGTTTCGGTTTCGGCCAAGCCAACACGCATACGGACTTCCAGATCCTTCTTGTCCCATATTTTATCAAAAAGCGATATATGTAGTGTGGTGTAGTTAGTATAGTAGTCAGAATAAACAAGTCTAATACCGGTTTTGGTATAAAGTTATTCGTCAAATGTAATTTTAGTATGTACCTATATATGTATTTATATACATATTAATGTAAATCTAATGTAAATCTAATTGTTTAAATTTTGAAAAAAGGCCTTCTGCTGAGATTGTTGCGGCGCTTCTTCTCAAGCAATGGGTCTAGGAAGCGCTGGTAAATTCATTTCTGTTAAATTCATTTAAAAGTGACGTGTAAAAGTGCCCAGATGTGGCCTATTTGCTGAATAAATATTTTTATTTTCATTTTCGTCCATTTCGTTGCACCCCATTGTTAGCTGAAAACGGTTTCGGCTATCGTTTCCATCCCTTGACATTTTGTATATCACAAATACTCGCAGAACTTAATTATACCTTAGGGTATCTCTTGGGGTGAAGGGCGTTTGGCTTCATGCAATTAATAAAATGTTCAATAGCATATCGCCTAGCCACTTGATTTCTTGGCATCTATCTGGACTAGGATAAATACAAAAAAATATATTCCTCGTACCTACTGACGCCGTGCAGTCCGTGGTAGCCTAGTGGTTCGACCTACCGCCTCACATGCAGAGGGTTGGGGGTTCGAATCCGGCTCGCACCTCTGAAATTATTTATGTGCGAAATTCAATTTGAATATACCACAGAGCTTTTCGGTGAAGGATAACATCGTGAGGAAACCTGCACGCATCTGCGAAGTAATTCAAGGATGTGTGTGAAGTCCCCAATCCGCACTGGGCCTGCGTGGGGACTATAGCCCAAACCCTCTCGTGATGAGAGGAGGCCTGTGCCCAGCAGTGGGCTGTAAATAGGCTGTTGTGGTGGTGGTGGCTACTGACGCCATGGCAGCCTGGTGGTTTGACCTACCGCCTCACATGCAGTGGGTCGGAAATTTGAATCCGGCTCGTTTACTTCGAGTTTACATACGTGCAAAATTCAATTTTATTTTAAAACTGAGCTTCTCAGTGAGGGAAAACATCACGCACTCGTCTGCAAAGTATTTAATTAAATAGGATGTGTGTGAAGTCCCCAATAAGGCCGTGTGAAAACTGCCCTTGGGCCCACTCGTGATGCGAGGACGCCTGCGACGAGCTGTGAGACGTAAATAGGCTGTTGTAGTAGTGGTATTGGTGGTACCTGACTCTTTTCTACAAGAAGTATTTTGTCGCCCGTTTATAGGGAGCAAAATGCGATTTGACTCCCTCCATTTGGTTTTCATTTCGACCCGGCTAACAGGGAGCAAAGTTCGATTTTGTTCTCTCCATTTGTTTTAAATTTTTAATTTCTGCCCAGCTTACAAAGAGCAAAGTTAATGGCAATAATGTAGTATTTACTTGTTTTATCATAAGAGGGGTGAAAAGTAGAGTGAACAACACGGTAGCAATAGTACATTATTGCAGAGGCCGCCAAGTAGCGCATTGCCGGACGAGACAGTTCGCTTCGCTCAACCCTCTATAATTACGAGTCCGGCTATCGCAATTGCGTTCGAGGTATATATAATGCTTTTCTCAAACTGTGAGGAAATAATAAAATGATCATCACCACCTGGCCACCACTTCGTTGCCGGCCTTGGCCAGCGGCAACATTATTGTCGTGTTTGTGGCGGTGCAGCACCAATTAGAAATATAATGTTGTAATTTTATTGTTCAGGTCACTTTAGTTTGGACGCTACAGACATTTTACTATAGTAGTTCCTATTTTCATTCCCGCACAGTATGCACAAACGTGCAGGAAAGTAAAACTTTCTGCGATTATGTTTACTAACATAAAGGGAGCTTTCTGAGCATATGCATTGTAATAGTACATTACTACAGAGGCCGGGAAGGAGGATGTTGCAGGCCGAGTATTATATACAGCCAAACGAAGTGAGGCCGGATAGTTACGAGAGGCCGACAACTTCCGTTCCCCGCCGTTGTATGTATAGTGCTTTTCTCAAACATGCAATGAAATAAATAAATAAAAATCTGTAAATCAAAAAATTTATCACTTGAGAAATTACAGGTGAATAAAAAAATATAACTAACACGTATCATACGATTCGAACATTGCTTAAGCATGTTTCTGAACAAATCCTTAGCATAGACCTGTGGAACGCCACTTGTCATTCATTATTGACAATCAAAATGATATAGCTGTATAGGCAGAATGTCATAGCGAACCATAGCGTAAAATTGCTTGTAGCTTTTATTAAGTAGCGGAATGCCAAGATGCTGTGGTCACAAATATATCAAATGGAAATTTAAAAAAGTGAGTTGCCGGCCTCGGCCTGCAACGTTTGTATGAAATTTCATTATAGACCAATTGTCTAGCCGCGCCTGAAACGCGATACTTCCCAGGCTAATAAGAAGAACATAATCTCAATATTTCATTGCATGTTTGAGAAAAAACTATTTACCTATACCTACATTGGGTGCCATAGCTTGAATCCCTAGTCATACAATCTATTATTAGGTACCCCGAAATTTGGCAACGTAGCAAATAGCTGTCAAATATTTGTCATTTAATTCCCCATGAAAAAAGAAGTAGGTAATCGCTCGGCAGTTGACTGACGCGTGTCGTTTTATTTTTCTTGGGAATGCTTTTAAAGTATAAAATTACATTAAAATGCATCGAAAATGCAATGGAAAGTTTTCAAGCGATATTACTTCTATAATAATAATACTAAATCGAACATTTTAAAATGTAAGGTAAGGACCAATCTGAGTGGTTCGCCTTGGAGGAGGCCTATGTCCAGAACTGTAGTGGACGTCTTTCGGCTGAAATGATGATGATGAAAATGTTAATTGTTGAATTTCTATACGCAATTAATAATGTTTAGGGCAAGGACATACGTACAGAGCAATCGTTCCTGTTTCCATTCAGTAATATTAATAAAATAATGAAAACTGAAGTATTTGTCAGCTATTTTCGACTGGTAAATTCTTTTTCTGACGTGTAAAAGTGCCCCTATGTGGCCAATTTGCTGAATAAATGATTGAATTTTGTTGACAAATTTCGGGATAAACCTTTTAAGACCGGGGTTGGTAAATCAAGGTTCTTGTCCACCAAAGCCTTAATATTTATTGCTAAAATACATTTTACACTTGTAAAATGTAAGTAAGTAAGTAAGTAACACTTTATTATACAGAATAAAAACACACAAATACAATTTTCAATACAGAGAAGAGACACATGTACAAAGGCGAGCTTATCCTTACAAGGAATTTCAGACAAAATAAATTTCAGAGAAAATGTAATTGATAATTTTGTATGTGTTAATGTTTGTATGAGTTTTGTATGTGTTGTTTGTTGTATGTGTTAAATTCATGTCTTTCATGAGTTGAATTTCGCCTTACCGGCTTACCTAAATGAGATACCCAACGAAATTTAAAATATCAAGACCAATTTCTTTAAAGTTCCTTCGATAAAAACGCGCAGCTGAAAAAATATCACGATTAATGAGTCCCTTCCCTTTCCTTTCATTCAGTCCAAAAACACTTCACAAAAAGATATTGACGCCCGGCCGACGATTAATTGATTAACTTGGGAATTCATTATCTAGCCGACGAACGCTATTAGAAAATTCAGGGCAGTTTCATAAATCCCCAATTGAATAATAAATGAATTGACTGGCCATTTAGCGGGCCACTTCACAGCTCGAGCCTTCGATCGCTTTTTATCCGACTGCGCACCGCAGAGGAGGGTAATTGTATTTAACTGTCTATACATGGTGGGTCAGAAAATATGACAAATAATTAACCCACAGTATCGGCTATCGATTCTAAGTATATTGTATAGGTCTTTATTTTTTTTGAGTTGGTAAAACGTACGTGGTAAAAGTGTTGGAATTCCAATATTAAATAGAACTTGGAAGAATCAATGTTTTTCATAATACGACACTGAACGTGACCTTGTGAGGGCGTGGATATCGATTGCTTTATGCGATGCTAATTTATTGGCTTGTAGCGTGATGTTGATGAACTTACTTCACATTTATTACCTATACATATTTATTTATTGCACATAAGTAAAAAAAAAGGCGAACTTAATGCCATAAGGAATTTCTCTACCAGTTAGCTTTTGGGAAAAACAGAAATTGTTGTGGCGGTGCAAAATACTATACATATGTACAGTATACTAAAGAAAACATACTTTTACAATAAAAGCAAAAAAAGACACAAAAATATATAGATGCTATAATATCTAAATTTTTAATACCGGGGGGTATAGAAAAGAGACTAACAGGGGATTGAGTTCTTTATTGCCACCCACATGGGGGCTGAGGAAATTTAGGCTTAAGTAGATATAAATTATTAAAGATACAGGTTATATATCTACTTATATATAAAAAGGCACATATACTTAAATATATGCACATTACGAAGATCATCATCATCATCATCATTTCAGCCGAAAGACGTCCACTGCTGGACATAGGCCTCCCCCAAGGCTCGCCACTCAGACCGGTCCTGTGCTACTTGCTTCTACCGGTTTCCCGCGACCTTCACGAGGTCGAATTATAGTCTACTTAATGACTATTTATATCGAATATTAGTATTAGTGTAGGTACAATAAATATTGTTAAATATAAAGTCAAAGTCAAAGAGTTTATTTGTAAACATAGGTGATTACATGGTGGTAGAATTTATATTTTGTGCGCTATGTTTAGCCAACAGGCATACAAAAAACATGGTGAACTACTACTACTACTACAGCCTATTTACGGCCCACTGCTGGGCACAGGCCTCCTCTCATCACGAGAGGGTTTGGGCTATAGTCCCCACGCGGGCCCAGCGCGGATTGAGGACTTCACACACATCTCTGAATTACTTCGCAGATGCGTGCAGGTTTCCTCACGATGTTTTCCTTCACCGAAAAGCTCATGGTAAATTCAAATTGAATTTCGCACGTAAGTAAACTTAGAGGTGCGAGCCGGAATCGAACCCCCGCCCCTCTGCATGAGAGGCGGTAGGTCGAACCACTAGGCCACCGCGGCTTCTTGACGGGTGAACAACTACATCTATTTAACAGCTACGTTCTATAATATATAACAACTTACGAAAAAATTAACTAATTACATATTTTCAAAATTATTTATTAACTGATAGGTACTCTTCTAGAGAATAAAAACAATTGTTTATTAAAAATGCCATTAGCTGTCGCTTAAAATCATAAGAACGTAATGACTTGTCAATTATTAATAAAGTATAATAAATTATTCATCATCATCATCATCATCATTTCAGCCGAAAGACGTCCACTGCTGGACATAGGCCTCCCCCAATAAATTATTAATAAATTATAAATAAAGATTTGATTGATTGAAATTTGACGTATGTGTATGTATATCTATATGTGGCTTCTTATCTCCGCAACGGTCAACCGGTTTTTTTTATTGCCAAATTTCATCCAAACTTTCTTCCATCCAGCGGTTGAAGCGTGAAGAGGTAACAGACAGACATACAGACAGAGTTACTTTCGTATTTATAATATTACTAGCTTCTGCCCACGACTTCGCCCGCGTGGAATTCGGTTATCGCGCTCCCGCGGGAATTATTCACTTTTCCGGGATAAAAAGTAGTCTATGTCCTTTCCCGGAACCCCAAATATTTCCATGTCAAATTTTACCTCAATCGGTGTAGCCGTTTAAGCGTGAAGAGGTAGCAGACAGACAGAGTTACTTTCGCATTTATAATATTAAATAATATAGACATCGACTTTGCAGGTTTTCGGAACGTGAAAGGGGTATACACAGTAGTGTATTGACAAATAATAGATATCTAGTGTATATTTGGCGTCCCCGCTGCATGGGCGCCCACTGGAGCGACCCCTCCATTAACTTGGCTTAATTGGAAAAGCAATCAATGGAAAACACCCGCAGTTACATTCACCTTCAGTGTTGCCAGTCCGGCCCACTTTTGCTGGAACTTATGCTTTTTAGAGGACGAAAATTATACGTTATGATTACGCAATAAAGCTAATGCTATCTAAACAATTGTTTCATGATCATGACCATTTTCAAGAGACTCCAAATATGTTCTTCTTTTCAAGATAAGTTTTTTGAAAGAAGACTTTGCCCCTTTTCGGTACCTACGAATAATCTAGTTCGCCAATATATTGTATACACTTTGTACCTCACACCATTTTAGAAGCAATATCAATGAATTAGACTGTACATTTAAAAAAAGCCGTGGTGGCCTAGTAGTTCGACCTACCGCCTCTTATGCCAATGGTCGGGGGTTCGATTACGGCTCGCACATCTACTCGTAAGTTTACTTTAAATTAACCACTGTGCTTTTCGGTGAAGGAAAACATCGTGAGGAAACCTGCACGCATCTGCGAAGTAATTCAAAGATGTGTGTGAAGTCCCCAATCCGCACTGGGCCCGCGTGGGGACTACAGCCCAAACCCTCTCGTGATGAGAGGAGGCCTGTGCCCAGCAGTGGGACGCAAATAGGCTGTAGTAGTAGATTGACAACTTCAAACACAATCTTCTTTCATAGAATCATTCAGGTTAGCTCAAGAAAAACCTTAGTGATTTTAATTTCTTTATCCATTTAGTAAATGTACACTGTCAGAGAGAAAACACTTCGAAAAAGTTTCGAAAAAGTTTCAGCAACTAACGTAGGACTTATTTTCCCATTGACAAAATACCCTCTGGTATCATCCGTTAACTTGGAATCTTTGGAACAAAGTTCGAAGTCAAAAATACTGAAGAAAACCCGATATATTTTGCTTACAAAATAGTAGTAAAACACCACTGGGAATATTCTAAGCAAAGTTGAGAAATATTTTGTCGCTTTACGATATTGTTTTCTTAGATATGGCGTTAGCTCGTGTCTTTGGCTTTGTGAAACATGTCGACTAAATTTTACCCCTTGGGGGAATGAATGTTCATAAATTCTTTCTTGGTGCTCCCTTACATTGTATACCCTAAGTACACAGTTTCCGGCTTCTTAGCGAAGGATAATAAGGATATGTTATCTGTATTAATACGTAGATAGGAGTTTATTCAGAAAATAACAAGTTAAAATATTAAAAATAAACTACAAATAGCATTTTAGGTAATTTACAAAAATAAGAAAAAATTAAGCTAAAAAATAACCTAAACACCTAAATTAGGGCCTTTCGGAAGGGTTCCCATCACGCAGGCAGCATTCCCTCACTGTATGGCAATAGCCAGTCTTTGCGCGAGAAAGCTGCCGGCGCGAGGGTCTCCCGTTGCCTCCCTCAAGCGCTTCCCTAGCTCCCTGTGGAGCCGCAGTGCCCGTTTGCCCCATGACCCCAGAGCCTCCACCCCAAAGGCCACAAACTCATAGCTCGAGCCCAGGCAGCTATATTTATTGTATTAATACTGTATATATTATTTAGCTTCGGATTCTGCCCGGGACTTCGCCCTCCTGAATTTCAGTTATCGCGTTCCCGTAGGAACTATGCGTTTTCTGGGATCAAAAGTAGTCAATGTCCTACCCGGGGACTCCCAACTAACTCCATGCCACATTTTATATAAATCGGTCGAGCATATATCGGACAGACGGAGTAAGTCTCACATTTTATTACTTACTGAGAGATGCAAACCAGATTCGAACCTCTTACTCTGCAGTGGTAGCAATAGGTCACATAATTAGGCTGCCACGAATAACTAAGAATAATAAATCTTTGTTCAATTCAATTCAATTCAATCATTTATTCAGCATATTGGCCACATAGCGGCACTTTTACACGCCAGAAAAAGAATTTACCAGCGCTTCCTAGACCCATTGCTTGAGAAGAAGCGCCGCAACAAACTCAAGCAGAAGGCCTTTTTTCTAAATTTACAAAATTTACATTACATGTATAAAATATATATATAGGTACGTACTAAAATTACATTGAAGGGATGTATAGTCCCTAACTTAAACTTAAATCTAAGATCTTAGAGATGTGTAGTCTCCAAGGGTCCAGAAAAAAAAAAAATGGAGATGGCCTCCATTGTCAAATAAATATAAATTCCATAGATGTCGACAGTCTCAAAATGTCAATAAATAATGAAATACATCATGTATAAAATAGTTCATTAATACATGTCAATAAGAACATGATGAGGTCTCTCGCTTAAAATGTTTGACTTAGTAATATATTTAAAGCTAATGATTATTTTTAAAAGTCCCTGCAAGCATGAACAGACGGGACCCCACTGACAGCACCCGTTCACGAGCGTGACGCGTATCTCAGCCATCGCCTCCATCAACCATTTCTTAGGGAAGGTGGCGACCCGATCAACTTTTTTTTTTTTTATTGTTCTATAAGCAGGTATATACATTGGGGGAGCCCTGGAGACTGTGTTAGTTTTCATTGTGTTACAGTTTCCAGTTTGTGCCCTTAAGGTGAACAGTGAAGAACAATATGAGTGCTTGACTTGAGAATAACCTGTTGACTCTTGTAAAAAAAAATATATTCTAAATAAATCGAACATAATTTGACAGCGGGGGACAAGAGGATAATGCTCCTCGAATTTCCCACGATCCCATTAGTTTAATACAAAACAGTTCAGTTAAAATTCCAGATCTCAGACTAGGAGCAATTACACCTGAGCTAATTCGGGGCTGTCTCGCCAAAAATAGAGGCTTGTGGAGTAATTAGAAAGTCAAACAAAAGCCGAGGCCGTTAATTAGGAAACTAAACGCATGGTGGGTGTGGTACTGGGTAAAATTGGGAGCGATTTCATATTATAAAATCTTCAAAAGTATCATTTATACTCAACAGCAATCAAAACGGGTCACTTTGTATGGAAAATCCTATACAAAGTGACCCGTTTTCATTGCTGTTGAGTGTATGTTTCGTACCATTGGATCAATCTTAGTCCCCGACTAGCAGAGAGGGCTCATTGTGATTTGCGATCCGAAGTAACAAGTGGCGAACAGAAGGTTCATTTTCATACGGAGAAAGTACCAGTTGTCATGGAGATTGGAGATGACATGCCAAGTGTCATTGACAATGAGACCGCTGATTGACATCTGGCTCTGATGACTCTCTATCCCTTACGTAGCGAAATGGCTAGGCATCATCATCATCATTTCATCCGAAATGAAGTAATGAAGAAGCAGTGGACGTCTCCACTGCTGGACATAGGCCTCCCCCAAGGCTCGCCACTCAGACCGGTCCTGTGCTACTTTCTTTCACCGGTTACCCACGATCACGAGGGCGTCGCTCCATCTCGTAGGAGGCCTACCGACAGCTCGTCTCCCGGTTCGCGGACGCCACTCGAAAACTCTCCGGCCCCATCGGCCATCAGTCCTGCGAGCAATGTGCCCCGCCCACTGCCACTTAAGGCTCGCAATTCTTCGGGCTATGTCGGTGACTCTAGTTCGACTGCGGCTACTAGGCTGTAGTCTTAATACCAGGAAAATCTCGAATCTACGCCACATGTCTTTTGCCTGCTATTTACGAATCTAAATACTCAAATTACTGGTAAATTATTTTTCTGACGTAAAAGTGCCCCTATGTGGCCAATTTGCTGAATACATTTTTGAATTTTGAATTTTTGAATGGTGGCGTTGCAAACACTTGACCCAAACCTAAACCCAAACACTGTAGCTGTCAAATTTTTACGGGTTTTTTTGTCGTCAATTTTAAGTAGATTCGTTTAAAATTGTTAAATATTGACCGCAATTTTAATTTTGGTTCAGTTATTTGTGATGAAAATGAAAATCCCAATGCAATTATACCTGCCCCAGATACATACCAAGTCTTTCGGAAATACGTGTCGTCCGTTCTCATTGCATCCTGGAACTGCACAGCGCGGCATTTTTTAATAATTTAAGTAAAACCAATAACAACAAATATTTCTCTATGTAAGTATTTGACTTACGTCTCTCCTTATTTAGTCAAGTTTGAAAGATGTGGCTGAAAAAAAAAACGAGTTACTTTCATTTTAACACCAAACTGTCTACAAAGTCATTGTTAAAGTTCACCGCGTTATTTTTCATTGGTTCATTTTACACCGACTCCGTAGTCTGAAGGAAGATTTTTTCCATTATCATTTTTACACAAAGCGTATCGCTGTCTCTCTTCCCTTAGACCACGCCACAACTCAACCCCATGCCCTATACGCTTCTACGTGAAATTGCGAACTTTAACTTCTGAAGCGAGTTATCTGCTATTATAGCTCTTGGAGGGTATCAGTTACCTAAACTTTCAGTTAACTTTATATCGGTTGGGCCGGGTCCTAGTATCACTATACATACTTAATATTATAATTGCGAAAGTGCTGCAACCGCTAGATCGATTTGGATAAAATTTGGCATGGAGATAGTAGTTGGAGTCCCGGGAAAGGTCATAGTTCCCGCGGGGACGCGATAATCAAACGATCCACGCTGGCGAAGTCGCGGGCAGCAGCTATTTATAGAATAAAATCCCCACCGCTTCTGTTCACGATAACTCAAAAACTACTGAATCGAGATTGTAATTGTATATGGCCGGCCTAACCATATCCGATTGTTCACAGCGCCATGACGCCGTGATGGCGTCGCTGGGTGGGCGAGGTGGCGCCTAGCCGCGCCATGCGCCATGCGCTCGCTCAACGAGACCGCGTGCGCGGCGCTGCTCGAGGACGTGCGCTGGGACGAGCCCTCCAGCCTCGTCAGCCTCGCCGTGCTCGCGCTCATCGACGTGCTCGTCATAGCCGGTGAGATATGAAGACATCAGACCATATGATACCATGTTATAAGACATCAGACCATTAGAGACCATATTATAAGACGTCACAACAGAGACCGTGTTATAAGACATCACACTACAATATACGATGCTATAGGACATCAAAGCATTGGAGACCATGTTATAGACACCAGACCATAACAGACAATGTTATAAGAGACCATGTTTTAAGACACCAGACCACAAGCGACTATGTTATAAGATATCAAACCATTGGAGACCATGTTATAAGACACCACACCATAAGATACCATTTTATAAGATATCAGACCATTAGAGACCGTGTTATAAGACATCATAATCTAAGACACTACGTTAAGTTATGAGACACATATTATAAGTCATCAGACCATAACATACCATGTTACAAGACATTAAACCATAGAATCCCATGCTATAAGACAACGCACTATAAAATACCATGTTATAAGATACCAAACCATAAGGGACCATGTTATAAGATACCAAACTATAAGGGACCATGGTATAAGACACCAAACTATAAGAGACCATGTTATTAGACACAATGTGAAGACGCCAAGATAAGTCTCGCCGTGCTCGCGCAATGTCGACGTGCTCATCATAAGCGGTTAGGTTATTCGCTGTCTACATAGTCGGTGGTAATGGATAGCGAAACGATCGCAGCGCCTGATATAGCGAAATAGGAAATTTCAGACGGCATCCACTGCGTCGCAAGCAGTTGACGTACATTAAATATGGGCCCATAAGACCTTTAATAGTTTGAAGTCTTGTACTTCAAACTATTAAAGGCCATGTTATAAGATATCAAACCATTACAGACCATGTTATAAGACACCACACCATAAGATACCATTTTATAAGATATCAGACCATTAGAGACCGTGTTATAAGACATCATAATCTAAGACACTACGTTAAGTTATGAGACACATATTATAAGTCATCAGACCATAACATACCATGTTACAAGACATTAAACCATAGAATCCCATGCTATAAGACAACGCACTATAAAATACCATGTTATAAGATACCAAACCATAAGGGACCATGTTATAAGATACCAAACTATAAGGGACCATGGTATAAGACACCAAACTATAAGAGACCATGTTATTAGACACAATGTGAAGACGCCAAGATAAGTCTCGCCGTGCTCGCGCAATGTCGACGTGCTCATCATAAGCGGTTAGGTTATTCGCTGTCTACATAGTCGGTGGTAATGGATAGCGAAACGATCGCAGCGCCTGATATAGCGAAATAGGAAATTTCAGACGGCATCCACTGCGTCGCAAGCAGTTGACGTACATTAAATATGGGCCCATCTTTCATTACATATAGAAACGTCATATTTTCACAATTCAAAAATATAATGCTAATGTTTGTTTTTTTAATGTCCTTGCAAGCATGTACTGGACGGACCTCACAGACGGCACCCCTTCACGTAACATTATTGTAATTAAGTGGGTAATTTGATATAAAACAGCATAATAATACACACTTAACAGAGAAACATCCATCGTTCGCCATTTGTACATATTTTTTTTTTTCTTATGCAAAAAAGTTTAAATAAATAAATAAACATCTTTAGAGAAGTCGTAGCGAGACCACATTCTATTTAATTTCTAATCCGATAAGCCTTGATTACAAAGCGACTCTGTACCTTCAATCCATACGTTGGTATAAAAAACACTCGGTTTTAATCATCGTGCGGTAAAAAAGATAAAAGAAACTCGAGTGCGGCCAATTTTTAATTTTCCTGTTGCGTGAATCCGCTGTGAATATTTCTTTTCAAATACTAAATAAACAGATATAAGTAAGGACCATGGGCAACTTTGTATGGAGCCTGGTTCTGAAACCAACAGAGCTGAAACTCAAGTCATTAAATAGGTCTTTAAATCTACTTCATTTTATTATATGGGCACAAAGCCGAATTCCATTGCAGAACTGAGATATTTATATTTCAGTCAGAGTAAATAAGATCTATTAAAAAACAGGTTCTCTTTGAGATAGAGATAGGTACTTAAGAATAGATACCTAGGTAGAAGAGGTTTTAAATGACTCGAAATAATATTATTATTGGTAAAACACGATATTCAACAAGAAATGACACCGAACGAATAATTAATGGAACGGTCAATATCCCTACCTTCTTTTTTTAAATTGGGTTTGCTCAATACCTACCCTCCAGAATATGAATATTCTCCGAATGCATTTATCGTAGCTCGTACTCACCGTGACTAAAATATAAATATTCAGTTCTGCAATGGAATTCGGCTTTGTGCCCATATAATGAAATAAAGTAGATTTTAAGACCTATTTATTGACATACTCGTAACTCTCAATGCGGTTGGTTTCAGGCCCATTTTGACGCATGGTCCTTTGAATTTGAATAAAACATTCATTAAATCATCATGCCTAAGGGTTACCGCGAAGCCTTAAAACCTCACGTCTTTTTTAATTAAGCCTTTTGAAAGGGGCTTCTTTCCAAACAAAGTTATTTCTGTCCGTCCGCTAATTGAACGAGCTACGAGCTACGGCGTAGCACGTGCTACGGTTCGTAGGCGCGTGATTGGTCATAGAATTTAGTGTTTTGTATTCTATGCTAATAATTATAGTGAGTGGGAGAGGTGGGTATTGAAAGAAAGATTAGGTTTGTATTTTCATGCGTTTTCTGTTAAAAATACAAGTACTTAATTAAAGCAACAATGGTAGTTTTAAAATGTAATGTTATAACTTGGTCTTGGAACAAAACGGGTGTTTTTGAAACAAAATACACTCAACAGCAATGAAAACGGGTCACTTTGTATTGGATTTTCCATAAAAAATGACCCATTATCATTGTTGTTGAGTGTAGTAACTGTAAGGTCCTGGGAATATCCTAACTCCATAGATCAAGGATTATCCGAAACTACCTACATATTTTATAGTAACGTCATGTCTTTGTTATTAAATACAAAAAAAAACTGTCTTTGTCGATAATTTCGAGCTTATTTAAGAATTGCGAACAAAATAACGAATGAAATTTTTGGTTTTTTATGTCTTGACTTAAATTTAAAAAAAAAATGGGTCAACTTATTTTTGCCTAATTTACCGAGATAAACAATAAACACTAAAAATCTCTCTAGTCGAGAGCGACCTGAAACCACTTGATATTTCTTATCTTCATCTTAAAAACCCGCAAAATAAACTAGGTACAGGTACCTACTCCCGTTCCCAAGTGCCATCCCGAAACTCGTTTGGATCGTTCACCGTCGCTCGCCGAGTGATCCTTATGTAAATCACACTTCACCCACCTGCCGCCCACTTGGCCAAACTTTTATTTATTCAAAACTTCTTTAATATTTCTCCGACTGCCGCGAACACCTGTTGGGAATATTTTGCGAAAATCGTGCCGGATTTTCAATATTAGCAGGTTACCGGAAAAGTTTATTTTTCAAGTAGATCTCTAGAGCTTTTTTACTCGATGAAAAACAAGTAAATACGTAGAAACGTAGTAGGTTTCTGCTTTTGTATGTTCCTAAAATGCACCGATTTTTATTGAGTCTCTTATTTTCTTTCGAAGGATTTTAAAAATACATTAATAGGGATGACGACAACTTTTTTTTTCTTAGTCTATCACGAAGATTATTGAAAAGTATTGGATACATATTTTATTGGAAACTTTTTACACGTATTGATTACGTGTAAAAAGTTTACTAGCTAGTTACTTATACGGAGATATATTGAGTTGAAATGTCGCGTGACGTCACGGTTAGGTACGATTTATACCTAACGGTGACGTAGTTAGCCCCCACTCTCCAACTTTAATGCGTTTTAACTTAGTCATTCTTTGTTAATTTGATAAAACAAAAAAAACGTGTCTAATATTTTTTATTACCTGACTGACGGACTAATAAGAATTTCACCCTGTCGTCATCCCTATTATCATTCATCAACGTACATTCGTTTTTGTTTTTATCGGGTTCATTCTTCAGTTTTAATTTAACTTGCTTCTAAATCATCATATTTCTACTGAAAGCGCTTAAAATCCTGATATTTTTAAAAAATAATCTGAAACTAAGTAACGAGTAGCTGGACAATCAATTGATGATCATGGAAACAACCTGTAAATTACATTTTGCTGCTTTTTTTCGATATACCATATCAATAAGTGTTAATGCCGTGGTGGCCTAGTGGTTTGACCTGCCGCCTCTCATGCAGAGGGTCGCGGGTTCAAATCCGGCTCGCACCTCTGAAATTATTTATGTGCGAAATTCAATTTGAATTCACCACTGAGCTTTTCGGTGAAGGAAAACATCGTGAGGAAACCTGCACGCATCTGCGAAGTAATTCAAGGATGTGTGTGAAGTCCCCAATCCGCACTGGGCCCGCGTGGGGACTATAGCCCAACCCTCTCGTTATGAGAGGAGGCCTGTGCCCAGCAGTGGGCCGTAAATAGGCTGTTGTAGTAGAAGTGTTAATTATACCTATTTGCCAATAGAAACATCCTTACCCATTTACTATTATTTTTATTTACCCTATCCACCATGACTCAATATATCGACTGATCTTATAAAAGCAGCATAGAGTCACAGCTTCAGTTTGAAGACAATCTTTCCCGATTCCCTCCAATAACGAATTTATGCACGTCCCAGAATTTATAATAGCCTCCTTCGCTGATAAATAAATTTGTTCCCTCCTACCGTTTTATTTTCTTGTTATCTGTCACCCGGGGATTTTCACGGAGGGGCAAACTCGTCGATTGGAGTTCATTACTTGTGAATTGCTCGTTCGATGGATTTTTTTGAAGATACACCTGACGAGACGCTTATGATTGGAAGTGTGCATAAGCAATTGTTGTATTTGAACCATGTATTTTCGAGGAGCCGGATCGGATGTAGTGCAAAACCCCTCTAAGAGTTCCTTGTAGAATATGGAAACCTAAAAGATAGCTATAAAGTGCAACATGACGAATATTAAAGTACTTATTTTAAGCCAATAGTCAGTAGAAGTAGCTGAAGAGCTTAAAATATACACATCTATTCCTATAATCCGGTGGAAGCGAGTAGCACAGGACCGGTCTGAGCGGTTAGCATTGGGGAAGGCCTATTTCTAGCACTGGTCGCTGAAATGATGATTAGAATGGAATAATACGTTTTCCGTGGTGAATCTTTAGCTACCAAGATCTACCGAACCGCTATTTCCGCTGCTAACTGCACAAGAACTTGCCATCTTCTGACCCTCGCTCTTGTTCCAGGGAACTGCCTGGTGATAGCAGCTGTCCTCTGCTCCTCCAAGCTGCGCAGTGTCACCAACTTGTTTATCGTGTCGCTGGCGGTGGCGGATCTGCTGGTTGGCGTGGCAGTGCTACCCTTTTCGGCGACGAGGGAGGTGTTCGAGGTGAGCTTTGTTTCGTCATCATCACCATCATCATTAGGTATCATCATCATCATCGTCATCATCATCATCATCGTCATCGTCATCATCATTATCATCATTATCAGCATTATCATCATCATTATCATCGTCATAGTCGTCAGCATTATCATCATCATTATTGTTATCATCATGTGTGTGTGTGTGTGAGTGTGTGTGCGTGTGTAAACTCTTTATTGTCAATAAAACTTAGAACTTATCAAACTTAAATACCATTTTACAAAGGCGAGCTTATCCCTTTAAGGGATCTCTTCCAGCTAACCATAGGGTGAAGGAGAGAGGGAATAGGTACAGAGAACTAAAAAGAGAGGATAGACAAACTATAAATTTGTAAGATTTCAGATCATTGTCATCATCATCATCTAAGTACCTCATCAACATCACCGTCATTGTCGACATCATCATCATCATCAACAGCCTAATAGTAGTCCACTGCTAGACATTTCTTGCCACCATAAACCAAATATTATCGACGACTAACGCATCAACTTCCTTTGCACAGAAATACCGAAATGGTTTTCGAAATACGCCTTACTAAAAATTTCAAATGTTGTCAATTTAGAGGGGTGGATGTTATCATAGTTTGTCTCTACGCTCTAGGTAGAAGTTCAAGCTTCATATTAGACTTATGAAACTCAAACTGCTACGCTGTGTCGCTTTAACTTCTGAAATTCCGTAGTTTAGCCAAGAACCAAGTAATTTACCCGCTTATTATTGACTCGTGTAGTTGACTGACTCAGACTGAAGGTGTGTAACTAACTGAACTCGAAGTTTTAGTTCATTTTGGCTATTCTAACAGCAAGCAACATCTAAGAGTAGTCGTATATTATTATGTACTACTAATATAAGTACTCGTAAATGTCATTCAGTACTGATTTTTTTTATTATTACACAGTGTGCATAGCTTTAATTGCTCTCTGAGGTAAATTGGTTTATTTCAATTAAACTGTGAATTACTTACGTGCGAAATTCAATTTGTATTTACCATGAGCTTTTCGGTGAAGGAAAACATCGTGAGGAAACCTGCCCGCATCTGTGAAGTAATTCAAAGACGTGTTTGAAGTCCCCAATCCGCACTGGGCCCGCGTGGGGACTATAGCCCAAAGCCTCTCATGATGAGGGGAGGCCTGTGCCCAGCAGTGGGACGCAAATAATAGGCTGTAGTAGTAGTAGTAGTGAATTACTGTCATGTCATTAAAGGCTTTTTTAAATGACATAGTTACAATGAAAAACTATCATAAAAAAATAAAGAGGGAAGTAAATAAATAATTAGACGGTGGTTTATGAAACTCAGCAGACTAAGCTATCTCTCAACATGACAATGAGATACATAACAAGGTAAAGGCCCTTACTGACGTAACAACCTTTGGGTGCGTTCCGAATCGCGCTCACAGCGCTTTGAGCGCTTTTCGGGATACTTTGTGAGCGCGCTCACAGTGCTCAGAAAATTGATGACGTCATCGATGACATCATCGATCGACGCTCACGGTGCTCACGCTGCGGGGCATGAGCGCTGTGAGCGCAAACGTCAAAGTGACATTTGACTATACATTTGACAGGACATGATTCCATTATTTAAAAAAAAATTGACAGTTACTAGAGTTGGCGCCGTGAGCGTGCTTATGATCGTTCCGAATCAAAAACGCGGTCACACGGTCGTGAGCGTGACAATCAATGGGGACTATCGTTTCTTTGCTCACCAGTTGGCGCCACTGTTGACTAAGGTCCAGAGGTATAGCTGTCAAAGACGACTCTATAAGATCGGCGCTGAAACAAAGTTTTAAATCTTGATTCTCATTAAGTTTATTAATTTTAAATAACTATCATCATATCGAGTAGCTATGCCGCAATGTAGTAGAGTTTCGTTTTGTTTGAAAAAAAAAATTTTTTTTCAAAGCGTTCACATTCATCGCCAAATAATCCATATTTGCGATAATTTCACGAAAGAGATCACTTTTCAACAGGTACATTAAAGAAATTACAATTTATGTCACAAAGCCCGCCAAAACCAATGAAAAGTGAATGTAATTGGACCTCACGCGACACTAGCGCCTCTAGTGGCAAATTCACTCGCGATAGCCCCCATTCGGGACACTTATGAGCGTTGTGATCGCTGTGAGCGCTTTGAGCGCAATACGGAACACACCCTTTGTAACATCACTAGCTGTCATTTTCTGGGCTGATGACAGCACCGCCGAGCTGTCATGGCCACGACTCCGAGAGAAGATATGTCAAAGCCACGTGCAACGTGACAAGTTGACGCGGAACCCAGCCGCATTGTAGCGAAATATGAGTATTTTTACCCAACTTCAAAGGTCTTCAACTTGAAAAAGTTATTCAATAAGCTTTGTGGTAGGTAAAACCTTCACGCATTTAGAATAAGAATAAGAATAAGAATGTTTATTTACCAGAAAAATATGCAGAATACAGTCATACAAATAATAGGACAACTAGTTGGTTTACGAAAGTTACAGTAGTTGGCAGCGGTGTCCGCACTAGGCTCGGGGCCTGTATCGCGGAGCCCAAAGAAGACATACTAAATATTATTAATCTAACTAAATTAAACTAAATATGTATTTTAGAACACATACAAAAAAAACAGGTTCGGGAAATAGCGATTTAGTAATTTGCGAAGTAGTAATAGGGATGACGACCACTTTTTTTCCTTAGTCTATCAAGAAGATTATTGACAAGTATTGGACACGTATTTTTGCTTATTTCACGTTATCAAACTAATACGGAGATATATTGAATTGAAATGTCGCGTGACGTCACGGTTAGTTACGATTTATACCTAACGGTGACGTAGTTAGCCCCCACTCTCCAACTTTAATGCGTTTTAACTTAGTCATTCTTTGTTAATTTGATAAAATTAAAAATACGTGTCTAATATTTTTTCATTACCTGACTGACGGACTAATTAGAATTTCGTTTTTTTCACCTCTCGTCATCCCTATTCAAGGATGCATGTGAAGTGGGCCCGCGTGGGGACTATAGCACAAACCCTCTCGTGATAAGAGGAGGCATGTGCCCAGCAGTGGGACATAAATAGGCTGTTGTTGTGGGGTGGTGTGGTTGTTAGCCCCTTATGTCTTTGATTTGTGAATGGTAAATATTCAACATATTCGATGTAGCGTCTCGTAAGCAAACATACATTTCCATACGGATACGTTCCTGATGGCTGAACACATTGGTTGACGGCGTTCATTGGCTAGAAACGTTATGAATGTATATTGATGTATAATCATACCTACCATTACATGCCATTTTACCTACTGTTGTCTGTAGGTATATATGTTTTCTGTTATTGTATTTATTTTCCATACTGTCATTGTATATTTATTATTCAAAAATACATAGGTACTAATCCATACTTAATATTGTAAATGCGGCGGTAACTCTGTTACCTTTTCACGCTCCAACCGCACAATTTAATTAAATATATTTCTTGCAACCATTATTTACAAAAGAAGTTAAAAATAATTACATTATTAACTCATGGACCCCTAGCAGGGTATGGCAAAACTTTTACATTCAATAATTATTTACATTTTTCTATTAGAAACAATAGATATTATGTGTAAAATTAATTTATATTATTATTTTATGTTATATAAACATTCTACGAAGCATTTTTATATTTAACGCTATAACTTAACTTAGTTATACCATATTATACGTATTATTTATTACTGGTACTAAACATTTAATTCATACATTTTCGTTCATAAACTCAGAAACAGAGTAGAAGCACTTCTTCATTAAGAGCGTTTTAAGTTTATAACCGCTGGACCGATTGAGATGAGGCATGGAGGTAGTTGGAGTTCTGGGAAAGGGCATAGTCTTCTTTTTATCCTGGAAAAACGTAAAATTCCCGCGGGGACACGATAACCGAATTCCACGCGGGAGAATTCGCGGGCAGAAGGTAGTAGATAATAAATGCTAGAATACATTTGTAGAAATTATATCATTTTACCAAATTAATGGTTTTTAAAAATCCTTTGAAATAGACGGAGAGAGCCACTTGAAATATGATATTCAAAGTAGTTAGTCCAATTTGACTTAACTTTTAAAACGTCGGTATAATTTTTTGCTTGCCCGGCTAAAGAAATGTTACTTTTTAAAAACTCCCTGGCAAGAGCTCAAGGCTTTATAAAAGACCTATTTAAACTTTACTGACGTGATAACGTCTTATAAAATAATTAACGCCGGCTGCGCAAACGAAAAAAAACATGACGCAATGTGTAGCGTTACTGGATGTTCAATCGTACATCAATGTTCTTACTTTATTTTATTCATATTATGTCAATCAAAAAGGAAAACACAGTTACGGTTTTGTTTCATAAAACAAATACATGGCGCTATTGGTCACCTTGTACTGTAGCACTTTTTGTCTTTTATTTTAAGATTTAAAATGTTATACTTAATTGAATTTGTCTTATTTATTACTAGCTTCTGCCCGCGACTTCGTCCGCGTGGAATTCGGTTATCGCGTTCCCGCGGGAATCGAGCGTTTTTGTTATACAAATTATATACGAAAACCTTCCTCTTGAAACACTCTATCTATTAAAAAAAACCGCATCAAAATCCGTTGCGTAGTTTTAAAGATTTAAGCATACATAGGGATATAGGGACAGAGAAAGCGACTATGTAGTGATTTCATTTAATAACCGAAAAATTACAAGTTTCATCAAAATTGGCCCAGTCGTTTCGACCCTTGATTATTTTCAATGACGTCATTTTCAAACCGTTTCACAAGATAAGCTCTTTTATATGATAGATTTCAAATACCATGGACTTCTTAATAATTTTCCTGTAATCTATAGGTTAATAACTATCCTCCGTATTTTTTTCAAAATTTTAGGTCCAGTAGTTTCGGAGATAAGGGGGGAATGGTAATTGTTTGCCTATTTTCTTAAATAACTCGAAAAGTATTGACCAAATAACAAATAAAAAAAAAATATAGTTGAGATCCTCATAAGGAGTACTTTCATTTGATATGTCACACGATATAGTTTGAAAACCTTTATAATTTTTTTTCAAATTTAGCCCCCAAAAATAGGGTCTATGTTTAAAATTCATTTATTTCGTCTATGGGTCACAAACTTACGTATACGTACCGAATTTCAACTTAACCGGTCCAGTAGTTTCGGAGAAAATCGACTGTGACAGACGGACGGACAGACACAGGAGTGATCCTAAAAGGGTTCCGTTTTTACCTCTTGAGGTTCGGAACCCTAAAAAACAAACACTTTCACATTTATAATATTAGTATGGATAATGATAATTCAGTGATAATAATTCAATTCGATTTATAAAAGTACCTATGTCTTCTTATCACGTTATGACGTAAAATTATCGTCCGTAAACCGACTTTATAGACAACCGATTTATTTTTACTATCTTAGGCTGTAAGTGTAATCGGCCAAGTTCAGAATGCAAGCGCTATCAAAAAGACATAGGTCGTTTTGAAAATGATTAAAAAGCAGCCGCGTAGATATCCTATTGAATGCCGAGGCCTTATAACGTCGCTAAAGACTACTGGCGTAAGCCCATCAAACAAAACTGCACCTTATCTTCCAAACTTGAAATTCCGAATTCCAATATGTCTCCAAATTGCAATTCATGTTTGAAAAGGCAATTGAAATTCAAACGTGTGCTTGTAACTTAGAGATGAAACTTGGCTGTAGTTTATAAGCCATGAAAGTGTGGTTCCTTCTATTTGAATTTGGACTTTATTGGGATGTCTTATGAGTGTGATTGGCATGCGCTGTTGTTTTAAATTTAACCCTTCGATAGCCACATCTGTTGCTGGCTGAAAATGTCTAATTATAGAAATGATGGCTTTATTACGGCCCGTTCTATCTATGTTGTGTTGTTTCATTTTGAAGTTTATGCTGAAGAGGATAAGGTTTAAATATTTAAATGTGTAATGTCTCGATATAATTTAGGTTAACCGCATAACACTTGTTGCCTTGAATTATCTACATAACGTTGACCAAAATCGTATTATAACTTTTAAGTGAGATTAAAGAGTAAAACGGCGGAAATTTCTTTGAAAAATTTATGGAAATAATCAAAAACATAAAAAGAATTAAACAGATAAATTTCATCACGATACATTTCCACGGAATCGCGCGTTTCATGTTTTTTTTTTCATAAAAGTATCATCCGGTAGGTACTTATAGGTACGCATAATCTAAATCTACACAAACGAAGTAGTGGCTATAAGTTAGTAATATACTTATGTATAATAATTCTGGCTTCTGCCCGCGATTTCGTCCGCGTGGAATTCTTTAATAGCATGCCCGCGGGAACTATGCATTTTTTCGAGATAAAAAGTAGCCTTTATGTTGACCAGTGTAATAAACTATCCCCATACCAAATTTTGTTGCAATCCGTCCAGTAGTTTTCGAGTTAAATCCGGACATACATACAGATTTTTTTCTAAAAATCATTATGTTGTTTTCAGTATCGTTTAAATAGTCCCCTCGACTTGATAGCTTCTTTTAATTTTCAAGTTTCAGACGCGACTTCTTCCACAGACTTATTATTAGTACCAATAGATTGGTATAGATGATTGTTATCAGTAAAAAAATAGCCAATTACTGCTACTTTGTAAACTAGACATGTTTTTTACCTTTTACCAGCATAATCTTCTTTGTGAATCTGTTAGGACAAGGGCACATTTCAAACTGAGTCAATTATTTTCGCGAATGGATTTGGGCCCCAATCCAATAGACCGGATTCCGGACGGCAAAAAATGGAATTGCAAGTTGAATAGGGATTCTTTCAGTTTGCTTCGTTATTGGAGTAGGATTTGGAATTTTGACTCCCACCATTGAGTAGTTAAGTAACTAGATATGATTTATTCAAACTATCATTGGGAGACCTCAAGCTTTGGCCAGAAAAAATTGGTTTCAGTTATAAATATCCTAGAATTCCGTTATTGATTTCACTCTTGTAAACTCTCTACGTAAATTTAATGCACTGTTTCAGGGTCCCTTTCTGAATTTCTGATGATTTTGTTCCTTCCTGTAGCGTTGGAACTCGTCAAAGTTATAACTGCTTTGATCATCATCATCATCATCATTATCATCATCATCATTCATCATCATCATCATCTTCTTCTTGTCAACCGAAGGCGTCCATTAAGGCCAGGCCTCAGACCGGTCTTGTGCCGCTCGCATCCACCGACTTCCTGCGACCTTCACCAACAATTCTTCAATTCGACGCTCCATCTTGTTGGAGGGCTACCGACAGCTGGTCTTCCGGTACATGGACGTCATGCGAAAACTTTTTGACCCCATCGGCCATCAGTTTTGAGTGCCCTGCCCACTGCCACTTAAGGATCCGATTTTTTCGAACTATCTCGGTGGCCCTAGTTCTAATACTTACGTACTAAGTTGTTGGATGCTACAAAATCAGTTAAAGCTCAGAGAGATTCGGAAAAGTAAACGCACCTATAGAAAATGTTGGCTTAGCCAACGAAATCAATTTATAACGTAACTGAAAGAAACCACATTTTTCTGACGTTAAAGGTTCGGAAATGGGAGTCCTTTTTCAATGACATTGACGTTTAACTTCGAGCTTTCAGGTAAAGAAACCACTAAGAAAATGAATGTAGAAGAATGAATGAATGAATGAATGAAATAGTTTATTTGCTGTAACTGTGGGTATTTACAAAGATGTCACATATTATTATTATCAGTTCGCACACTTAGCTGCGTTCAGCATGCAAAAAATGACATAATTTTAAAACTAAGAAGAAGAAGAAAGACGTTTATTCGCTGCACAGAAGACACAGTTTACAGCAAAAAATACACAAAAACAATATTACAAACACGACAACAACAAAAATACATAAGAAGAAGTGTGTGTGAGTCTTCACGGCAGCGGAGAGGTTGCTGGCTCAGCATAAATGCTGAGGTGTCAAACACCTGCAGCGCTGATTTCAGCCAACACCTAGGTGACCCACGGAGCGCTATACAAAACCTAAAATGTAATAAATAAATAAATTGAATAATGTGATTTAGTTGAAGAGAAAATATGCTTATTAAAGATAATACAAACGAGAAGAGGGAAAATGGTTGGACATCTGATTAGACACGATAGGTTTTTGAACGTTATAATGGAAGGTAAAATGGAAGGAAGAAGGGGAAGAGGTAGACCACGCTTAACCTACTTTGACCAGCTGAAGGAAAGAGCAAATGTCCCGTCTTATTACGACCTAAAAAGACGGGCACACGATCGAGAGACATGGCGGTTACTCCACCGACAAGAGCACGGCTCTTAAATAGAAGAAGAAGAAGAATAATGTGATGAGGATATTTAATGTGTTCAGCAATTGGAGCAGACTATTGACCATAAACCTACTTCAAACCTCATAAAAATCTATCACATAATACGAGTATTACAGGTTTTTTAAAAGCACTCCCTCATACGTAAATCGCCGTCGTGTTCGGCCGATCCGAAGTGACTCCTCCAGTGCCAACCTAACCTTGTTTCATACAAAATTGTCCCTCCTAGGCGCGTATGGCACTGAACGCGGGCCGATATAACGCTACATTGATTCGGGAGATTCTCTTAGGCGAGCACATTTTGTTGAGCTGGATGGGTGCCAGAGATGAGCGGAAGCGGTTTTACTATTTTAAGATCAAGTTTCTTCTTAGCAGATGCAAAGATAATAAAAAATGTGACTATGACCTGGCTGGCTTATTTAAAAAAAATACATTTAACACATTCAATTTTCTTTTTCAAATATAATACATAGCATCTTGATGATGTATACTCAGTATCAGCATTTTTTTCTTGCCGCGCGGGTGCTTCGAACTACCCGCACTTTATTTTTATTAATGTCACTCGGAATGTCAACAGGCCGGCACACAACACTAACAAAGTCCGCAGATTTTTCCGAAGGGACATCTCGTCGCTTACACTTGCTGATCACTGGATTCCACGACGTCGATAACTTGAAACCAACTTCAAGATGTTTTTTGATTTGCACCGCTTCACGTACCATTCTTGAGTAGAAATGACGTTCAGTGGAAAGAATCTTGGGTTTATGTAATTCTATCCAGTGATTTGGTCCCGATTCCAGCAAATGCTCAGCAACAGCAGATTTATTCACCTGGCGATTTTTAACAGCTGCGATATGTTAAGAGGGGTGGTAACGGTGGCGCGATAAGATAAATATGCTGATACCGTCACTTCAGTCTTCTCGTGACCACGGCCACAGCATCGCGGCCGAAACGTCGAGGTGAAATATAAATAGCTTTTACATCACCCTTGGCCATAAAATGGGATTTTCTGCCCGCTACGCGGAGAGAAAATCTTCTTCACTTCACTTCTTGGCCAAGGCAAGATATAAAACTTTTGACAAACCACGGGCGGTAATTCGTAAAGCCCCAGATCGCATATTCATGGCCCTCACCTTCGGTTCGGGCCACAGAAACCTGCGATCTGTCCACCCTAGGTCTGTAATGTACTATTTACGCGATTAAGTCCCGTTTGTAGCGTGTTTCATATGAGTGTGTACCTATCGCATCGCATACATGCTCGTCGGTTAAGAGTACTTTCTGGGTTATTTGTTATAAGATTATCCACAGGGCCACATTGAGCTCCCGACTTCTAGCTATTTTGATAAGTGTAATGTATAATAGCTGGCTTGATTATGTGCACTTAGATTATATTTCGAACACCCAATGCCCACTCATTGAATCGACTTCCACATTTTTTTAAGTTTTGCTGATAATTTTCCTTCGAGCTGTACTTTGGCGTTTTGTTTTATGTAGATTTATTTCCCATGACTTGCTCCACACACTCTCAGTCAGTTTGAAGCAAAAAGCATCATGTGTTCGAAGTTAGCCGCCCGACGGCACGGAAGACGCGAGATTGATATTGCCCGCAGTTTGTCTCTGCGCAAATAGCGAGAGATCTACTACTACTACTACTACAGCCTATTTGCGTCCCACTGCTGGGCACAGGCCTCCTCTCATCACGAGAGGGTTTGTGCTTTAGTCCCCACGCGGGCCTAGTGCGGATTGGGGACTTCGCGATAGATCGCTATTAAGCAATAAGTTTTTTTTTTATACCTATTGTATAGGTAAACGAGCGCACAGCCCGCCTGATGGTAAGTGAAGTGGTCACTGCGGCCCATGGACACCAAAATCCAACGATCCCCTATTAAGAAACATAAGATCTCGAATGCGTTGCCTACCCTGAGGCCTAAGATGGAATGCCTCTGTGCCAGAAATTTCACCGGCTGCCTTAACCCCCTACCGGAACACAACAACGCGAGCACTGCTATTTGGCGGCAGGTTAGCGGGGAAAGACGGTGGTACCACCCCGGACAGACCCAGCACCAGGTCCCACCACTAACAGAAAGTCCTCCTTGACCTTTAATTTGCTTTGACATTTTTATATTTGGACGTGAAAATGACTTCAAATACACGTTATGAGTTACCCATTAAAATAAGAGTATGGGGGAAATCCCTCCCTACAAAACCCAGTTTAAGAGCTTCGCTCTTCTCTGAATAGCTTTGCATATATTTGCAGGTTTTCACTCTATTCACTGTAAGCATTGACCTATAATAAGAATAACATATGGACGAACAGTGCCTAACAGAATATGTCAAAATATATGGAGCAAACTGACATTAGAAAATACGTTCCAATATACTAATATCGCCTCTTTATAATATGTGTCAAGATAAATATTTTATTCCAAAGTAAACCTAACACCATAAGATTTACTTTAGTGTCAAATATACTGAGCGCCAAACGGGCCATTTTTCTCGGGCTGATTGTGAATCCTTACTTATAATAGATCAAGATTGTAAGCTACTTGGATAGATTCAAGAAAAAGAGTTTCGAATACACAATCATATTCATATTCATATTTCTTTATTGCTTCCATGGTTTACAAGATGTTAGGTACATTATTTAGGTTGTCGCTTTACATGGAGGGTCCATGTAAAGCGACAACCTAACCTTGGGGCGTAGCATTAAGATCTTAAAAAAACTTAACTAAACTTACGACCTAAAGTTACAAAAGTATGTAGTTATTACTAAGATATTACCACAGATAACAATTTTTAACAGGAAAGTGTTATATACCCGAAACATAATTGAAATGAAAATAGTATTTACAATAAATATATCAAATAACTTAAAATATTCTTTATTCTTCAAAGTATTCTTGAAGTGTATAGAATGACTTAGACTCTAAATATGTTTTTAACTTGTTAATAAATACATTATACTTTTCCTCTGATAATATAGGTTTAGGAACATTGTTATAAATTCTAATAGACATAGCAAGAGGACCCTTGGAGTATAATTTTAAATTATTAGCCATAGATATTGGAATTATTAGCAATATAGCATATAGCAATTTGATGCACCTTTCTGATTGGACAGTAAGTACCCCAAGTAGGCACCTATATTGACAATGGATCAAATGATAAGTAATTCATCCACCATCACAGGAGCCTTTTTACGTCCCACTGCTGGGCAGAGGCGGCCTCTCACCTCAAAAGGGTTTGGGCTATAGTCACCACACTTTACACACCCTTGAACTACTTCGCAAAATTATAGTTCATAATATTCAAAAGATAATGTTACCTAGGTATAATTTAGCTACTGTGCTTTTCGGTGAAGGAAAACATCGTGAGGAAACCTGCACGCATCTGCGAATTAATTCAAAGATGTGTGTGAAGTCCCCAATCTGCACTGGGCCCGCGTGGGGACTATAGCCCAAACCCTCTCGTGATGAGAGGAGGCCTATACCCAGCAGTGGGATGCAAATAGGCTGTAGTAGTAGGTATACCATTAAAATCATTCCAGTGTTCAGTGCTGAAACATGACAGATCTGTTTTACTCTACTTTTAACAAGTAACGTGTGCAGAGTATAAAATGGAGATCGTTCCACTTAATTAACTAACTTTTATAACTTAATTAAGCTTGTTAATTAAATGTATAGTTAAATAGAACGTCACTGAAGACGTCTACGACTAGACGAGTCCCCTTTCAAAGTCAAACGAGAAACTTAGCTCAATTAAATATTCATAAGCTCCGTTGATATTTATGCTCTCCGTTTTTTTAAGATGCTAGATAAGAATAGCTATTATCATTGAGAAAGGGGTAATAAATTTTGTAGCGTCTTAAATGTGGTTCGATTTATTGCCTTTTATGTAGAGGGCGGGGGGTTGATCACCTCTCTGATTTCACTTAAGGCATTCACTGCCACTTCTGTTTTACGAACTTTCGCCAGGTGCCACATCTCTCATTAAGGGAACATTGCAACGCACATGTGCGTTCAAGGCACTGCGGGAAAGTCAGCAAAACGCACATATGCGTCGGTGGTAGTGAATGCGTTAAGTGCGAAATTAAATAACTCGATTTTTGAAAAAAATAATATACCCAACTGCAAACAAACTTGTGATTTGAGATTATATTTTTTTTTTAATCCGTTCATTAAACCCTTTATTTTGTTACCCAACTCAATAGGCTTTGCCAAAAAAAAAAACATTTTCGGAAACGTTTAAGGCAAGATGCCTCGAAAAGTCAGCCATTTTGTTTTTTGCAATTTTGATATACCCAGTGTCAGAGTATCACTCTCACAAATAAGAAGAATCTAACGACACCTCGCATGCTAAAATCCATCAAGCCATTTAGGCTACAGAGCGTGTCAAAGAAATATACATACATACATACACTCGAAAAACATAACCCTCCTTCTAGCGCAATCGGGTAATTAGAATATATTACTGAGCTTTTCGGTGAGGGAAAACATCGTGAAGAAACCTTCACGCGTTTGCGAAGTAATTCAATGATGTGTGTGAAGAACACAATCCTCACTGGGCTCACGTGGGGACTATAGCCAAAACCCTCTCGTGATGAGATGAGGCCTGTGCCCAGCAGTGGACCGTAAAAATGATGTTGTGGTGGTATGGTAGCGTTTTAGTGAAAGCTTCTATCGTAGTGGTTTGATCTACCGCCTCTCCTGCAGAGAGTCGATCAACGGTTCACATCTACACTAACATCTCTACTGACTTGCTGAGTATTTATATGCTTATAGGGATGACGACAGGGTGAAGACATCGAAATTCTAAGTAGTCCGTCAGTCAGGTAATAAATAGTACATTACACACCTAGGGCGGTCAAGTAAAGAAAGTCTCAGATCGCGGGTAATGAGGCCCGAGCCGGAGGCGAGGGCTATAATCTAGCGGTCTGAGGATTTCTTTACGACCGCCCGTGGTTAGTATACGATTTTACGTCACCACCTGGCCGTGAAGAGGGATTTTTCGTAGCGCCCAAGGGCGGTAAATCCCGCTTTTCGGCCTGGTGTGACGTAAAAAATATTACACACGTATTTTTTGTTTTATCAAATTCACAAAGAATGACTAAGTCAAGTTGGAGAGTGGGGGCTACCTACTAAATCGTACCTAACCGTGACGTCACGCGAACTCAACTCAATATATCGCCGTATGAGTTTGATTACGTGAAAAAAGAAAAAATACGTGTCCAATACTTTTCAATAATCTTCCTGATAAACTAAGGGAAAAAAGTTGTCGTCATCCCTATTGTGTATTTTTTTTACCACCGAGCTTCTCGGTGAAGAAAGCGACGCGAAGAAACCAGCACGTATCTGTAAAGCAATGCAGGGATGTAAAATGAAGTCTTATATGCACGTACACTTGATTTATAAAATAACCCAACCCTCTCGTGATGAGAAAAACCCTTTTACTGATAGTGGGACGCAAATGGGCCAAATACATCTTAGTGGATGTGAAATCCAAAAAAAATATTTTAAGAGACTCCGTCCGTCTGTATGTGTCTATGGCCGCTTATAACTAAAGAACTATTTGAGTTATTGCCACAAAATTTGATGTTGGGATAACGTTAACTCTTTTCCAACATATTATTTTAACCTTACGTCGCTCAGCTATCGGTAGGCCTCCAAGAAGATGGAGCAACGCCCTCGTGAAGGTCGCGGGCAACCGGTGGAAACAAGTAGCACAGGACCGGTCTGAGTGACGAGCCTTGGGGGAGGCCTATGTCCAGCAGTGGACGTCTTTCGGCTGAAATGCTACTGATGACTTTTATTTTAAACTTACAATATTTTGTTAGGCTCGAAAGTTCAACATAGTCGCTTGCATAAGATAGTGTTAGATGTATTCTATCATGGCCGATGGCCTTAGAAATTAGGGACTCGTAATATGTTAGAATAGCTTCGGCACTAGATCCTAGACAATGAATAATGTAGGCTTTTACTACGTGCCTGGGGTGAGCTTCAGTTTAACCCTAGGGCTTAAAAGCTTCTACGTTCGAAAGATGTTTTCATTGTTTTATGGTCCGGTTAAAGGCCTATGCAGACGACGTATTTTATTTGGGCTGCCTATTCACTGCTGTGGAGACGAGCAGAGAAGAGAGGCGCGGTAATAGAAGAAGAAGAAGAAGAATTTGTTCACTGCACAGAGGAGACATTTTGAAAAGAAATAAAGTGGCGAAACTTGGGGGGAGGCCTATGTCCAGCAGTGAAAGAAAGCAGAAATGATGATGATGAATTCCGTGAAGGAAATCGCTTCTGCAAAGTACTTCAAAGGTGTCTGTGAGGTCTCTAATCCTCCCTGGATATAAGTGGGGGACTCACAGAGAAATGAAAATGAAAATATTTATTCAGCAAATAGGCCACATCTGGGCACTTTTACACGTCACTTTTAAATAAATTTAACAGAAATGAATTTACCAGCGCTTCCTAGACCCATTGCTTCACATTGACAGACAAACAGACCCTCGTGATGTAACAAGGCCTGTGCCCAGAAGTGGGCCGTAATAAGCTGTCATGGTGGTGGTGTAATCATCGTTAATCAGTGTACAGTCACAGAATATTTCATAGTACTACGTACAGAATGGCCACGGAATCACCCGCCTGAATCTAACTCGCACCCAACTCGCTTTACCGTCATTTGTTTCATCCGGAGATGATGAGTGAATCGTTGACCCGCGTAGTGGTACACAGACATTTACAAGTGTACAGACGTCCTCGCACGTTGCAAACATTGACACTTCATTCGAATTGTGTTCGAAATCGTGCTTTTATAGGCCGTGTCCGCCCTGTGTATTTTGTAATGCTAATCCGTATTGCCTATGACAAAGAACCTATTTTACAATGTAAATTTCTCTAATTTGGATTGGAACTAAGTTTGTGTGGAGCACAGTTTGCATACCAATGTGTTATAACGATGTCGTTAGGTATTTGGTATAACATGAAGGGGTTATACGCGGTGTCAAGCAAAACGTGGTGACGATATTTTACCCACAGAATCAGCTATCGACTCGAAGCATGTTTTTTAGGTATTGATTTTTTTTCAATTTGGAAAAAAATATATTATAAGATTGATGGTGTGAGCGATGCCTGAATCCCATAGTATTTTATTTAATAAAACGTCAATTATATTTTACCAAATGTCTGTTACCTAAGTTATGTTGTGTAATATTAAAGTTTCTATGGAAGAGCGGATTAACGAAATTTATGATTTATCATTAAGAAACCATAAGATCTCGAATGCTCTGTCTTCCCTGAGGCCTAAGATGGAATGCCTCTGTGCCAGTAACTTCACCGGTTGCTTAAAGCTGCGTTTCCACCAGACCTGGGCGCGGATGCGTTGCGAGGGATGTGTTTCTCATCAACCAATAGAAACACTTCATATCCTCGCTCCACTGTAAATAAATGATGTGTAAGCTCTGGTGGAAACGCAGCCTTAACGCATTCACTGCCACTTTCTTTACGAATTTCGCCAGGTGCCACATCTGTCATTAAGGGAACATTGCAACGCACATGTGCGTTCGAGGCACTGCGGGAAAGTCAGCAAAACGCATATATGCGTTGGTGGCAGTGAATGCCTTAACCCCCTACCGGAACATTACAGAACACTGAACAGTACTAATACAAAAATATAAATATCCTTCAAAAAAGATACTTCTAATTATGTAGAAACATTTGTAATATCATCCGCTTGCGTTAGCAAAACAAAGAAGTTATTGAATTCAAAGAACGACGCAAACCTCCATTAACGTGGTTTGCTTCTGTTAGTAATTACTGTTTGCAAATCATTTTGTCTGCGTGGTTTTGTTACTGACGGCTAAAGGATTTTCCGAGCGGTCTCTCCGGATATTTTAAAACAGATAAACAAATGGAGCGGTGTCATTTGCCTTTGATAGCGAATATGAATGTTAGGGTATGGAGTGTGGAATGTGTCTTGGTAAGGAGCGCAATCTTATATGGCGAAACAGTTGAAAACGTGTCCAGCGGATTTGATAAGCAATAAAACAAAACGCACTCGCCTCACAACCGTCTTCGCTTCGTTTTCGCCTCAGCAGCGCCATCTGAAGGCGCTACTGCAGACTATCCGTCTAGGTGGCTTGACTTTTTTGGCGATCGCAGCGCTCCCAACCTACCCGATTTGGTATCCACTTTTGGAACTATAAAGAATGCGCTCCTTTACTTCAACCCTCCATATGTTAGGGAATGAAGTGACTTTTTTTTAATATTTTAGTCTCTCAAAAGATTTCACTGAACTTTTTCGTGTACTGTTGTCATTTTTCGTTTAAAATATATTTACTAAAATTCTGTGTAAACGTTGTAAGCGTAGATATACAGGATTTTCTTTAGAATCATTTGCTAATTATGTACAAATAGTAGTAGGTAGTAGAGAAATGTCTTTCCTTATTTTTTATCGAAAGCAAAGCCCAAAAGCAAGGGCGCCAGGCTAACGTGAAAATTTGTTAGTATTCAGTAAGACAAATTTTCACGTTTTAAGTAACCTATGTTTGTGCCTTCGCTAGCCAATTATTGGACGGATTTGGATAAAATGCTAATATGATGGAGATGCATAGTAATAAGGCTACTTTTTAGGGGTCAAAACCTCAAAAGTTAAAAACGGAACTTTATAGGATCACTCGTGTGTCTGTCCTTCCGTCTGTCACAGCGAATTCACTCCGAAACTACTGGCCTGATTAAGTTGAAATTTGGTACATATATGTAAGTTAATGACCCAAAGACGGCTGAGTAATGTAAATAAATGAATTTTAAATATGGACTTCAATTTCGGAAAATAATGAAAAAACTATATCATGTGACATATCAAATGAAAGCACTTCTTATGAGGTTCTCAAATGTACTTTTTAATTGTATCGTAAATTTAGTCTTCAAGTTATTCACGAAAATAGGCGAAAAACGACAATCCCCCCCCCCCCCCTACCTCTCCGAAAACACTGGACGTATTTGAAAAAAAAATACTAAGCATAGTTTTTGAATAGATTACCTTTCCTGCGCGAGTTTAACTCGCTTCTTGTCCAGTTTTTTTCTCGATATTCCGACTAAGCCCAGATCAGCAATCAATACCGATACTTAATGACGTTTCAGACTCATTTGTGGTTCTTTATCATGAGCGGCCGCGGCCTTTGGTGTCAGAATTCATTTGTATTATTTGCTATTGAAAGCTAAATAAGCGAGCCGAAGTCGCATGAAATAGGTCCTGTACAATTGTTTATGAAAATCGCGGTTTTGTTAGGTTGTTCTAATCTAGTTGTTTAGTCGTTAATGAACCTGATGAAAAAGGCCCTTTCGTATATTCGAACTAATCCAATGCGAATTTAACTCTCTGCCGCTGATTCGATTTTGATACGGAGATAATGTACCGAAAATTCGTGGAAGTACATGTTTTTTTTAAATATATTTTGCTCCCACGAAGTTTTGAAAAAAGGCCTGCTGTTGAGTTTGTTACGGCGCTTTTTCTCAAGCAAGTGCCCCGATTACTGATTGATTGAAGCCTAATATTATACCACCACCATCACCAAAACAGCCTATTTTCGTCTAGTATCTAATCTACTGAGCGGACATATGCCTCCTCTCACCACGAGAGGCTTTGGGCCACAGACCCTATGCGGGCCTAATGCGGATTATGGACTTTACACCACATCCTAGTAATACTTCGCAGATGCGTGCCTGTTTCCTCGCGTTTTCCAACAACGAAAAGCTCGGTAGTAAATTCAAACTTAATTTCGAACATTATTTAATTTATTTGGCTGTCATCTAAGTTTATGTATGTTTATGGATAAATGTATTTAAGTATGTTTATTACATTTTGTGTTTGTTTATTCTGCAAATCTTAGTACAATAGCACCGCCTACCAACCTAGTTTGTTTTTCTTCATCTTCACTATCCAAAGGTTGTCTGGTAGAGATCGCTATTAAGCGATAAGACCGCCTGCTGTATGCCATACCTTTTGTGTAATTACATTATGTCTGTACTCTTCCTTGAATGTGTGGTGTTCAATAAAGTATATTGTATTGTATTCTATAAGTAGACTCAGAGTTGCGAGCCGGTTTCGAACCTCCGACCCTCTGTATGAGAGACGGTAGGTCAAACCACTAAGGACCAGTTTCTATATCCACAAAACTATGGAGGGTTGAAGTAAAGGAGTGCAATCTTTATAGTTCCAAAGGTGGATACCAAATCGGGTAGGTTGGGGGCGCTGCGGTCGCCACTCCAGTCAAGCCACCTAGGCGGATAGGCTGCAGTAGCGCCTTCAGATGGCGCTGCTGAGGCGAAAACGGTTGTGAGGAGAGTGTGTTCTGTTTTGTTGCTTATCAAATCCGCTGGACACGTTTTCAACTGTTTCGCCATGTAAGATTGCGCTCCTTACACATTCCACACTCCATACACAAAACGCATCGTTTTAGATTCTCTATGGAGCAAACGTCAAACTTTAACCGTCCGCCGGCAATACGAGGCGTTTCGTTGATATAGGAACCCGGATTTTAGTATACCACTCCTTTTTGCTACAGATTTCAGTCAAACTCCATGAAGGGCGTAAACTTCGGCATAACATCTGACCCGTAGTATTTGTTACATTGTAGCCCGAATTCCGAAACTAATTTAATTACGGAACCCTCGTCCGGGCCCTAATCAACTAATTATTTCGACAAAAATAGAACGGACCCCTGCGTGATGGCTATTGGGCGGGCGGTTAAAAATACATAGATCGAATGTCGGATTAGACGCGTCCGGGATATTAAAAGTAAATCAATGGGTTTACTTTTTTGTAAGCGAATGAAAGTAACGAAAAATTGATTTCTTTTTAAGCGTACACATAATAGACGGAAGCCTAATAACCATGTAATCTACTTATTTCTATAAGCCACACTTACACCGAGTCACTAACTTCGGGTTAGCCTCTTAACCCACGTTAAATTCATACAAATAAATCTGCTAAACAGTCAACCCGAGGGTAGGCTTAATTAGTGCATGAAGGGCTTAGTCTCTTTTTAGGGTGTTATTCAAAGTCACACTACATCCTATAAAATAAAGTCGCAATCCGCATTAGGACCGCGTGTTAGGGCCTGGTGCTAGGTCCGTCCGGGGTGGTACCACCGTCTTTCGCCACTAACCTGCCGCCAAATAGCAGTGCTCGCACTGTTGTGTTCCGGTAGGGGGTTAAGGCAGCCGGTGTTTCTGGCACAGAGACATTCCATCTTAGGCCTCAGGGTAGGCAACGCATTCGAGATCTTATGGTTTCTTAATGGGGGATCATAGGATTTCGGTGTCCATGGGCCGCAGTGACCATTTGGGCCAGGTGGGCTATGCGCTCGTTTGCCTACACCATAGGTATAAAAAAAGGATTGTAATAAAACCTCCTGTTATGCGATCGGTGTAAAATGATAAAACAAAACTTTGTGTATGTATCTGAATTTTTACTCCATCGACAGTTTATTTTTTTCCCCAAACCTCTGATTACTGGTGTGACGTGGTCACGCCACTCCGAAGTAATCGAGGTCACTAAGGGTAGGTACAGTCGCCTGTAAAAAACTGTCAACAATAACACGTTCGCCTTGATTGTCCCACTTTTGGGCACAAGCCCCATCTCATGTAGGGAGGTCCAGCCCTCAGTGTGGTCATAATCATCATTATTTCAGCCGAAAGACCTCCACTATTGGAGATCAGACCGGTCTTGTGCCACTCGAATCCACCATATTCCCGCGACCTTCACGGCCGTCGCTCCATCTTATTGGAGGCCTACCGACAGTTCGTTTCCTGTACTTCATTTATTTAGCCGAGTCTTCTTTCCCATTAAAAGTTCTATGGTAAATAGAAAACAACTTTAGATAAGTATTCGTAGTGAAATGAATATGAGATATATATATTATAAATATTATAATACATCCCGACTCTATGAGAAGCGGTCGAACCGCTTAAGCTACCACCGGTACAATTCTGCCAACAATTCTGATGAAAATTATGTTTATAAAAATCGTACACTTAGATATATGGCAATAGAGTCGTATGACATAATTTTTGAAGACGGTCCAGTCTTACTAAGTGACGTACAGTCGAGATCATCATAATTGTGTGTAGGTACACTTTTGGATCTTACTGCAAAACGGAGTAAGGTCCAAAACTGTGCACATATTGTCTAACTCGAGTGTACATAAGTTTATTTTCAACAGTAGTAAAATGATACATGAATTGGAAAGAAGTGTAAATTGTCATGAGTGTAAATTGTGAATATGGCCTATATTTTCTCTTAAGTTGTTAATGTTAACCAACTAATTATAATTTGTTACCTACAACCTAAGAAACTTCGTACTCACCTATTTCTTAGACCCAATTAAGAAAGCTTTTATAGGAAAAGGACCCGAGTTATTAGTGGATATTGACATGTTAAAGCCCTTTTCTCCGTAACGAAAGGTTTGGAAGCTTATTCCATTCAGGTAACAACGCACTGAGTGCGGACACCTAGCTTACGACAGCGCGGCTTGATAAATTGAAAAACACTTTCAAATTATTTTATCACACCTAAATCTATCAACTATTTCATTTATTTTCAGAAGCGTGAACACGTATAGTGTTTACCTATTAAAGACAGAATTATTCTCTAATTTATAAGAAAACTTTACGTTTTACAAACTCGTCTTTGGAAATTCAATTCAATAGTTCATTCCCTTATTTCTTTTGGTTATGGATGATGCACTCTACTAACGTCTAAAGGATTTTAAAGGGAAACTAGAGTAATATTAAAATGAGTGAACATTTTTCTGTTCTATTTTATGTTATGACCTAGGCGTACGTCACTTTTCTTTAGTAACTTACATTACCTATGCATCAGAAAGTGGAAAAATACATGTTTCCATAACACATTCGCAGTCAAATGGTACTAAGAGGATCACGTAGGGCTTTTTGACGACAGTAGTTTGGAATAACCGCCCCGCTCCTCATGGGGATTTCCTAAGACTATTTATTTATGAGCGTTTTTCCAGATACAGTGTCCTTGCTGTATCTGGAACAGCTGTGGCACTGGTCAGCAGGGTAGAGCCTGGATTCACTGACGTGTGCAAAACAGAAATGGCGTGGGACGTACTTAATGCTTCCACCCGTCTCGAGGGTACTTTATTTGGGACTGAATACACTGAACAGCAATGAAAACGGGTCGCTTTTTATGGAAAATCCTATACAAAGTGACCCTCTTTCATTGCTGTTCAGTAAATAATGTAACACTGATTTCCTTTTCGACGTACGAATTGGATCTTCGCAACATTATAATCCATACTAATATTATAAATGTGAAAGTGTGTTTGTTTGTTTGTTTATTTGTCTTTCCTTCACGTCGCAACGAGTGGACCGATTTGGATGAAATTTGGTATGGAGATAGTTTGAGACCCGGGCAATAACATAGGATATACTTTTTATCCCGATATTTCCACAGGAACGGGTTTTCCACAGGTCAAACCAATTTTTTAATACTTTTATAATTATAACCGTCTATAGGTATGTATCGTGCGTCGACATTGACCTACGGAGCCGAAACGTGGACACTTACGGTGAGATTGGTCCACCAATTCAAAGTAGCTCAAAGAGCTATGGAGAGGGATATGCTCGGCGTTTCTCTGAAAGATCGGATCCGCAATGAGGTGATCAGGCAGAGAACGAAAGTTGTCGACATAGCCCAAAGAATAAGCTCTTTGAAGTGGCAGTGGGCCGGTCACATCGCGAGAACTGCGGATAGTCGTTGGAGTAAACGCGTTCTTGAGTGGAGACCACGACAAGCCAAGCGAAGTGTAGGACGCCCTGTTGCCAGGTGGAGTGACGATTTGTGCAAGGTGGCCGGTGTAGATTGGATGCGGCACGCCTTGGACAGAGCTCATTGGCGTGCATTGGGTGAGGCCTACGTCCAGCAGTGGACTACTATGGGCTGTTAATGATGATGATGATGATGATGATGATGATAGGTATGTATAGTATCATCGGGTACGCAAATTCTAAATCTACGCGGGACGAAGTCGCGGGCTTCGGCTAGCATTTTATATTCGAATGAAGTGATTCTTATAGACGTTTTTAGATTTTCTTGCGACGAATTGTGGGCCGTTTATCTGTTTGTCCGTCTATTCTAGAGCACCGAGCTTTAAGATCCTTGTCCTTTTTGGCATTTTAGGTAGCTGTCATTCTTTCTGTTCGATAGTTATTCCCAAGGCAGGCTTTAAGGCCGTTCATAGACCCAGCTCAGCCGTCACTGTCACTCGTGGGACGAGTGAAAGAGAAAGCGCTACGCACAGAACGCCCGATTTAGTTACTTTTTAACACGTTTTAATTTCTATAAAAATACCGTCTAAAAAAATGGCATTTATAAAGCTGTCGATGTATGCATATAATATGGATATTTTTTGTGTTATAATTAGTTTTACACTGTTTGATATAATAAACTGGAGTAAAGTTGGATTAGCGGTCCGAGTTAGAGGTTACTTTGGAATTTAATTATATCGAGCAAAGTTTCGTAAAACGTGTATCGAAAGCTGTCAATGTAAGGATGATATAATCAAATATAACATATGTTTTTTTCATATTTTTAAATTTTAACATTTCTTAGAAAAGTATGATCTTAAATGAGCAATTTGACGATGCTGGGTCAGGGAAGAAGATAATAACTGGGTCTATTCAGATGTTCCCATCTTGAGGCCAAGTTCTAATGTAATTACGTACAAGCTAATTACATTTCGTCCTAAAGCAAACTTTGTCAATTGCCCTTCATCCCATTATTAGAATTACAACTAGCTTCTGCCCGCGACTTTGCCCGCGTGGAATTCGGTTATCGCGTTCCCGCGGGATAAAAAATAGCCTATGTCCTTTCTGGGGACTCCAACTATTGAAGCGTGAAGATGTAACAGTCAGACAGAGAGACAGACAGACAGAGTTACTTTCGCATTTATAATATTACTAGCTTCTGCCCGCGACTTCGCCCGCGTGGAATTCGGTTATCGCGTTCCCGCGGGAACTATGCGTATCTCCGGGATAAAAAGTAGCCAGGCCAAAAGAAACAGACCAGACGGAAAGTAGTCCTTTCCTAAGACCCCAACTATCTCCATTCCAAATTTCATCTCAATCGGTCTAGCGGTTAAAGCGTGAAGAGGTTACCTAAAGAAGAGGGACAGACAGACAGAGTTACTGTCGCATTTATAATATTAATATGGATACCTACTAACAAAGGACATGATACCTAGATACTCTTTTAGTCATTCTGTTCCGTAATTATTCAAAGAGAGCCAGTTCTTTTTTATTTGCATGCTTTTTTTACCATCTTGAGGCAAAACTTTTTAACTCGTAAACACTTCATTTTACCGGGTTAAAACCCAAAAACAGCTTACAAATGGAGTTTACGTAAATATATTCATAAATCCGTGTATTTTCAGATTTTCAGTATCAACAGGATAATATGAATCTGTAGCAAGCAACGGTCGACCCTAATACATATTTACATATTCAGCGTTTACCATCAGGTATTTATCGCGGTTTCCTTTCTCTAAAAAAACTATGCCTCATTTTTCATTTTGAATATTAATAGTACATTACAGAACTAGGGTGGTGAATTCGTAAATGTCCCAGGTCGCAGGTTTCTGTGACCCGAACCGAAGGTGAGGGCCATAAATATGCGATCTGGGGCTTTACGAATTACCGCCCGTGGTTTGTCAAAAGTTTTACATCTTGCCTTGGCCAAGAAGTGAGATTTTCTCGCCACGTAGCGGGCAGAAAATCCCACTTTACGGCCAAGGGTGATGTAAAATTATTTTGTTAGCCCTGCTTGGCTAGACTACTAAGGAATTATCTAATACTACTACTACTACAGCCTATTTGCGTCCCACTGCTGGCCACAGGCCTACCCTCATCATGAGAGGGTTTGGGCTATAGTCCCCCCGCGGGGCCCAATGCGGATTTGGGACTTCACACACATCTTTGAATTACTTCGCAGATGCGTGCAGGTTTCCTCTCGATGTTTTCCTTCACCGAAAAGTTCATGGTGAATTCAAATTGAATTTCGCACGTAAGTAAACTTAGAGGTGCGAGCCGGAATCGAACCCCCGACCCTCGGCATGAGAGGCGGTAGGTCGGACCACTAGGCCACCACGGCTTTTTTTTGCTAAGGAATTATATTGCAGTCCAATGTTCAACTTTATTTCTTTCCAAAAACATCATGAGGGAACCTGCACGCATCTGCGATGTAATTCAAAGATGTGTGTATGAAGTCCCCAATCCGCACTGCCCCCGCGTGGGAACTATAGCCCAACCAAACCCTCTCATGATGAGAGGAGGCCTGTGCCCAGAGTGGGACGCAAATGGGCTGTAGTGGTAGTAGTAGTTCAAGTTTATGTTATGGTCTTACTCTATCCATATTAATTATAATATCATAGATGCGAAAGAAAATTCACGAATTGCCCACTTTCCTGAGGTTGACTGGACTGGAAAAGATCGCTGCTTAGCGATAAGTCCGCCTGTTGTTTATTTAATTAACTGCGTATAAGGATACGCAAAGCAATACAGAAAGGTCTGTATTTCCTGTGTTTGGTTTATGTTGTTCAATAAAGAAGTTTTTTTTACTGTTGTTGATACCTTTGTTTGCCGTTTTTTTCTGTCTGCCGTCTGTTACCTCTTCACGCTTCAGCCACTGGACCGTATTTAGATGAATTTTAGTTTGGAGATAGTTGAAGTCCCGGGAAGACTTAGGCTACGTTTTTCCCGGATAAACACAAAGTTCCTGTGGGAACGCGATCACGGGGACAAAGTTAGTGATTAGATAGCTAGAACGCTTTAGGACTTACCTAAGTAAGCGCACGATATGACATCGCGTCTCCAACGCGTGACGTCATGGGAGCTTCACACACACGTTTGAATTGCTTTCCAAGTGCGCGCTGGTTTCCTTACTATGTTTTCCATCACCGAAAAGCTCAGTGGTTTCATTAAGTCTCGCAATAATTAACTTAGACGTATGAAACGAGCCGATGTTTGCACCCCGAACCTTTGCATGAGGCGGTAGGTCTCACCACTATTCTAGTTAAGACTTACGACTTACTTAAAAGGAAAGGACAAAACATATTTTTATTACTACTACTAAGCTACTACTACTACAGCCATTTGCGTCCCACTGCTGGGCACAGGCCTCTCATCACGAGAGGGTTTGGGCTATAGTCCCCACGCGGGCCCAGTGCTGATTGGGGACTTCACACACATCTTTGTATTACTTCGCAGATGCGTGCAGGTTTCCTCACAGAGAGTGCGAGCCGGAATCGAACCGCCGACCCTCTGCATGAGAGGCGATTAGAGTGGATTTTTATTACTATTATTTGCTATTATACAGCTTCAAGCCAATCGAGGTTACCTCTGCCACCGGCACCGTGATCTGACGTTGCTCCGTAGCTAATCTCTTACTCTTTCGATCTAAAATTTATTAGGATCCCCCATGAAAGGTTGCCCTAAAGATAACCCACCGTGTGCCAGTATTAATTTCATTAAATTTTATCTCGCGCACATCTGTCGCGTGCGAAGCGATGGTAGGTACTATGGGAACTCAATATGAACGCGTAGACAGAGTTTTCATAGTCTCTGATGACCTTTCCATTTTCAGTATAAGTAAATATGATGGATGATGGTGTTAAGGCGTTTGAATGCTAACTAGCCTTAGAAGGAAGGTCATAAATGGCAATGTTTATAGTTTTGAGTCATAAAGGGCCCCACTGAAAACCAGCGCCGCGGTTACACTGCTGCATTATGCTGAGTGGGATCCTTTTTGGCACAATTCGGCACAATTGTATAACCTTATTTTTATTTTATTGTATTTTTTCTGTGTCGCATTTAATAATAATAATAACAATAAGAGATTTTATTCACCAAAAAAAAACAAATAAAGAAACGAGCAGTTGAAATTACAAAAAGATGGTGGGGAAAAGGATGGTAGACTCACCGATAACGCTGTTTTTCAGTCTCCAACCACTAATCTAAACGTAGACTAACTTAAACTTAAGAATACTTATCCTAGAGGCTTCCCGTTTATGTGTTAAATAAATGTTTTTCTTCTTTCAATGGGGAGGGTAAGATTTTTGCCATTTTTTCCCGTTTCTCTTGGAATTTCGGGAGATCCTCTCTTAGGTAGTCCTTTACTCCCCAAGGAACCTACATGCCAAACAGCTTTCTACGAACGTAGTCACGAATTTGAGTTGTCATCAGTCAGTCAGTCAGTAACTGAAGAGTTTTTAATACATGTATATACACGGTGAACTTGAGTAACCCGAATAATTTTACCGGCGTATACCTGAGGTCGTAAGAAAAAATATATAGGAAACCAGGTTGAAATATGATTTTTAACTTTTTTTATTCCATACGATTTCTGACCGACTCCGACTGGGGTCGTATGGAATAAAATAAGTTAAAAATCATATTTCAACCTGATCTCATTAACATTTTTTATTCCTTACGACCTCAGGTATACGCTGGTAAAATTATTCGGGTTACTCAAGTTCACCGTGTATAAACAACAATTTAATCATACGAGTATCACAGGGACACACAGTAGGGTCCACATTTACATATCGTTACAGTAGACGGTTAGTTACCCGTGTACCAGACTATCTCATCTAGATAACCCTCGCTTCTGCATACGTATGCAAGGTCACAGAAAGTACCTAGTCGGTAAAATAATCTGAATACTCGTAAAGCTTTCAGGAATTCTGCCTCGCGGCTATACCTGTGTGCGTTTATAGCTCGAAAACTAATTGACGGATTTCCACAAAATTTTGTATGCTTATAAAATACTTATGTATACCATACCACAGATCAACACATAGGGTACTTACTCTCTGTGGTACTTACTTACTTATCATCCGGTCAAAATGTTTCTAAAGAATAAAATATTTTAATTTCACGCCAACAAAGTACTTAACAGCTAGTTCGCAAATAAAAATGTCCCACTGATGAGCACAGACTCCTTACCGACGAATTATTTAATTTTAATTTAATTATTTATATTTCATTTTATTTAATTATTTTGACAGTATATTTCAGAGGAACTGTTTGGATTGGTGCCTACCGCTTCCTTGTGTCACCGCACCTCTCGTCATCGGCAGGGTGTTCATGCCCATTGAATTTCGCACATAAGTAAACTTAGAGGTGCGAGCCGGAATCAAACCCCCGACCCTCTGCATGAGAGGCGGTAGGTCGAACCACTAGGCCACCACGGCTTCTTTTTTCGGCAGCCTACGATGTGCCATTTAATCATAATGTGCTGTTTTTATTTTCATTCTGTGGAATGGAAGCCTAACAAATATTATGACGTCATATTTGATTTGACGTCAACAGAAAACTTGAAATTGATCCGAAAATAACTGAACGATGCCCTAGAATTATTTATTACCTACTTTGTCTAAATATGTAATGATAGCGATTTATTTTGTGACGTGAATAAGAAAACGCTTAAGGCTACGCTTGAGACAAGAAATACCAATTTAAAACAAACAAAAATAAGATTTAAAATATAAAATATATTCTACAAATATTGTACTTAAATATTTCATTCTTCCACGCGTTGCCGCACCATCGGACCTAGTTTCGCATTGGTTTTGCCTACTTATAGTATAGTAGGCGTGTATATAGGAGATAGTGATAACTTTCCATCAACAGGAAACTAAACATGTTGGTCCAAGTTTAATAAAAAACAAAGATGTTTATATTATTCACAGCTCTGTACATTTAAAGTAATAACCACAAAGGAGAAGACCGTTGAACGGCTTGTTTACTTTTCTCGTATTTGAAATGAAAAGTGGAGTGTTTAACTCGGATGAAAGGCACCCATTTCAGCCTCGAACTATTGGTGCTCTCACTTCGTTTGGGTGCACAAATATCTCGTCAGGAATGAGTGCCTCATCCCATGCCAACCAGTACAGCACGACACAACTTAGAAGACGCGCGGCAAAACACTTCAGCCGTTGACGCAGAGTCTATAACTACTTAATCCATGCGCCTTCTAAGTTTTGTAAACCTGTACCTGGGTGACCGAGCTTTCCTCGGGTAAAAATAGCTAAAAACTAATTTTCCCAGATATGAGACCTAGCTAGATCGATTTCTTATCCACATAAGCCCCTATATTCCAAATTTAAACGAAATCGTTACAGCCGTTTTCGAGAACGCGATTACAAATATATATACAAATATTGCTCGTTTAATAGTATAGAATAAATGATAAGACCGTCCACCGTCTCATTCTCCACAATTATAATATAATATAATAATAATAATATCTTGGGATATTTCACACATATTGAACTGACGCTTGTGTGCTTGGTGCTAGACAACCATATAAATACTTATATAGAGAAATACATACATATATAAATACCACCAAACACCCATGACTCGACTTGACTCGAGTACAAACATTCGTGCTCATCACACAAAGTTTGCCCCGAGCGGGACTCGAACCCGCGACCATCGGAACAGAAGACCAGGTCACTACTAACTAGACCAATCCGGTCGTCAAATTATTTCCAGGTATGGATATTCGGCGACGTCTGGTGCTCCGTCTGGCTGGCGGTGGACGTGTGGATGTGCACGGCGTCCATCCTGAACCTATGCGCTATCTCCCTGGACCGCTACGTGGCGGTGACGCGGCCCGTCAGCTACCCCAGCATCATGAGTCGGCGCCGAGCCAAGGCGCTAATCGGCGGGCTGTGGGTGCTATCGTTCGTCATCTGCTTCCCGCCGCTCGTCGGATGGAAAGATAAGAAGGTTGGTCATGTTCATGCCCCAGATATTCATCATCATGTCACTCAAAATATGAATGGAGTTAATCCACCGCTAGAGGCACTTGCTGTCCTGCAAGTTGCAATGTTAAATAAATAAATAAATAATATATCTTGGGATATTTCACACATATTGACCTAGCCTCAAACTAAGCAAAGCTTATACTATGGATGCTAGACAACGATATAAGTACTTATATAGATAAATACATACATATATAAATACTAAACATCCATGACTCGAGTACAAACATTCGTGTTCATCACACAAAGTTTTCCCCGAGCGGGACTCGAACCCGCGACCATCGGAACAGAAGGCAGGGCTACTATCAACTGAACAAATCCGGCCCTCAAACCAAACCAATTTAGCACGTCATGTGCCATTATACACGCTACATTGGCAAGACTGAAGTCTCCAGAACGTCAAATGTCACAGTGTCAAAAAATTTACATGGACAGTCATCACCTTGCGCCTAGAGGCGCCAACTTGTGAGCAGGAATACGGTGGCCTTCATTAGTATAAGTAACATCTACTTGATGTCGGCCGATCTTGTTGGAGTCTGCTCTTACCCTACTCGGACTCCTTTCTAGAACTTTCTGGTCAAATTAGTCATAAGTTCCGCTGGCATGAATAGTGAAGGAGGTCAAGCTCTGTCGAGGAGGATTGTAAGAGATCAAAAAAGAGTACCCCGAACATCATATTAGCTGAAAGACGGCAGGTTTTCCCCAAGGTTGTACTCGAAAAATCCTTTGCCAATTGTAACTCCTCTGCGAGCAAAACTCAAACACAATGTTATCGGCGTTAGTTATAATAAATAAATAATAAATATCTTGGGACATTTCACACAAATTGACCTAGCCCCAAACTAAGAGAAGCTTGTACCTACTATTATGGGTACTAGACAACGATATAAATAACATACATATATAAATAATATACATCCATGACTCGGGTAGTTGGTAGTAGATAGTTGCTTGGTCACTTTAAAAGAAAATGCAAAAGAATCGACTGCTCAAAAGAGTATGCCTTATTAAACTGGTAAAAACACCGAAAATAGCATATTATCTGTCCCACCTAATTTCATCTTCCAGGGTGTCAGAAAAACGGAGAGGATCAAACAGTATTAATACTGTTAACATATCTAAGTAAGTAGGTAACTGACGGAACCTTGTTCAGAACATCGTAAATATATAATCAGCCACTTTAGGCTCTAACGATTTGATACAATCTACCCGTCCAGTTTAAAATGTTCCGAAAACTTCTAGATTGGGGAGTTGGCGTCAGGCTGAAAATATATCACCGAAATTCCAGCAAGCTTTTATAGGAATAAGGACTCTATGCTTTGTTCAATAAGTCGCACTTGGCTTCTCAGAATGTTGAGAGTTTGCAAGTCGATTTTACCTTATTATTTATTAACCCTGATATGATGTAGCTATTGTACCTGTCTGGATTATTAGATAATCGTCTTTCTTTAGCACGGAGGCTTTGATTTGCAGGCCGCGGCGGACACGGCCTATAAAAGCATGATTTCGAACACAATTCGAATGAAGTGTCAATGTTTGCGTGCGAGGACATCTTGTGTGCGTGCGAGGACGTCTGTACACTTGTAAATGTGTGTGTACCAGTAGGCGGGCAATGATTCATTCACCATCTCCGGATGAAACAAATGACGGTAAGGGCGAGTTGGGCGCCGGCTAGATTCAGGCGGGTGATTCCGTGGCCATTCTGTATGTAGTACTATTACATAAATATCCTGTGACGGAGGCTTTGATTTGACTCTAATGTGCTTAATGTTAAGCCGTTGTAGCCTAGTGGTTTGACCTACCGCCTCTCATGCAGAGGTTCGGGGGTTAGAATCCTGGTGCTTTAATGTTGGTGTGTGATGGAAGTGATTGGTTAGTCGCTAGTTCTACATCATTAGTCAGTTGAATAAATAGTTAGTCATTATCAGAATTTTCCTACCTCAAGAACGAAACGTCGGTTTAATTTTAGGAATCACTGAGATTAATATCCTCTGTTAAAAGTATATTTTGATTGCTGAGCTGATGGTATGAAATTTGTGACACCACAGCCGTTGACGGTTTAGAAAATGGTGACTGAATCTCAGTGTCTACTTAATTCGAAACCAAACGAGGCTGTTCTGCGACATACTTAATCTAGGATGAAACCCGCATCCACCTCTACCATTACGGGTTTTTAATCGGCTTTTATGGCTTCTTTATTACTAGCTTCTGCCCGCGACTTCGCCCGTGTCATACCGACAAAAAGTAGCTTCCTTCTGTGGGACTGGAACAATCCTCATACCTACCAAAATTCCTCTTAATCGGTCCAACGGTTTAACCTGTAACAACGTAGAGAATCCTTTTCGTGTTTATAATAAAAGCATGGTTATGGATGGCAGTTTGCGGGAAAAGTATGCTTACTCCGATTTCAGATAGATATGTTATCTAAAAGTAATGCAATTGTTTATTGGGGACTCTACTCGACTACAATCTCTAATGAACTCTTTTGTCCACAGCCTGATGAAGAGAAGGAAAAGATAAAGGAAGGCTGGTCTCCCAACCCCCACTGCCCCTGGACGTGTGAGCTGACAAACGACGCTGGCTACGTGGTCTATTCTGCCCTGGGCTCCTTCTACATACCAATGTTTGTCATGCTGTTCTTCTACTGGAGAATTTATAAGGCTGCTGTGAGAACTACGAAGGCTATCAACCAGGGATTTCGGACCACTAAAGGTATGATATCATTTGGTGAAATAATACAAAGTATTTTAGGCAAAACTTATTCTTAGAAGACGTCATGAAGAAACTGTTATGATACCGTAATAATGAAACAATGGAGTAAGGGTACTCTTAAATTAGGTGTGATCAAGGCAAGCTGAACAAGTCTATGATGCTGTTCTGTAGACAAAGTATTTTTATAAAACCTATTAAATTGAGAAGACGTCATGAAGAAGATACCAGTAATTAAAACTTTTATTTAAAACTACTAGTATTTTCTGTATATCAAAATCGTAGCGATATTTTTGAGGAACAGATTAGTTTTTAATAGCGCTTTTCTTGTATCTATATATTGTATCCTCATTTTATCTTGTATTGCAGGCAAAGGCCTAGGCAGCCGGTTCGACGACAACCGTCTGACACTACGCATCCACCGCGGCCGAGGGTCTACCAGACCTCACGGCTCCCCTCTCTCGACAGCCTCCAACCACTCCACCAGCACTTCTCTTAGCGCCAGTCCGGAGCGATTACGAAGGTAGGTCACAGTCACAGCACAGCATGATCATCATCATCATTTCAGCGGAAAGACGTCCACTGCTAGACATAGGCTTCCCCCAAGGCTCGCCACTCAGACCGGTCCTGTGCTACTTGCTTCCACTGGTTTCCTGCGACCTTCATGAGGTCATCGCACCATATTGTTGGAGGCCTACCGACAGCTCGTCTCCCGGTTCACGGACGCCCGCCACTCGAGAACTTTCCGGCCCCATCGGCCATCAGTCCTGCGAGCAATGTGCCCCGCCCACTGCCACTTAAGGCTCGCAATTCTTCGGGCTATGTCGGTGACCCTACAGTTCTGCTGCGGATATGCTCATTTCTGATTCTATCACGCAGAGAAACACAATATCATATGGCACGATATCTAGCGCTACTGTTGTTGAAGATTCCATCGCATCGTCATCATTATCACCTCGTTCTCTCGGGCGACAGATTATCTTTGCCGCAAATGTAAAATTTTAACCATCGTTAAAACGACGAGTTTTGTAAATATAGATACCAGGCCTATTTCAACCGAAAGACGTCCAGTATATACATTAAGCGTTCTCTAAGACTGATGCCGGTGTTGTGCCACTCGCAGTTCCACAAACTTACCAACAGCTTGACTCCTAATATTTCGCTATGTGCCTTACCCGCTGCAAATACAAAGAGAAGGTACTTTATGCCTAAATACGAAAAAATATGAATTGCGAATGGAAACTATATTGATCATAAAATACTTTAACTTTTTCTGTAATACGTAACATAACATTCATTACTGTGTTCCTTTTAACATTGCTTACTACGAGTATTATGGCATTAAGTTTGCCTTTTGTATTAGTTTTTACTTATGTGTAATAAAGTTTAAATAAATAAAATTCAATCAGCAATTATCTCCATTTACCATTAACGGGCTTACATACCTAGGGCACAAAGTTCTTTTCCTCTGTATTCTTTGTCGTCGTTTCTAAATTACCTTTTTGGTTGATTTTGTTTTTGCCTTTATGGGACTCTTCTTTATACCACTTCGTCAGTAACGTGTTTATCTGTTGTTTGTTTTTATTAACATTACATTTTATTATTAGAATAACATCTTTCAGGCACTCAAGTGCCAGGCGAGCTCACGAGAAGGTCAAGATATCCGTATCGTACCCCTCGTCGGAACAAATCTGCCAGACACACGAGAATTCCCGGTCGCCAAGCCGTTCGCCCAGCCCTTCGCTCTACGCTGTACATTACGAGAGGGACGGCAGGTCGGTGTGTTTCCTCTATTTTGCGCTGCTGTGTAAGTACTTTTCGAACACAATTCGAATGTAGTGTCAATGTTTGCGTGTGAGGACGTCTGTGTGCGTCCGAGGACGTCTGTACACTTGTAAATGTATGTGTACGCGGGCCAACGATTCACTCTCCCTCTCCGGATGAAACAAATGACGATAAGGGCGAGTTGGGCGCGAGTTGCGCGCCAGCTAGATTCAGGCGGGTGATTCCGTGGCCATTCTGTATGTAGTACTATTAAATATTCTGTGGTACAGGTCTTCTCTTAAATAAAGGTTCAAGCTCTAGTGGTTATTAGTGTGGTTACATGGGTGCCCGTCCGGACTTATCTCTTACTTAGATCCAATGCGCTAATCCGGATTACAACGGTTAACAACTTCGAAGAACATTTTGGCTCATATTAAATTGGTTTTATATTATGTAAGAGCATGATTTGTGATTAGGGATATAACTCAGCCTAGACGATCGGTGGGGCTTCAAGTAGATTCAATATACAAAGGTGGCAGGACGTTTCAGGTGATCTTTGTTAGAATGACTATAAATAACTACTTATAAATATATACCTATAACTACTACTACTACTACTACTACAACAGCCTATTTACGGCCCACTGCTGGGCACAGGCCTCCTCTCATCACGAGAGGGTTTAGGCTATAGTCCCCACGCGGGCCCAGTGCGGATTGGGGACTTCACACACATCTTTGAATTACTTCGCAGATGCGTGCAGGTTTCCTCACGATGTTTTCCTTCACCCAAAAAGCTCAGTGGTAAATTCAAATTGAATTTCGCACATAAGTAAACTCAGAGGTGCGAGCCTACCTATAAAAACCACCTACCTACCTATAAAAATACCGATACCTATAAAATACAGATATATATGTATATAATTATAAATATAAATAACTTAGAAAAGGTTAAAAATATATATATGTGTATGATTTAAATTTACAAAAAAAAAAACTAAACAATGACCTAAAAATCTAAATTAGCCATCCTTAGGCAGCATTTCCCTCGCCATTTTTTTTTTTTTATGTAGAACTGACCAGCGATTAGCATCCATCTCACCTGATGGAAAGTGACGATGAGGCCAAAGATGTAGCTCACTGGGTCAGTAAATACCTATTCACTCTAGTCTTGAAGACCTGTAGATTATAACTGTCGGGGAAAACAGAGGACGGAATATCCGATGTAAGTCAATATAATATGTATTTAGTGTCTGAAGACTGAAATCTTCTGTGCATTGAACAATTCTTCGGTACCTCTACATACTATTACTTTTTCAGGGAGCTGACAGAAAGCAGGTTGCGAGTCCGGCCGCCCCACCACTTGGCGCCAGGTCCGCTCTACGACGAGTTCGATGATAAGCCACGAGCTGCCAGGAGAATGGGAAAGAGGAATATTAAGGCACAAGTAAGTTTAACTTGAAAATGTTGGAGGATAACTTACTTATTCCGTCATTGAAAATGTTGAAATGTGAAAAAGCTTACGCACAGAGGCGGCGTAAGGCGTGGGCGGTGTGGGCCACCGTGGGTTTCAAAGATAAGTGGAGAGTGAAACAGTTGACGAGTTCAGGAAATGAATTCTGAGAGGTTCATAGATAAAATATACATTTCCTCTTACCAATTGACAGCGTTAAGTTTTTTAACATGTATATTTTATTAGCTAGTTGCAAAGTTTCGAAAATGTATAAGGACATGTACTACTACAGCTTATTTGCGTCCCACTGCTGGGCACAGGCCTCCTCTCATCACGAGAGGGTTTGGGCTATAGTCCCCACGCGGGCCCAGTGCTGATTGGGGACTTCACACACCTCTTTGAATTACTTCGCAGATACGTGTAGGTTTCCTCACGATGTTTTCCTTCACCGAAAAGCTCAGTGGTAAATTCACATTGAATTTCGCACATAAGTAAACCTTAGAGGTGCGTGCCGGAATCGAACTCCCGACCCTCTACTCCCTACGCATGAGAGGCGGTAGGTCGAACCACTAGGCCACCACGGCAGTAAAGACATGTAAGCGCGGCATAAGGACATGTATTTTATTTAAATATTGAACATTGAAATTCAAAAAACTCCTCATTCTAAAAGGCTGTAACTCAAAAATGACGCATAGAATTTGTTCTGCGCGTGATGACGTCAATTGGTCGGTACCACTAAAACACGATATTCTCTAAAAGCAATGAACAAAAGAATTTGAAACTTTCGTATACACAGAAACCTTTAGACAGAAATACCGAAATGGTTTTCGAATTACGCATTACCTACTAAAAAAAAAAAAATGTTGTCAATTCCAGGTGAAACGTTTCAAAATGGAGACGAAAGCCGCGAAGACCCTCGGCATCATCGTCGGCGGCTTCGTGTGCTGCTGGCTGCCTTTCTTCAGCGTGTACGTGGTGCGCGCCTTCTGCGGGGACTGCGTGCCCGGCATCATCTTCTCCGTTCTGTTCTGGCTGGGGTACTGCAACTCGGCCATCAATCCGCTCATCTATGCGCTGTTCTCTAAGGACTTTAGGTAAGTGATTTTGGTTGCAATGAAACGCTAGTGCGATTCTGTAGCCCTCGGGTCCTCGGGTCGACTACCCATTATGACACAACATCATCATCACCATCATATCAAGCGATATGCGTCCACTGCTGGACATAGGGCACCGACTTCTCACGACCTTCAACAGGTCAGGCCAACGCTCCATGCCGCTCTATGTGTCTTGTAGGAAGCCTACAGGCCGTCATTTCTACAAGCAATGTGCCTTGCCCACTGCCACTTATGGGTCGCAATTCTTCGAGCTATGTCGGTGAGTGCTGCTGCGGATATCATAATTTCTGCGGATATGTGTGATGATATCCACATACATACACATACATAGCATAGCCCGATCACAATCCGAATGTATTTGACCTCAAACATTGTGAATAACGATATTGATCCATTCCACGATCCATTCATGTCCTTTGGGAAATTTTAATGCATCTAATGGCCAGTCTACTTCCATTATCTTCTTTAACATGTCGCTCTAAATTAGTTAAATTTCCAAGTTGCAACAATAGAAGCGTCACTTTCATCTCTTCAGAAACCGACGACCCTTTTGTAACCGAGCCCTTCGTAATTCCAGGTTCGCGTTCAAGCGCATTATCTGCAAGTGTTTCTGCGGGGGCGGCGGCGCGCGGCGGCGCTCCGACGGGTCCGCGCGCCGCGCCGAGGCTCGCCCGCACGACACCTCGCTCGAGGACCACGACACCTCCAACAGCGCCACCAATGACAGGTGAGGTGGGGATTCTATCCCCTTACCGTCTTTTTAGCAAACACCACCACGCCTCTAGTCTCATAAAGCTCTTGCCACGAAACAAAAGCCGGTCTACTCTGTTAATTTCACACCTCCCACAGTGCCAACAATGACAGGTAAGATCAGCAGCGGCATTGCGTTAGGCCATCCGCGTCCGTCAAAGGGCAAGGTGCGTGAACCACAGCATGGCAAATCGACCCCCAGAGGGGCAATTTTCGTTTTATTTGTAGGCCAGACACTGTGTAGCTCGTACATAGCTCGTACGTATCGATCATGACGATTTGTGTCAATCTCAGTTTCTTTTCGCGATCCCTAACATCGCTCACGTCTGGTAATTTAATTTTCTGACGTGTAAAAGTGCCCGTATGTGGCAAATTTGCTGAATAAATGATTGAATTTCAATTCTTTCTCCTATGGGATTTTTGAAAATACTTAATCATATCGACTTACCGCTTCTTTGTCAACAGGTGACGTCACGCTACGCGACGGCAGAACCCTCCGTTCCAGGCGACCGTCGCGTGTGTCTAGCAGGACCCGAGAGCCGTCACCTTTCACCGCTACTCATAGCATCAGGCCTAGCACTGCGACGCACGAAAACCAAACTTTTTCGTTACTTGCTCACTTCAAAGAACAGAAAAGGACAACGTTCGATTTTGGAAGTTCGCAGTATAAACCTCCCATAGCTGAAGTATTTGTCGCTCATCGTGCCGCCATCTTTGCTGTTTTTGCCGCCTTTTTCTCTAATGCCTTGGAGAAAGTTACTGGCCAGCAACAAAAGTTAAAAAATATTTCTAACATGATGTGTTCTAAATAGCAGGGTGATATCTGGCCAGTATGAAACTCCAAAATCGATGATAGTGATACTGGCAGGCTTATTGGCTTTTGTTGATTTGAGATAAAAAAAAAACTTTCATATAAACTTGAAATTGTTAATTAATTGGATGGAAAGTGGTTGGAAAGCTGTTATTGCCATTTTAATTTCAAAATGTTATGACAATAAAATTGGCAATTCTTTTGAGATCTCAAAACTAGTGACATTCTGAGGTGACGTAAAAGAATGTGATGGACTCTATTTATAAGTACAGTGTATACAGAAGACTGTTTTTAGATTTAAGAGAGTAACTAAATGTAAATAAATCTTTGTTCTTGTTGGGGGACTAAATGACGCGATGAACTGTTAGGCTTTAATAAAAGACCGGTGGCATCCATTTTGTACCTACCTAGATAATTAAACGATAGAATTAAAAAAATATATGTTTACCCAAAAGGTGCTTCCTAAAAATAATAAGTACAATATTTAAAATCACAAATCATTGTACAGTCGAGTTCATTAATATGTGTACACTTTTGGACCTTATTACAACGTGGTAAGGTGCAAAAGTGTGTATATATTGGCGAACTCGACTGTACTTACAGCACGACACAACGAGGATCACCGCATTCCTGCTCACCAGTTGGCGCCACTGTCGTGTAAGATGTCGGCTGTCAATGTTAAAGTTGTCATTTCATACAATAGTGTCAACGTCACTGTGACATTTGAAGTTTCGGAGACCTCGTTGTTGCCAGTTTAGCGTTTAATATGGCACATAATGTGCTAAATTGGCAACTACACTTCAAGCTACTCTAGCGACTCTAGCGGCAAATTAGGTAATAATGGATTCAGCGTTAAAAGCGCCTTATTTGCTGTGTCGTGCTACTTATACTTTATTAAGTTTAAAATATGATATGAGTATTATTAATTAATGTACCTATTATACAAAATGCTTACCAACCTATACGTACGAAAAAAAACTAGTGATAAAATGGCGGCCATCTGCGTTAAACTAGTCACCTCTTTCGATGTTCCTCGTTCTTCGGTATTCGATGTCGTTCCATGGTTAGTCGAGTGTACCTGTACTTATGTGAATAATTATGTAATATTGTATAAAATGTGTAAATAAAATATATGAGATGTTTGTTGAAGTATTTTTTCCAAGTCTATTTCCACACGAATAGTCTTCACACACTGGAATATTAAAAAAAGGCCTTCTTTTAAGATCATCCATTTTCACATTTAACAACATTCCTTTCAAAAAGTCTCACTTTCGTGCCATCTATAAAATCCACAACAAAACACAATCTGTGATCACTAGATGTCACTTGCAAACTACTGTTTATGGAGTGTGGAATGTGTCTTGGTAAGGAGCGCAATCTTTATAGTTCCAAAAGTGGACACCAAATCCGGAAGAATGGTGGCGCCACCATTCGACGGAAAAGCAAAATGGCCGTCATGTCATCCCCGTCATTGTCAAGCTAAAAATGGTGTCGTCGACGTCGTACTTATTTAGTTTTAAGTTATATTTCTTTATTGTAATAACATTATAATTATGTTATTATAATTAAGTTAAGTATTTTGTGACCTGCGCTGCGATATAATCGTGGAGCTGCAAAATGAGATCGCGCTATGCCACATTCAAGTCAGACTCAACTGCAAACTGCAAGCAGAATTATCCAGGAAAAACGTAAAGGATACCCTGAAATGAAGCACAGTCCAGTTTAATACCTTCACGGACTGTGTACTCATATCGAGAAGAACTAGTCGGTAGCAGCGCTGAATGAGTCCCGAGCAGTAAAACTATCGGTGAGTTATCAATACTCGTAGTAGATTCGACAAAGGATCATATAAGGAAATCATTTCAAGCATATACGTAAATAATATAGGCCCGGTCTAACGTACACGTAATATGTCCCCACTTCCACGGTGTCCAATCCAAAGTTCTGTCACCGAGCGTGCGTGACAATAAGCGTTTTTAAAAAACTTTTCGAAACTGTTTCTCAGTATCTAAAAACTCGTCTCGTTGTTGAAAAAATGTGACCCAGCTTTAGTGTCACGATATAAGTTTAACTTTGGATTGGACACCAATGAAGTGGGGAAACATGACATGTATCTACGTTAGGCCGGGTTCATACAAAGTATTATTTATGTCTATGATTTCAAGCAATGGGTCTAGGACAGGCACTTCTATACATCTTCTGATGTATAGAAGTGCCCCTATGTGGCCAACTCTGAATAAATGATTGAATTGAATCACAAGAGGGTTTAGGCTATAGTCCCAGTGGCATAACTATACCACCTGAGGCCCATGACAAATCCATAGTATGGCGGGCCCCCAAATATTAAAAAATAATATTTGAGTTTACTTTGCTCATGGCCTCTGTAGCATGGGGCCTCCATAAGCCAGAGGCCAGTGTCATTTTGTCCAATCTACCACCCTATTGTTATTCCACTGTATAGTCCTTATGCGGATGCGTATTGGAGACTTCACACACATCTTTGTATTACTTGTCTAAAACTGCTTTGATTCACTTGTCAATAACCAAACCAATATGTTCACATCAGGTCTAACATCAGCTGAACAACGTGTCGCCAAGTACAACTGCCCAGCCGCCCTGATCTGCTTCAATGTCAAGGAGTGAAATTGTCGCCGCGCACTCTGCGAGCCCTGGTGACACGGCGAGTCAGGTCGCACATTCCAAGAAGGAAAGTGGAGAAAAGAAGAAGAGAAGCTGCTGCTGTGCCCTATGGCCCCTTCTGTGCTCACCTCGCATTTCTACTTTTATTCCGTGTTCTGTCTTTTCATTTATTTATTCAGTATAAAAACTTATTGATAGTACATTTTGTAATTTTACCCATTTTTAGGGTTCCAAAGTCCACAAGGAACCCTTATAGTTTCGCCATGTCCGTCCGTCTGTCCGCACTATTTCTCGGAGATGCTTAGTTCTAGAAAGCTGTAATTTGGCATGAATATACATATTAATTACGCTGACAAAGTGGTACAACAAAATTTTGAAATATATTTTTTTATAGGGTACCTCCCCTACTCGTAAAGTGGGGATGTAATTTTTTTTTCTTGCTTACCCCATGGTGCGGCATATCGTTGAATAGGTCTTGAAAAAATATCGTGGGTTTGTTAGAACCATTTTTTGATAAGTGATACGTTTGTGAAATATTAAGCTTTAAAGTGCTATTTTTTGTTAGAGTCACGTGTCCCCCCCCCCCCCCCCTGCCAGCTAAATGGTGGTAATGGTGGTGGTATTTGGATAGCTGAAAAAAATCACGGTTGTGGCATATATAACGTAGTTGAAAGGAAAACTATCACAGCTAAGTATGCTGTACAAACTTACGAGTCATAGTCGACCAACTTATCAAGTGATTAAAAAACCAATGATTTTTCTCGAGCGGCAGGGGCGTCGGGCGGGCACGTCATACCACAGGCTAGCTAGATGCTAATAAGTCTTAGAAAGGCACTGTGGGCATCGTCAACTTCGGAACCCTATACTTTGCGTGTGACCCGACACTACTTGGCCGGTTTTTAAGGTTCCGAACCTCAAGAGGTAAAAACGGAACCCTTATAGGATCACTCGTGTGTCTGTCTAGCTAATTAAAAAAAAACCGACCAAGAAGCGAGTTAAACTCGCATGGAGAGGGTTCCGACCCTTAATTATTTTCAATGACGTCATTTTCAAACCGTTTCACAGGATAAGCTCTTTTATATGATAGATTTCAAATACCATGGACTTCTTAACAATTTTCCTGTAATCTATAGGTCAATAACTATCCTCCGTATTTTTTCCAAAATTTTAAGTCCAGTAGTTTCGGAGATAAGGGGGGAATGGTCATTTTTCGCCTTTTTTCTTTAATAACTAGAAAAGTATTGACCAAAAAAGAAACGAAAAAAATACATTTGAAATCCTCATAAGAAGTACTTTCATTTGATATGTCACACGATATAGTTTGAAAAACTTCATTAATATTTTTTCAAATTTAGCCCCCAAAAATAGGGTCCATGTTTAAAATTCATTTATTTTCGTTACACGTCCGTCTTTGGGTCACAAATTTACATATACGTACCAAATTTCAACTTGATCGGTCCAGTAGTTTCGGGGAAAATCGACTGTGACAGACGGACGGACAGACACACGAGTGATCCTATAAGGGTTCCGTTTTTACCTCTTGAGGTTCGGAACCCTAAAATAGTAGATTGTGTGACTAGGGAGCAAAATGGTATATTTTACCGCGGGTGACGGATTGAATCGAGGAATCAGAGCGAGGGATTCTAACGTGGAATCTTGAGCTAGCAAGGGATTCAAGCTATGTCACCCAAGGTTTAAATAATTTTGCTACCGTGATGCACACTCTGCTTTTCACTCCTCCTATGAGAAAACCAGTAGCAGCAGGGAACAAAATCGTACTTTGCTCCCTAGAGAGCAAAATCTTACTTTGCTCGCTGTTTGCGGGGTAGAAATGGAGAGGGAGCAAAATGCGATTTTGCTCCCTCTAAACGGGGAACAAAGTACTCCTTTTCGAATAGGAGTGATTTTTTTTTATTTCCTTATCAAAGTGCCTACTGCTCTATTACTTATTTTATCTATACATGGTGGAATAGTGATAGGTCTGTAGTTGTTTGTATCAATGTGTGAGCCACCCTTATGTATAGGCCTGACCACACCCACCTTGAGCTGATCAGGATATGAACATATTCATTATTCTATCGCATATCCATAAAATATAATCTTCCTGTTCAATAAAACTTCAGTAAAAATATTATATAATTTTATTACAGTATTACTTTTTATAATTTCAACAAAATCGGCTTAGTAGTTTTAATGTTACCTGTATACAGTGGACATTTAGCGTCTTTCGGCTGAAATGATGATGATAAAAGGCAAAGGTATATTACATATCACGGGCGTATCAGTTTGTTCGGGGCATATCCATATTAATATTATAAATGCGAAAGTAACTCTGTCTGTCTGTCTGTCTGTTACCTCTTCACGCTTCAACCGCTGGACCGATTGAGATGAAATTTGGCACGGATATAGTTGGAGTCCCGGGAAAGGACATAGGCTACTTTTTATCCCGGAAAAATGCATAGTTCCCGCGGGATCGAGATAACCGAATTCCACGCGGGCGAAGTCGCGGGCAGAAGCTAGTTGTTTATATTTGCAACGGGGACAGCTGCTGGGCACAGTCGAGTAATCAGTACTCTCATTTAAATCATACCTCAGGGGGGTGTCCAAAGTCGCGAGTGACAAGTTGTACAAAAATAATGTAAACTTATTATCAATTTGAGTCCCAACGCATAGTGGCCATCTTTCAACAGATTTCAAGTAATCATGTATGTTGTCAAGGCAATTCTTGATTATTGGGGAAAATTACCTGCAAGTTGCTGAGTGGGAGCTGATATCTTAACATGCCCCCCCCCCCCCCAAATTTTGTCTGGGACCGCGCCTACAATATTTACTAGTTCTACATACAGAATTGCCACGGAATCACCCGCCTGAATCTATAGCCGACGCGAGTCGCGCCCAAGTCGCCCTTATCGTCATTTGTTACATCCGGAGATGGAGAGTGAATCATTGGCCCGCGTACTGGCACAACATCCACACATTTACATGTGTACAGACATCCTCGCACGTACACAGACGTCCTCGCATGCAAACATTGACACTTCATTCGAATTGTGTTCGAACTTACGTTCGTACTTTTGTAGGCCGTGTCCGCCGTGTGCCTAAAGGATATCAATAATCAGATGTTGTTTCTCAGATAATGAAGACGTTCAACAGTATGATCCCCATGTATGCAAAATGTACCAGGGACGGCGTTTTAAATGCACACATAGATGTTAAAACTCTCGTGAAGGGAGACCTCGTTCGTGTGGATTCCGGAGACATAGTTCCGGCTGACATTGGTATCATAGATAGTAAAGGATTTAAAGTATGTAAAAAAAAAATTGGCTCGACCATACAGCAGGAAAGTCAGCAAAACGCATATATGCGTTTGTGGCAGTGAATGCCTTAAGCAGCTATATTCAAAGTTCAAATTGACGCGTGAGCGATCCTAGAGGGAAAAGCGAGATCCCTTTTAAGACTTCGCATAGAGCCCCTTATTATTAAGATAGTATGAACGATTTAACCGTATTAAATGTGGATTGACTCCCTAATAAAAAAAATTCAGATGCTTATAGTAAAAATCAAGGTAATTCATTTACTTAACAAAAACGCGCATTCAATTGTTTAAATAAAGATACCTCTATTGGGTAAGTTTGCAGTGAAGCATGAATTTAATGCAAACACAGGCACGTTAATGGAATAAGGTACTTAGTAGGTAGCTAAAATTTGCAGGTTTAAACACTTAAGGGGATGAAATTAGCCGAAGTCAACATTCCATTTGAAGAAGAAAGAAGACGGTGACCCTCATTTGACATCTAGATATCTAATAGTGTAATTTGATGTCGTGACAAGTACCTAAAGGTAGGTCATTGAATGTAAGGGTACCTATACTTAGTTCATGTATAATTTTTTGGTTGTTAGCTTTCGCCGCGCTTCTGAAGTGCGGAGCCTTGTGCAGCACAGCCACTTTGAACCCGGACGGCAGCATTCGCGGAGATGCCTCCGAAACCGCCGTCCTTAAATTCATCATTCATCTAAACAAATGTAGTGTTTGATCCATTCTCATAAATTCAAGCCCGTATGGAGTTTCTACATTTATATGTAGAAACTCCAAACAAGAAACAAGAAACTGCGGCAGTAATTTACGAATATCCATATCTAAATATATAAAACTCAAAGGCGACTGACTGACATAGTGATCTATCAACGCATAGCCCAAACCACTGGACGGATCGGGCTGAAATTTGGCATGCAGGTAGATGTTATGACGTTGGCATCCACTAAGAAAGGATTTTGCAAAATTCCCACGGGAACGGGAAAAAACGGGATTTTTCATTTTAATATTTCTGCGCATACGAAGTTGCGGCGAAAAGCTAGTTAATATTATAAATGCGAAAGTAACTCTGTCTGTCTGTCTGCCTGTCTGTTACCTCTTCACGCTTCAACCGCTAGACCGATTCAGATGAAATTTGGCATGGAGATAGTTGGGGTCCCGGGAAAGTACATGTGCTACTTTTTATCCCGCAAAAAACGCATAGTTTCCGCGGGAACGCGATAACCGAATTCCACGCGGGCGAAAGTCGCGGGCAGAAGCTAAAACAAGGAAAACGATAAGTGTACTTGTTGAGCAGACACGTGCGTAGTGGTTTTGCGTGTCGCCTGCTGGGAAGATCTTGTCTCACAATAAATACTATGTGATGATGTCCAAATGAGTTTTATTATTGTATAAAATAATCACTACATTTGTTTGTCAAATGTTTGAAATTAAAATTAAATAAAATTAGATGAGCACAAGAATTACAGCTATATAATCGTTCAGGCCATGTTGTAAGAAAGGGAAAAGAGCGAGTATTGCCATGTCACACATCGGAAGTGGAGCATAGATAATATAAAATGGATTTTCCAACACTCCTCCTTGTGATCTACTTCAGTTAAAGTTTTTAGCATAGTACATATTAACTAGATATATTATTTTACCATGCACAACTCTATCTTGACATATGAGAGTTAAATTATGACTTTATACAAACATAGACTTGATTTCTATCATAATACAAACAGCAAGCAAACATAATAACAATATCTCTTCAAATAAAAATAAAAAATACATTAAATTGCAAGCCCTATTCAATAATTTCATGCTACATTTTTAAGACACAATTCAGATATACAATTTTTATGTTTTACAGCACTTAACGGTTTTGTAAATAGATCCGCTACCATTTTTTCTGTTGGTAAGTATTTTACATCTATAAAACCATCTTTAATGAGATCTTTTACAAAATGATAGCGTAAATCTATGTGTTTTGTTCTCTTATGTGAGTATTCCTTTACGAGTAACAATTTCTGCGCACTTTGGTTATCATTATAGACTACTGCATTTATAGTTTTGTCAATAATTTCTGACATGAAATTTCGAACAAAAAAAGAGATAACAGAAGCAGAATATCTGGCTATCGGCGACGTATGTAAAGATATATGTATCTTTACATACGTCGCCGATAGCGGGTGGAAAGATCGAATGCCACATAGAAGGCAACTACCTTAAATATATTGTTTTATTTTGTGTGTTTTAATTTTTCGTTTACAATTTTCATGGCCTTCCGTTATTCTGATCGTATTTGTTATTTAGAGAAAAATGAACCTTATCAGTAACCCTTTCAATCTGCATCATAAAATTCAGCACATTATTTTTTGTCACATTTGACCGGTTCGAGTCCCGACTGAGGTAAGCGATTTTTCTACATCTTAAATGCAGTATTTATTGTTTTTAAAAACAAAGGAAAGTCTCCCTTACACAAAATGTGCTATTTACAATATTTAAGGTAGTTGCCATCCATGTGGCATTCGATCTTTCCACCCTGTAGATATTTTCATCTAAACATTTGTCTGATTTATCAAGCTTAGTGTTTACAGCCATAGGCGTAGATACTGGCTTACACTCAGACATATTAAACTTAGCCAATAGACGTTTGACATAATCTGATTGGTCTAGAATTACAGAACCATTTTTCCTAGTCACATTCATGCCTAAATGTCGAATTTCAAAATGTTTTTTTCAATCATGTCAAAACACTATCTATACAGTTATTATGAACTACATAAAAATCATCGACATATAAGGCTAATATTATGTACTCAACTTTGGTTCTTTTTACATAGATACAGGGCTCGCATTTGCTTTGCACATATCCATTGGCACATAAACCATTATGAATTTTCGAATTCCACATACGACTTGCTTGCTTCAAGCCGTATATGCTTTTGTAAACATACTTGATCATTATTACTATTATTAAAGCCCTTTGGCTGTTCCATAAAAATAGTTTCATCTAGTTCACCATTTAAAAAGGCAGTTGTAACATCGATATGGTCACATTGCAAATCGAGTTCTGTAGAAAGAGAGAATAAAATTCTTAGTGTAGAATGCCTAACGACAGGTGAAAATGTGTCATTATAATCGATTCCCTCTTGTTGAGTACAACCACGGGCAACTAAACGCGCTTTAAATTTATTAAAATTACCTGCGGCATCATGTTTACGCATAAAAACCCATTTGCATTTTATGATGTTCTCATGCTTAGGTCGATCAACTAATTCCCACACCTGATTTTTGAGGAGAGCATCATACTCACATTTTATAGCCTTACACCATTCTTCCTTGTCTGGTGAATTCATGGCATCCTCATAGGAAGTAGGATCGTCCAGTGAACTAGCCTCAGCCAGCAAATGTCATAGTCAGACATCTTCATAGGCATTTTACCTCTAGTACTACGTACGGGGCGCTGAGAGCTAGACGCATCAGTAGCTGCCGACGGAATCGGCTCTCCTCCTCGACCAGCATACACCGGCTCCGGCAGAGAAGAATCTTCATCACCTTCACCAGAAGAGCGGTCTTCGCCAGTACAGTATTGGTCAGACAGCGGTGACCACGGCGGTGGTGTAACTTCCGCATCTGAAAACATCCGAAGAACTATGATTAGACCTACTACTACCAGATTTATCATTAATATCACAGCTGATTATTTCATTTTCATTATTTAAAATTCTATTACTAATATCACAGTTAACTTCATTATTCTTTGGTTCATTTATGATTTCTTTATCACAGTTAACTTTATTATTAAAATTCAGACTGTCATATATGACAACATTTTTATTGGCCTGTCCGAAATTCGCCTTAGTTTTTGCATAAAATTCGCTTTCGTTAAAAACAACGCTCCTAGAGTAAATAACGATGCGAGGATCAGATGGGTCACTGAGTCTATATCCCTTGCAAGTTTCACTGTACCCTATAAAAATATAAGGCTTCGCCTTAGCGTCGAGCTTACGTCGTTTTTGTTTCGGAACATGAGAATAGGCTACACAGCCAAAGACGCGCAAATGACTGAGGTCTACAGAAGATCCAGTTCATACACATTCAGGAATCATATTGTTCAAAGCTCTAGTTGGGCTCCTATTTTTAAGGTAAATTGCGGTCAACACGCTTTCTCCCCAGTAACGATGTGACAAACCAGATTCCTGCAGCATTGCACGGGCTTTCTCAAACACCGTTCTGTTTACACGCTCCGCCACGCCATTCTGTTGGTGTATGATGCCTTCCTTCTTAAGGAAACTTGCAGAACCTTGATGTGCAAACCCGTCTGCTTCTCAACCATATTTTTAAAATTAATAAAATGGGAATACACCTCACCTTTCGACTTCATGAGATATCCGAAGGTTTTTCTCGTACAGTCATCCGTGAAGGTCAGCAAGTAACGGTTTCCGCCCCACGTTGTGACTTGCATTGGCCCAGCGACATCGGAGTAGATCAGCTCAAGGGGTGCAGCAGCACGTCTTACACTTGCAGCGGGAAAAGATGCGTTAGACATCTTGCCCGTCAGGCAAGAGACACAGCCGCTCATGTCTTCCTTCTGAAAAACAACACCAGAACACTGATCCCCATCACCCAGCATGCGCATACCTTCAATATTCAGGTGGCCTAGACGCTTATGCCATAAACTTAATGGCAAACTGTCAGCTTTGTGAGCACTCACTGTCCTCTGCCTAGTATGAAGGGGCTTGGAATGCTCCAGGGGTAAGAACCTATCTTGCCTAATATTCAGTTTGTAAAGCCCATTTACTTTATACGCTGAGAAAATCGGGTTGCCAGTAGTTTTACTACTATCATAAATATTACACCCATCTTTAGCAAAAACAACAACATAACCTCTTTCTGTCATCTGACTTACAGATAATGAATTATTGGAAAGATAAGGAACAACTAAAACATTGCTTAAACAAATAGGAGACAGTTGAAGCTTACCAATAGAATTACTGCTAATATATTGGCCATTTGCCACAGATATACGACAGTTATTTTCTTTGGCATCTTGAATTAAATCTTCGCTGTTCACCATGCTGCATGAGGCACCAGAGTCAACGATAAATTCGGAAGCTGCAGTAGACACGGAAAACGCCGAGGCAAACATAGTGTGCCCCTCAGATTCCCGACCAACCTGCTCTCGCTTCTTCTTAAAGCAACGCTTCGCTACATGTCCTTGCCTTTTGCAGTATGTACAAAGAATGCTTCTCCTCTTTTTGTGATTGTTTGCAACGTAAGCCATAGAAGTTTACTCGTTACTACGCCGGTGGTCTTCTTGTAATAATCTCATTCTTACAATCTCCGAACTCAGTGTACTGGTGAGGCAGGCGGTCTCCAGACTAGAGACAATGATGTCGAATTCTTGTGGAAGTCCAGATAGAAGTATTTCCGCCACCTCAGCATCACCAATGCTCTTCCCAATGTCTTCGAGTTGCTGCACCAGGTACATAACGTTATCAATATACTCGGACATATTCCACACGGTGAAGTTGGCGTAAAAGCAGGACTCGCCGGTATAAACCTTTATCCTCAAAGCAATCTGCAAGCTTTTTCCAAGCTTCTTTGGATGTTACACAATTTCGTACATGTTGATATAACGCAGGTTGAATTGTTAAACATATCCGGGCTAACGCTCTTTGATCTCTCGGATCGGCTGCCGCGCGCGCTACAGAGAAATGATGCGCTAAAAATGGCTCGCGAGCCAAAACCCAGGTTTGCCGCGGTCGAACAATGCTCGCGCGGCGGGCGGCCGCGCATAGTCGATGTATACACGCCTTCATTCCTCCCATGACGAGTGGGTTTGGACTTCTACAGCCCAAACCCTCTCGAGGACTATCCTCGCGCAAGCTCAGTACGGATAAGCAACAGAGCAACTTCACACATATCCTTGAATTACTTTACAAATGCGTAGGCTTCCTCGCGATGTTGTCCTTCAAAAGCTCAACGGTACCGAAATTCAAAATGTATTTTGCTCATAAGTAAACTAGAGATCGGAGTCGGCGGATTTTAAAACTTCCCGCGCGTGAATTGTTTCAATTGGCTGTTTTAATTGATTAGTCCTATATTAGATCTATTGTTACTATATTAGAATTTTATCTCAAAAACATTGTTTCACTCAATCACACAATAACTGAAAATTCATACTTTACATATTTAAAGAAATTGACAATAATTCACACTGCCAACTACTGTCACCTAGTCTGCGCCTAGCGCCACCAGATGGAACCACTTACCAACGTTCAGCAGAAAACAAAATTATTTATCAGATCCGCTGGACACGTTTCGCCATACAAATGCCATATAAGATTGCGCTCCTTGCGCTCCTTTACTTCAACCCTCCATACTACTGTTGTTATAAACTAAACAAGCAGACAACGTAAATAACCAGACGTTAACGAAGGTTATTTTTCGTTAACGCGTTATCGTGCGTTTTTATCAAGCAGTTTACTACCTGACAGCTGACTGATCTGTCTGTCTGACAGTCGAGCACGATTCGCGTGGCGAGAATACGCCTTTTTTGCTGTGTTGTATCTTGAAAGTTTAGAAATCCTGTTTATTTGGTTCCCCCCGCACCGCAAATTTACAAACAGTGAGGCATAAGTAATAATGGTTAATAAAATGTACTTTGGAGGCGTGGAGGGGTGAGTATATCGACTTTTTACATGATTCTTACTCGATGTTTATTCACAGTATTGTTGAAAGTAGAAAGGTTTGCCTTGAATGTACCTAACTAGTTGTTTCGAAACCTGCATTACGAGGTATTAGCGTTGTATAGTTTTACCATCGCTAATAATTATATTAGGTTCATAATTAGTATAACATAATCATAACGCGTTTTGAAATGGATTAGTTTCGTGGGAATATAATGCTATTCTAAAATGTTTTAAAATGTCAATGTCGCGTTTGAGTAAATTTAATATTTATTTAAATGCGGCTAACTTACTTCGTTAAATTATTTCGTGACCTTGCTTAGGTTTACCAATGAATAATTATATTTTTGGACGGAAATGGAAGATACAAATAATCAAATGTTATCACACCAAGTAGCGAGTCATATAAGTCAAATAACCAAAGCATAAATAAAATAAATGCTAAAACAACCCATCGGATAAAAATGATAACTGAAGCCTCTCGCGCCTAAAATTACAAGATAAGACAAGTTGCACTTTATTTAGGTATTTGAAACTAAAGCTTTGTGTTATGCTTGTACTGAATGGAATGCAGACTAGTCCTAGTGATATATTCAAAGAATACAACTTTGTTTTTTTTTTGTAAAAAAAGTGCTTGACTACACTTTAAATACCTATCCACTGCTGTTGAATAAACGATATTCAAGTCACATAAGTCCTAATTAACGTTTTACAGAATACATGATTAATTTTATATAAAAAAATACAACCATAAAATGATATTTTCAATTTAAACGTGTATTTAATAAAATGGTTGCCATTCTTACTAAATAATTAAATTTAAAATTATTTTTTTATTTTGTAGAAAAAATCAAATAATCCCACCAGTAGTAAAAAAAATGAACTGTTATTCCCATATATTTTGATGTTTTTAAATTGACAAAAAGTATTGAACACCACAAAAAGTTTCCGTAACCTATTCAGAGTTCCCAGTACGCTCCTTTCTCCATACAAACGCAGTTACGTTTTATTTCGCAAACTAGTAATCAAATTGGCAGCAAATTTTACAAGTAATAGTAGAGCAAAGATATAAGTGTCCAAAAAACACTTTGATTGAAATAAATGGAATAACAAAGAAACTAGGACCATTTTAGTATCCTCCATACAAACTTCAAAATTCAGTTTTTTGGCTGTAATTCAGTTGTGTTTTATTTTACCACGATTTTTACTGATTTCGGACACTCACAATAATGATTTTATTATGTCTACCAATTTTCGAATCAATCTGTTTAGTAATTTAGGAATAAAAGCGAAACTACGTTTGTATGAAAAGTTGAGAAACGCCGTACGTACTGGGGACTCTTAAATTAGTGGGGAATCCCCCACGTATACCTACGAAGTAATATAACAAACTATTTCAGTGTATTATACAATTAAGTACAAGTAAACATACGGATAAAATAACACTTAAACTGATTCATCATCATCATTTCAGCCGAAAGACGTCCACTGCTGGACATAGGCCTCCCCCAAGGCTCGCCACTCCGACCGGTCCCGTGCTACTTGCTTCCACCGGTTTCCCGCGACCTTCACGAGGTCGTCGCTCCATCTTGTTGGAGGCCTACCGACAGCTCGTCTCCCGGTTCGCGGGCGCCACTCGAGAACTTTCCGGCCCCATCGGCCATCGGTCCTGCGAGCAATGTGCCCCGCCCACTGCCACTTAAGGTTCGCAATTCTTCGGGCTATGTCGGTGACCCCAGTTCTGCTGCGGATATCCTCATTTCTGATTCTATCACGCAGAGAAACCCCGAGCATAGCCCTTTCCATTGCCCTCTGAGTGACTTTGAGCCTTCTTATGAGACCCATCGTGAGCGCCCACGTCTCGGAACCATAAGTCATCACTGGCAACACACACTGGTCGAAGACTTTCGACTTGAGACACTGCGGTAATTTGGACGAAAAGACACTGCGAAGCTTCCCGAACGCTGCCCAACCGAGTCGGATTCGACGATTGACCTCTTTCTCGAAGTTGGACCTACCTAACTGGACTGTTTGTCCCAGGTATACCATTATGTATACCTGGGACAGCTTCGAGCGCAGAGCCACCGATTATTACGGGAGTTGGCACAACATGGACATTAGACATAATTTTCGTCTTGTCCATGTTCATTTTAAGACCAACTCGATCGGAAACTCTGCTGAGGTCAGCGAGCATAGTACTGAGTTCCTCCATGGTCTCAGCCATGACTACAATATCGTCAGCAAATTGAAGGTGAGAGATGTACTCGCCGTTAACATTGATGCCTCGACCTTTCCAGTCCAGCACCTTAAAAGCATCCTCCAATGCAGCGGTGAATAGCTTCGGAGAAATCACGTCTCCTTGTCTGACTCCCCGCTGCAGTGGAATAGGCTTAGTGGTCTGGTCTTGTAGTCGGACGGACATGGTGGCGTTTTCATACAAACACTTCAACACTTCGATGTACCGGTAGTCAACTTGGCACCTCTGGAGAGACTGCAGCACAGCCCAAGTCTCGATCGAATCGAAGGCTTTCTCGTAGTCCACAAATGCAAGGCAAAGGGGGAGGTTATACTCTTCGGTCTTCTGTATAACCTGCCGCAACGCATGTATGTGGTCTACGGTACTATAGCCTTTTCGGAAACCGGCTTGTTCGGGAGGCTGGAATTCGTCAAACCTGCGCGCGAGACGGTTCGTGATGACTCTCGAAAACAGCTTGTAGACATGGCTCAGAAGTGAGATGGGTCTATAATTCTTCAGCAAGGTGTTATCACCTTTTTTGAAGAAGAGCACCACCACACTTCTGTTCCATGCTTGCAGCGTTCTCCCTTCGTGGATGACGGAATTAAACAGCGTCTGAAGGGCCTTAAGGACTGGTTTACCACCCGCCTTCAGGAGTTCAGCTGTAATTCCGTCATCGCCGGGAGCTTTGCCGTTCTTAAGCTGTTTGAGAGCCATACTAATCTCGTACAGGCTGACGTCCGGGATATCTTCGGTATAGTGTCGGGTTAGTCTAGCTCTAGGGTCTTTAGCTGGATCAGCGACGGGTGATCGGGTTGTCGTGTATAACTGCCCATAGAACTTCTCAACTTCTCCCAACAGCTTCGGTTTGGATGAAAAGATCCTGCCGTCTTCGGTCTTCAACTTTGTCAATTGGCTTTGGCCAATAGACAGATCTTTGGCAAACACCTTCGAGCCTCTGTTACGCTCAATAGCCTTTTCAATACTATTGGTATTGAATCGGCGTACATCACGCTTCAGAGACTTCGAGATCCGTCTATTGAGCTGCCGATAATGACTAGCGTCACCTGTAGACTGCAGAATCATCTCACGCCTGAACTGATTATTGTAAGTCTCAGTATTCTTAATCCATTGTAAGACCTAACTTTCTAATTGATATATTCCCTTTTGTTGTATTATAATTACAAAACATAGATGTACTTTTAATTCTCAATTTTGACAATTTTGACTGTCAAGTCAGTAGGTACATGGCTTTGGAAGGAATAGCGTCTGTATAAATTCGCAAGTCAGTAATGTTTATAAAAAAAATGAAGGTTGAAACTAGATACATCATGTCGAAGTATTCAAATACAATTTCACAGAATACTTGAAGTTAAGACCGCAGTATATCAGAACTGTACTATGAGATAAGTTGTATTTTATTCTATACCTAGAAATAATTATACAATTTGTGCGCAAAACACGTGTATATTAATTTGATGATAAGAAAAAGATATCACAAGTACGCGTTGATAAGTTCGATACTAGATTATCAATATATGGTGAACTTGGCCTCACAATATACTGCCCAATTATGTCCTTTGTATAGTTCAAGGGAAACCAGACAGGCTTAATTATGTCTGAGGTTTATGTACTTCTTATTTCTCTTGTATAAATTTCCTTGTTGTCTCTCATTTGAAGGGTGTCAAAATACCGATAATCTGTACATATATAAATGTACTGGTAAACACCATTAAGACACTATAGTGATTAAATTAGATAGGAAATAAGTTCTTATTTTTGTATAATAATCATTTCTAGTATTTAAATTAAATTTTTAATAAGAATACACGAAAAATGACGAAAGATATTAGCATTATAGTACCTCCACAGATAAACAAATATCTTAATAGAGATATTAATGACGTTATTATTTACGCCATATTATAATTCTTCATCATCATCATCATAATTTCAGCTTAAAGACGTCCACTGCTGGACATAGGCCTCCCCTAAGGGTTGCTAATTGAACTGTTCTTTCAGTAGGGAATCGACGCACAATGCGTTGTGTAATAACTGTGCTGTGTGTCGATTACAATAATGTATAAAGATGACTACTTCACTTTTTTGCTATTTTAGAGGGGCCACGCATTCAAACCTGGTCATCTGCGAAGAAACCGGGAAGGTGGTGGGCACATCAAAGGGCCCGGGCACTAACCACTGGGCCCTGGGCATCGAAGAATGTGCTAACAGAATCATTGCCATGCTGCATGCTGCTAAGGAAGACGCTGGTCTGCCTATCGACAAGCCTTTGGACTCTTTGGTAAATTATTGATAACTTTAGTCATATTTGTTGGAAAATACAATACAATACAATATACTTTATTGAACACCACGCATTATACGCATTAAGTATGGCATACAGCAGGTGGTATGATCGCTTAATAGCGATCTCAACCAGACAACCTTTGGACAGTAGAGATGAAGAAAAACAAACAAGGTTGGTAGGCGGTGCTCTGTACTAAGATGTGCAGAAGAAACAAACACAAAATGTAATAAACATACTTAAATACGTTTAAACATAAACTTACATATAAATAGATACCAGCCAAATAAATCAAAAATATTGTAATTTTTATTTTATTTAATGAGCAAATAGAGACAAGTAAATACAAGAGAATGGAGAGCCATTCTCTCGTACCATTTCCTTTATTTACATTTTTTTTTTTTTTTTTAAATCGATAGATTTGAAAGGCACACGATCAGTTTGAGTGGTGTCTAAGGAGAGGCGTTTGTCTATCAGTGGACGATTTTAGTTTCGGCTGACGTATTAGTAATATACATATGGAGGTCGATGCGAGATAGGTTGTTCCTTAATATGAGATAGCAAAAAGACCTAACATGGTGCTCCATTAATAATGTTGAGGTTAAGGTAGCCTTTATTAATAATATTAAATCGTAATTTAGTTCATTAAGGATAAGTTAAATCAGTGTAATTTGCAGTTAGATCTAAACGTAAGGCAAACTGTTACTCAATAAATATATTCTTCACGAGGAGCCAAAAATAAATCACCTTCCACTTGACATCAATTAAATAACGTTCCTACTTTAATAAACACTATCTAAATTATCAATCTGTTCCTAACACAAGAGCAAACAAATAACAATCAATTCAACCTTCACGATAATTTTGTCCCCAGGGTCTGACGTTGTCAGGGTGTGAGCAGGAAAGCAGTAACAAGGAGCTAGCAGACCTCGTCAAGGAAAAGGATCCAGCATGTGCTAAAAAAGTCTACGTGGGTTCAGATACTGCTGGGTCGCTTTTTACTGGGGCACCTAATGGAGGCATGGTTTTGATTGCTGGTGAGTGTTATAGTTTTTTATTTATTTATCTATATACATAAAACAAGAAACTGACTGACTGACTGACTGACTGATCGATCAACGCAGAGCCGAAACTACTGGTCGTAGAGAACTGACATTTATTTGACATGCAGCTACCTTAGGGAACGTAGGGGAGCACTAAAAGAGGATTTCCCAAAATCCCCGCGGAAACGAAAAAAAACGTAATTTTTCATTTTAATATTTCTGTGCATACGTAGTTGCGGTGAAAAGCCAGATTATTATATGCAAGCATTTGACCACGATCTTACCTGATGTAGTGACGATGTGGTCGAAGGTGATACATGTTTACTAAGATAGTACCTGTTCACTCTCGACTTGGTACCAATAAGTATACTGTATTTTGGGAATGAAAATCTTTCTGTGATGGTAGGGTATCTTTCTTTTCCGGGCGTTACATCATAGATATTTTTTCAGGTCAAGAGTGAACATGTACCTATCAAATTAAATTAAAAATACATCAGTTACCGTTATAGCTGCATCAGACACCCAACCCTCATTATTTCAAGCGAGACAGCCACCCGCATAGCTTTCTAATCAAACCAGTCCAATCGGATGCAGTTAACATTGGAACCGGAACAAACTTAACATTTCAGTGACACGTTTTTGCTGAAAATGAAGTTCGATTGACGACAAAGGGATGTCTCCATTCTAGCGCCCTATTCCGTTGGTATTAAGTTCCAAAAGTGTAAAGATTGCTTTGCGGTCGACTGTACATACCTAGTTGGTTTAATGTCTGTTTTTTTCCGGTACATAACGGTTTACGTAGAAAGAGCAAGCTTCGTTGGTTTGGTTTACAGTAAACAGTGGGTGCGTGCGATATCAAACGTTCATTACGTCACTGACACTAGACGACTAATGTATGGAAAATGTGGTTTGTCATTTGGGTGGTTTACAAGATGCCTTAGATTTTTTTGTGTACGAAAAATAGCTTACATCCTATTCTCAGATCTACCGAACATACACACCAAATTTCATAAGAATCGTTCTAGCCGTTTTGGAGGAGTTTGGTTACAAACACTGTGACACGAGAATTTTATATATTAGATTACCTACGGTGCAAAGTCATTACAATATTTTAAAGTTCGTTGAGAATATTGGTGAATCGTCTTGTGAAATAGGGACATCGAACAAGGTCTCTGGATAACCTATGACCCTGGATAAACAGAAATGTAGGCCAAGCATGAAGAGAAGTTCAGTGCACTGGTAAACAACTCGACTGTAAATAACATATAGTTATACATATATATGAGTTGTAGCGGGCGTGGGTGGTAGGTCACAAAATAAACTACTTTTGTCTTAATAACAGTCTATTGTTTACCAAAATACAAAGTTTTACGGTTTAACATGGGTTTTACACAAGATTTTTAGCGATAAAACACAGAGTAATCGAACGTGATGGCAGGCCGCTAACCGTCTGACCATTTGAAAAAACGAGAGACCGCTTGCTAGTTTTCTCGCTCTCTCTCTCTACCTCCCTTTCACCCCTAACGGCCCTCCGGCGAATAACGAGCCGGCGGCCGGACGGTTCGAGTCGGGCGATTTCCCGCTATAGACTCCCCCTCGAACTCATGAGGACGTCCCCGTCCATGAGGTCGCATACTAGCACTAGCACTCCTCTGGCGTGGTCGCCCTCTACCACGCCGTGGCATGACCGGCGAAGGCGGCGAGTCATCCCTATTATAAAAGCGTACTAATTGCGACACGTGGAACTTGCCCAGAAACTCATGAGGTGACCCTAAGGTACCGACAAGAAAAGTCGTGGGACTGACCTTTTTAATGACCACGTACGGCCCATCTCTTTTTGGTACAAACTTACCAGTGACGTTCTTTGATGCGTTACTAAGCACCCTGGAAGTTATGAGAACTTGATCGCCTTCAGCGAAGACCTCCCCCGGCTTGCGTGCCTTATCCGCATACTGCTTTCGTCTGTCTTGTTGACGTTCCACTCGATCTCTGATCGAAACAAGAGAATTAACAAATGCCTTTAAATATGGTGTTATTTGCGGTACAAAGTTGTCTTTAGATAGAACTGCACGGATGTCACTTTGTACCTCCAAGGGTGAGCGCAGCTCTCGCGCGAAGGTGAGGTACGCGGGAGTGACGCCCGTTGTCTGACAGACCGCCGAATTCATCGCAAACCTCACCGACGGAAGATGCACTGGCCACGTCGTATGTTCAACAGCGACCAAGTGAGCCAACTGCAACTTGAGGTCCCTATTTTTCCTCTCCGCCGGGTTTGCCTCCGGGTGGTAGAGTGGCAGCAGGTCCTGTGCGACGCCCAGGACGAACATACACTGCTGCATCACCGCTGACACGAACTGAACGCCATTGTCCGAAATGACGCGACGCGGTAGGCCGTAGCGGAGAAAGTATTCTTCGATAAGAACCCGAGCACATACCTCTGAGGTCGCATCTTTTAAGGCGTACAGCTCTACCCACCTCGTAGCTGTATCTTCTACCAGCAGGACCCATTTCTCCCCCTGTTCCCCTGGTGGGAGAGGACCAAAGAGGTCGACGGCTATAACCTCACCCCTTTGACTAAGGACTGGGGTTTGGAGGAGACCGGAAGGTTTGGTATTGGCGGCCTTATAGCGCTGACAGGTGGCACACGTCTGTATATAGTCAGCAATAATGCGACGCATACCAGAGAAGAAGAAGCGCTGCGAGACACGGTTAAAGGTTCGGTCAACTCCTTGGTGTCCTGCGACGGGGGAATCATGACACTCTTTTAGGACGTCTAGCTGGAGACCGGCAGGGACCACCAGCTGCGGTTCATCGCTGTCGACGTCTGGATTGTACCTGTACAACACGCCTTGCTGCATGAAGTAGCCCCTTTCTGACCAGCGCTTCGCCTCTATGGCTGCAGCATCCGACGTATTTTCCAACTCACTTATAATTTTTTCAAGGTCCGGATCGTCGACCTGAGCGCCCCGAAGATCAGAAGGGGTGCGTGCAGGTAAGTCCACGACGACCGAACACACACCACACTGATTCTTGCTTGATTCTTCACAGGCCGGGCGACTGAGCGTGTCTGCGACCACATTCGCCTTACCTGGGGTATACTCGAAATGGATGTTGAAGGCCTGAAGTTTGAGAGCCCACCGGACCAACCTACCTGAGGGAGACTTTAAGGTAAGCAACCATTTAAGCGGCTGATGATCGCTGCCTATAACGACTGGATGCCCTTCGACATAGCCCCTGAAACGCTCCACTGCCCAAACCACAGCGAGAGCCTCCCGTTCGGTCGTGCTGTAGTTCCTTTCAGCAGACGTGAGCAAGCGGCTGGCATACTCAATAGGTCGCTCATCTTTACCTTCGCCCTGCAGTAACACAGCACCCAGAGCGTAGTTGCTGGCATCTGTCCTCAGTATAAAAGGCTTGCTATAGTCAGCCTGGACTAAGATGGGTGCTGAAGTCAACCTTTTCTTCAAATCTTCAAAGGCTCCAACTTGATCAGGACCCCACATCCATACCTGATTTTTCTTCAACAGGCGAGTCAACGGCTGAGCTACTGCAGAGAAGTTTGGGATAAACTTTCTAAACCATGAGCAGGTTTGTAAGAAAGTTCTCAAATGGCGCAAAGAGGTAGGTGGCTTCATACTAAGCACCGCACTAACCTTTTCGTTATCTGGTGATATACCATCCTGAGAAATTACGTGCCCCAGGTACTTAACCTCGTCACGAGCGAACACGCATTTTTCCCGATTAGCACGCAGGCGGAAATGACGTAGCCTGTCGAACACTGCACGAAGGTCTGCAATGTGCTGGTCGAACCCCTCGGAGATTACGAGAAGGTCATCCTGGTACGCCAGCAAGGTAACGTCCGCCAACGATGACGCTGAGCGAAACCTGTCTATTAGCCGCTGAAAAGTTGATGGCGCATTTTTAAGGCCAAACGGCATGCGTTTAAACCGGTACGTACCAAACGGACATGTGAAGGCAGTCTTATCTCTGTCCTCCGGGTTAACAGCCACCTGCCAGAAACCACTTCGCATGTCAAGCGTGCTCATGTAACAATTCTGTTTCGTTGACTGGACTAACTCGTCGATGAGCGGCATCGGATAGACATCAGTTTTCGTGACGGCGTTTAACTTGCGATAATCTACGCAAAAACGAACCTTACCATTAGCTTTTGGAACCAGCAAAGCAGGAGACGCCCAAGGCGACTCACACTCCTCTATCACGTCCTCTGCCAGCATCCTTTCTATCTCCGTCCGCATGAGATCCTTCTTAGCAGGCGTGACCCTGTAAGGCGGTACTGAGATAGGCGCGTGGTTACCAGTATCTATACTGTGCTCCGCAAAGGGAGTTGGCTCTCCCCCTGACTGGAAAATATCGTGATTCTCCGTGAGGAGACGGGCGAGTTCCAAACGTTGACGCTTATCGAGGGACATCGCTTCATCTTCCCTTAGTACGTCCATGGCGGCACACGAAACTCGAGGTGACACATTTTCAAAATTTAGACCGAATTTGACTGTACTATTTTCGCTAAAGTACCAAAACCTACCACCAAAGTCGAATGTTAGATTAAACTTTGTAAGGAAATCAATGCCTAACAAAGTTTCGTTGTTTACTGAATCTGGAAATACTATGAATTCAATCCGCATGGTTTTATGATGAAGTGTCACCCCCGACTTCCGTGGACAAAACACTC